>JAFIDM010009631.1:212613502-212627538 GCA_023159025.1 Thereuonema tuberculata | reverse complement strand
AAAAAAAAAAAAAAAAAAAAAAAAAAAAAAAAGCTTGTTTAAAAACAATCCCGTAAAGATCCTCAGAACATTTACAAATATACAAATTAAGACCATTGGCAATATAGTTAAATATACTCAATATTCTCAAATTGTAAATGTTATTCATAATTATTTTATAAATAATTTTTTTTTAATAGTAAATATTTTTAAAAAAAAATTTCCTAATCTTGTTTTTTTTTTCCCCAAATTTTTCTTTTACAACCCTCACCCCTATTGTGAAATGTCTTCTTCGTTTGAAGAGGCGTGGCTAAGGCTCAAGTTGTGCTAGACAAACAGTACTCTTATTATATAATTTATTTCTTTGTAATGGAAAATCTTAGAATTTAATACTTAATAATGGATAAAGATGGACTTAATATGCAATACAAAATATTTTATTTACTCTATTTAACTGAATTTCATCGTCAGTTAGAGCACACGACTTCTTTGAAGTCGCCATGTTTAAGAAACAACTTGAGAAAAGAAAGAAGCTGAAAGAAAATTTCTAACTGGCTAAGCTACAGCACGAAAATTTAAATTCAAACAATAAAATAAAAGCTTTTTTCATTGTCTATTATAAGGGCCTCAGCTGTTAAGAACAAGGTTTGTTAAATAAGTAGTAGGGATTCCACCAGGGGAATCCATGTTAGATCCTTTCCTTTAATTTTTGTACAATTGATTATTTAGTAAATTTAGTAAAATAATCGTTAAAAATTAAGCAAAAATATGAATTTAGTTAAAATAAACAAACATAATTACGGGAAGTTTTCAAACCCGCTGTCATCAATATTCGGTCGAAATTAACCCCAAATACTTATAAGTGTATTTTTGTTTTGTTCCACTAATCTGTTGAAACAGTGTCTAACACGTGTTCAAAGATTTTTATATTAAGGTATATTCAAGGTAAAGAAGAAAAAAAATATCATATACTAATTTACTCATCATTGAAATATTTAATTCAGATACAGATAGAAAAAAAGACTATTTTCGATTGCTGAAAGAAGCTCCAAGTATAAAAGTAAGTTATTGACAAAGGGATGCAAAAACATTAATAAACAACATAATTAATTGCAATTTCTCTAAATTAATTAATTATCCAATACATTTTCATGTATATACTACTTTTTGAATGATATTTCACAAAACTCCCAGCATGTAAGTGGCTAGAGCATGAAGTAATTTCAAATAATAAAAAATGGCTTCCCCATGGTAATAAGTTATCTAAGTCAAAGTAACTGTTTTAATGTAAGAAAGGTAAACAAGGATTTTTTCGTACAGCTGTCTCAGATTTCTGTGGTTAATAATAACATTCGCGTAAGCTTACTTTTAATTAGATCATTGAGTAGTGATTATTAAAATCCATGTATGGTGATCGAAAAGAAAAATAAAATAAACAAATAGTGGTAAATATGAGACGAATTAAAATTTACAAAGTTCACACGTTATAAATTGCTGAGGACAGCCTGAAAATAGTGTGTAAACATTTTTCATTTGCTAGTTTTTTACTATCCTAGTAGTAAGGTTTTAATTCAGTTTGATCTTATTTCAGATGCTGATACTTATTCAGTAACTAGAGAATAGGTTTTAATATTGAAATGAAAACGTGCCCAAATAATTCAAAATCAGTTAGCAAAGTAAAATACAGATATTGTTGCAAAAAAAAAAAAAACCTTATAGAGATTAGCAATCAAATAAATTATGTTATAAAATTCAAACCTATTACTTTATTATTTTAAGATAAAATAAAACCTCATTCTTAAAAAGCTTATAAAATGTTTAGTAATTAAATAATTAACAAGATTATACGATTTTACAACTTTAACTGCAGTTTAGATTCTAAGTTCTATAAATTTCTTATTAAATTCAAAACTTTCTTAAATATAATAGCAAGTTCCTTTTTTATAATCAATTAATATTAGACTGATATAATAAATCATTGTTAACCACATCACAAAAATTTATACATTTTAATCTGAAATAATCGGATTACCGTAAATATCGCGGCATATTCTTTTGATGGCGTTAGTAAGGGAGCTTATATTATAAATTGCCTCCTCACAAATCCATTCATGTGCAATAAAATCATGAAGGAACATAAAACTGCGTTATTTTTTGGATAGATTCACGTAATTTTTCGATTAAAGAAAGTTTTCTTTCCAATTCTTTCTAAATGTTTTGCAAACCATTCATACTCAATCGTTTCAATAGAGAGAAAAAATTCGATCGCCTTTCATCTTGACATTGGTTGGAAACTAAGTAAAAACCGTTTTAAAAATGAGAAAGTGAAAGAACAGTTATTATTGACTATAAAAATTCGCGATGCAATTACAAACCCTCAAAGAACGCCATAAAATGGACTCAGAAAGGCTGATTGACTCCGAGACGATTTGCGACAATCTCTTTGTTCTGCAAAATTCTCTTTTGATGTTTTCCGTTTTATTATATCAATCACAAGGGTACTATTACACATTGTAAAACATTAGACGAACAGAATTCGTTGAAGCTAAGAATTCTAATGTAAAAATTGTCAACATTACTAAAAGTTAACAGATTTTTGTTTTAATACAACGATATTCATTGGTTTAATAACTTTTTAACTATTAGTGCAAGTGATTCTTTCTATATGAGATAAGCAATAAAAGAAAAGACAATATAAATTACCACATCAGTAAGAATACCAGAGAAGTAATGACTGGTTTTTGCAAATCTGAATAAGAAATTGTGAAGGAAAACATCAAATTTCCAAAAGCATTTTGCATTTGTTCAAACAATATTTAGGTGCTTAGCCGATTTACTATTTGTCTTTCATTCGATTTTTTTAGATTTAGATTTATTTTTTTAAAAAAAAAGTGTGAAATGAAAAATTATGCCTGAAAAGGCCGAGATCTTTATTCCAGATTTTCATTGAGTTCTTTATGGTTTTATTGAATTACATTTTTTATTATTATGTATCTCTCCATAATATGCGAAATAATTAATATCTATCTGAAAATTTTTTCCATTAGTACTTTGAACCTTTTTTAAGTTATGACAACTAAAATCTAGAAAGAAGGAATTTTATAGACTTCTTTCAAAACTTAACTCTCCGGGAGTTAAAGGAGGACGTCGTCGGGATGACCACAACACCAGTCCACTTATGTCTGGAAATGCCTGGAACCTTATCCCAAGAGCGCATTGGCGTGGTGTGGAATACTTTAACTTTTTAAAAGTCTGTTTTACAAACATTTCAATTAAATTTACTTGACTTTTATCTATATTTTTTTCTAACTATTGTTTTACAAATTGATATCGGTTGTAGCAATAGCATGAATAAATGAAAAACTGCAGCAATAAAATTTTTGTTAATTTTCTGCCAGCATGAATGTAAATTAATGCAGAGGTGCCCCCCCCCCCCAGACCTTATGGCTCACCCCCCCTCAAAGATCTGACGAGGGGGTGGGGGCTTGACCCACATTTGCATTAGGGCCCAAAATTCCTAGCTACGCCACTGGCTGAGAGCGCTGAAATCGCTTAGTTCCATTTCATTCAGTGGCGTAGCGAGCATAACTGGCGCGCGGGGCACAATACCTTTTTGGCGCCCCCAACCCACCCCCCGAAAACCCAAAAACATAGATTCTCCAAATCAACAACCAAAAAAAAAGATTCTCCAAATCGACAACCAAAAAAAAAAAGATTCTCTAAATCAACAACCAAACATAAAAAAAAACGACTCTTACACTCTTTTTGATTTCTTTGAACCCTCAAAAAATTTCAAGGGCGCAGTCTGCACCGTGATTCCCCCGCGTGGGCACCGTGATTAATGTAATGTAATTATTCACAATTCCAAATAATTCTGTAGGAAAAAATACTTAATCATTCAGATCATTGGTTAACTTATAAATTATATATATATATATATATATATATATATGTATTCAATCAAAGTCAAGCTTCTGAAGCCTTTGATTTTCTGTTTTCGCATTAGAATTAAAATAGCTAATAATTCTCAGGTTATCGATCCCGTAGTGATAATCGATAGATTATTTAGTATTTATTTTTAATTTGCAAAATAGAACTATTCAGTAAATTGGAAATATTAAATGTAAAATATGTTAATACGATACAATAATCCCAGCATAACATATTTTTTGAAATAAGTAAAGGATAAAAGTACACAGGTGTCAGCTTTTCGAAAATTTTCCCTCTTCCAATCTTTCGAATCTGGTTTCAATTATAACTAGAATCCATACATTCGACGAGTAGTTCACTCTTCCTTTCGACCTTATACTGTCCTATATATATATCAATCAAGGGACTCTCACCATGTTCCTGATGCCCCCCGTGCAGCTGCAGTGGCTACTTTTAGACTTTTGACTGGGCACGATTGTTTATGTGCCCATTTGTATCGCCTTAATATTGTTAATTCTCTTGTATGTAGTTTATGTTCTTCTGGACAAGATATGACTGCTGCTCATATTGATGATTGTTCTGCTCTTTCTCATCTTAATGGTCTTGTAGAAAAATACTGGAGAGCACGATGTCTAATGACTTAGCGATCAACAGACTGGCATTTGATAATAATATATATATATTATGTTATTTATCCATTGCATAAATTCGCAAGTGATATACAGTGTGTTATTTACATTTTTCCGCCGCCAACATGCATGTACTTGCTTAAAAAGACTGGATTCTGTAGCTCAACGATGTTCTGGTTTTTGACAGTGCTCTGGTCTCTTAACTGTAAAATAAACCTGTACATATAATGAAAACATTTCGGAAGCAAAATGAATAAAATGTCGTAATTTACTTGAAATTAAACAAGGATTATCTGTCACAAGCTAACTTTTAAATGTTTGTTCTGGATTAGATATCCTAAAGGAATACGTTTTGCCTTGAGGATCAGATGACAACAAATATATAAATTTAATAAAAGAAGAGTATCACGATTTTTAATCAGATCAACCTTTTCTACTAAGCGAGAGGAAGATTAATTAAATACTTAAATTAAATTTCAAGATACCATTTCTATAGAAGTCGCTGGTTAAAATGACTTATCACCAAATTATATAAAATCAAAATATGTTAATTTGGTAAATGAAAAGAATTTCTGTTCTTTAGATATTTTCTACAGGTTACCTTGAAGTAAAAGTGGGTCATTGAGATAACTCGAAGAGGATTGTATGAATGCCCTTTTCTTAAGGCAGCCAAGAGCAGGACAAAAAAGTCTTAGTGGGATGAAATATGATTCCCAACGAGGAAGAAGTCATTTTGAAATAGGGAGTTTGTCGTCGTCTGTACTAAGCCATCTCTCAGAGATCTTCTTTTGGGATTTCACAGACGAAATGAAAGGAAGGCGTCTTGGCGTTAAGGAGGATGGGCTCTCAAACACGGCTGCCAATTCGAGGTTCCTGGCAAGTTAAGAAGCCATAACTCTCAGTGCAGAGCGTGCTATTAAGGAGATCTTTCGTTTCAGCAGATGTGCCCAGAGTCCCATTTCCTTCTGTGCTTTTTTGTTGATGGGAGGAGACCTCAGATCGTCCAATTTCTTTATCAGGTACCAACTTCCGCCTTTACGCTGCACGACCGCTTAATGCAATCGAATGGTTACAAGAAATCCTCCACAAATACAAATACACATTTAATAATCGTATCTTTTCAAAAGGGAGGTTACATTCATGAAAGTATACTGGAGAATGCTACCTTAAAAAAAAAATGTTGTTTTTTTATTTTATTTTTTTTCAAAACTTCCAAAATTGCAATTTTGTAGTTACCATTAACATGAACGAAGATTAGAATTCCTGTACTATTTCACAGATTATCAATTTGATTTTTATAGAATGCTATGTTCAAAATAATAAATGATAAGCTGGAAAAATTTATAAAAGAGCATCAGCTTATTTTATCTGAAAAAAATAATGTATTAAAAATCTGGAGTATAACTTACCGTTCAACATTTCTGTTTTATCAGTATTTTGTTTTCAAAACTTAATTTATCGTATCTAAATACTCTAGTATGTTAGGGAAATAAAAATTAAACATAATTTTTTTAATAAAAAAATTAAAAAAGATTTCCGAAAAGTTCGGATCGTTTTGATGATCGATAAAGTAAAACTTTTGGTATTTTATTTATTTTCATTTTTAAATTTTATATTTTTTATTTTCTTTTATTTAGGACCAATATGAATGTTCCTAACAAATCGATATTAATAAAAAGATTTTATTGTAATAAGAGTACTAAGGACATTTTTTTTTTCCTGTTGCTTACAGTTGCGAAATATTAGTTGATAAAATAATTAAACATCCCAACATTTCTTTCAATGGTTTAAGTCTTTTTTAAGTGTGCTGAAACGTCTGAATGTAGATATCAGCCTGCACACAAGCATAGAAATAAGCACGCATAAACATTCGAAAGCTTTTGCCTCAATAAGATGAAGAGGCGAAATTTTATTCCCACTGAAGAGACCTCGTCTTATTTACGTGAAAGCTTTGGACTGTTTATGCTTGTTTATTTCTATGCTTGTATACAGGCTAACATCTACACTCCATTTCTTTCAATGTAATATGACAACCGCTTTTTTGCAATAATTGGATTATCTGCAGTCCTGGATAGTTCTGTAGTTTTGTAGTTTCTGTATTACATGTAATTTAACTCGCAATTTCTTTGTATTAATCTGTGGAATATATTCCATTGGTAATGTAGGTCATATGGAAGACTTGTCTAAATCGTACCTGTTCTTAAATCGTACCTCCTTCATATTGTAACAGTTTTTATGTAAATATTTTTAGAAATCATTTATATGTTTTTGTAGAAATTATTTATCTGTATTTTATTCATTTTAATTTCAACCGTTATTTATTTTAGAAAAAATAATATTCGTTTTCTATTTCCAAATTACTGATATTCTGTTTATTTTTAAATTCTTTTCCGTTGCAGCAGTTGAATCAGTTAATTTAAATTCGTTATTTTTTAACCAATCATTCTGAATATTTCCAATTAATCTTCCAATCAAATTCTTCAATGTAAAATCTATAAAAACCAATATATTTATAGATGTAATAAATTAATTTGATAAATTAATTCAGTTCACTTCCATAACTTCACTCGTTGCTCCTCCATTTCAAACACCATTACAATATTTCTGGCGCTTTGCGACAAACAGGACCATTCATGTCAGACATCGCAACTGAATCGAACTCATTTGGCTATCCCATCAAGCACATTACTGGGAAATTAGAAAAACTGTTCAAAAGCAAGATGATTCTTAGATCGCCGACACCTTTGACACCTCTTAATTCCTCATTAATCAATATTTTCCTGACGACAATAATTTGAATGATACTGATTCTGCACGCAAGGTACGTCACTTGAACTATAATCTGTTCTCCTTTGGTGGTGATGAACCTTCTTTACGTCACTGGCACTGGAACAAGCGGTTCGCTCAGTTCGTATTCCCCCTGCATCCGGCCCTGATGCAATTCCGCCTCAGGCTTTGCTTCCCCTTCCCGATGTTTTGCATTCTGAATCGCTTTCTATGTCTTTGTCTTAAACCTATGTCTTAAATGTGGTTGTTTTCCTGTGATTTGGAAAGAAGCCAAAGTTTGTCTCATCCTAAAAGGGGACGGTGGATACCGTCGTCTCTACTTACTCCCCGTTTTTGACAAAATTCTTGACAAAATGCTAAATAACAGACTTGTCATTTATTATGAGAAAAAACATCTTTTCTCTAGATTTGCAGTTTAGCTTTCGCCGTAGACGTGGGTCTATCCAAGCTATTAATCAAATATTATCCCAAATTAATAAAGCTAAATCCCAAAAAATCATTGCTAATGCTTTTAATGAAACTTGTATCTATTTTGTTTCCACTTGTTTCATTGTATCCATTCTTTTCTTCAAAATCGAAGTATCTTGGGGATGCTCGTAAATCTATTTCTAAAGGCCATCCTCAACGGAGCCACCTTAGTCCTAGCCTTTGGCTATTATCTATGGAAAGCTTTTGTTGCAGCAAGGAAGATATAGGTATACAAAACTAAAAAACTCCTTATCAAAGTTGTTTTAGTTCCCTTTATTATTAATGCGGAGATCTGGGGACATGTTGATCCTTTTATACGTATTAAAAGACAATTGAACGTACTGCTAGATCTTTTCTGAAAGCTATATCTCGCTCTTATAATACTGTTGCTACCGATTCCCTTTACAGTCTAAGTGGCATTACACCTCTTTTGATCTAAGCGACCTCAAGATTTAGACACTACTGACGTATTTCCAATGAGGATTACAAGACTAAAGTTCCTATTAGTAAACAGCTAGCTCCTTACAATATCATTAAAATTGCTGTAAAACAGCTTGATCCTTTCACTGAGTTTAAATGGCCTTGCATCTTTACATATGGATCCAAATCACATAATGGCGTCGGGTATGGTTATGTAGCTATGATTCGGAGAGTAATCTCAAGAACATCGAGAAATGCAAATTAAACAATGTTGCTTCTCTCTTCTAAGCCGAGCTTTATGCTAATTTGGCTGCTCTTCGTTGGGGACTTTCTCTTTGGGAAAATGCTTCCAACCCTCTCTTTGTTGGCATCTGACTCTTTGTCGGCGCTTACGGCCGTTTCTCTTTGTTATACAGATCTTGATGATGCAATAACAGTTCACAGCCTTCTTGCTAAAGCTGCTAATAATGGAAGTAATGTTCTTCTTTTTTGGACTAAAGCTCATGCTGGTATCCGAGGGAACGAAACTCCCTATCGTGCGGCTAAGGAGGCCTGAGCCCTTTCTGATATTGATCTTGTTTTACCTATTTCTCGTTCTCTTTCTGCCTATATTGAACTTCAGTATAAGCTTGATTCCTGGCAACATGATGGACACATTCTACAAATGGAAAATATTTGTTCAATTTTATTCCTAAAGTTAGCAATAATATCTCCTAAGTAATTTTCATACGAATCAGCTTTTGACCAACCACGGGCATTTTAATGCCTCCCTACACCGTTTTAACTTTTTTCATACTCCGTTCTGTGAAAAAGAGAGAATGCCAATGAAATTGTTCATATTGTTTGAGAAGTGATGTCAACTTTTAAATTTTTATATATTAATAAACTTGAAATTCAAATGAAATAAAAATAATGTTTACCAAAAAAAAACAAGTGCGGAATTTTGTAAAATACAACGCTGCTATTTATTCAAGTTAAACTTGACTATTATTATTTACAAGGTTTTCAAAATCAAAATATTTTATTATATTTTATAATTTATGTTTTGCAAAATATTTTTTATCAATAAACAGTTCTTGGAAATAATAATAATCAAAAATCTACATATACTTTGATATTTTTTCTGTTCATTTTGTTACCATTACTTTCTTGGTTGCATTCGTGACGCTGCAGTTGCTTTGGTCGAAAATCGATCCAATTCCTGGTCATTTTTCGCTCATTTGGTAGAGATTGACTTCTTTTTTATGGTTTCCCATTAAATGCTTTATTAATACTTAAATGATTCGTAACAGCACTGAGACACATTACCTCAGGAGAAAACTCTTTTAAGTTGAAGATTGTAACGGAAATATACTTTCTTTCACTTATTGCACCTTCAGAAAAGGAAACACTCCTTCGGAAATAACTAGGCGATAAATGCAGGAAGGAATCTAGCTCAGCGAAGTCGCAAATTTTGATGCAATTTCCTATCATGAAGTTACAAAAAAGTAGAATCTCACTTATTGTTTACTTCTATAAGAAAAAAAAATTATAAGGCAATCAAAATATTTCTAGATTGCCTTATAATCTAGAAATCAATCACGTTTTGATTAATTCTCCAGAGGAATGAGAACTTGCATATAAGAAGAAATTATCTGTTTTAATAAAATAAGCTTGTTCTTTGTAAATATATATCACTTGTTTATACGTGTAGTACTGTATATATCGAAAGCTGTGGTTATGGTGCACTATTATTTGTGCGCGAAATTTCACATTTCTGCCAATATGCTAACTATTGTTTTGTTTGAATAATAATAATAATCCTTTAATAATCGAGCTTTCATTAAAATTAAAAATTCAACATTAAATCAATATTTAAGTGTTCTCAACATTCATTACATATCGGTGTTTATCATACTTAACATACTTAATAATTTTTTGTATATAAAACATATTTTATGAAATGAAAATTAGTGGTCTTAGGCTAAATGAAGTTACTTTTCATTAGTTCTTTACATCAACATTAGAACATCATTTGTACATTCTCAGAATTATTCGATACTTTTTTATCGTCAGACTAGGATAAGCAAGAAAATGTCATATTTATTCGAAATATTTCCAACTTAATTTTGATTGTTCTCCGAGTAAATGAGGAACAGTTTTAATGTGGATACTGACACTGAAAACCTATAAATTCTAATTACATGTAATAAAAATGAAGAAAATAGGAATGGTTTATTAATATTATTATTATTATTATTATTATTATTATTATTATTATTATTTTGAAGATCTTTCCTTCATTCATCATCATTGGTGAAGATCAGAAGCTCCCTTTCATTTTTTTACTATCTTGCCATTCATGATTTCTCTTCGTCAAACTCTTCAATACAGTCAGGTTTTAGCATTTCCCTGGATTAAGGCTTTTTATTCTGATTAGATTAGATTAGAATGTGGTGAATGTGGGCGACAGGAAGCCAAGCACTGCGATCAGTAGATCTACTGTGCTATACCCACGGAAATGAGGACAGATGAGAGAAAGACTGAGAAAGTATGGTGGTAGGCTCGCAGGGGAAACGGGAGAACCCCGAGAAAACCTGCTCAGCACGGATCGTCCACCATCATGAAACCCACATGAGAACCGAACCCGGGACTCAGTGGTGAGAGGCTCTAGATAATTGCCTATAAAAGAACCAGAAATTCTCTATGAGTTTTGTAATGTGGTTTTTTTTGTTTGCCGACAGTTGCTCTCAAGACCCTTCTTAATGCAATGCTATTCTGTACATTGCACATATGTTTCGCCATCATTAGCAGATGACGTGGTATGAAAAGATAGGTCGTGTGTAATTTCATCCAATCGACATTACATGTGTATCTTATTTGTTTCTTAATCCTTTAACAGTCTTTTTAAACTTTTTTTGGTTACTACTTGTGCTAGCATGTTAATTATTTGAAAGGGGCCGTCCATTAATTACGTGAGGTGTTTTTTTTTTTAAATTTGGACCCCCCCTCCCACTTGGTGAGATTTCAAAAAGTCAAAAAATCAAAAAAGTTCAAAAAGTCAATATTACAAAATGTCGTAATCTATTATAATACAATCGGACCTCGATATAAGGTCACCCCTTGGGACCTCGCGAAAGTGACCTTATAAGCGGGATGACCTTATAACCGATTCATACACATTTGTCAATAAATAATGTGTATTTATTTTATATAAATTATATAAAGTATAATTCTTTGTAATATTTAATACGTACAAAAATATCAGTTTATTATGTTATAATTTTTTAATTTAGTTGAACCAATTAAAATTAATGGAATCAGAAAGAAATTATTTAAAAAAAAATTTTAATTCGGAATAAAATTGTATACAAATAATACTAGTATCATCAAGCAAAGTATACTGATGTACAACTGACCTTACTTAAAATAATCCATAATGCAGGACTGTCGCGATTTTGGTTTCATCTTTTGTACAATGTTTTCTAAGTTTTGTAGTTTCTGAAAATTTAATGCTCTGAGTGCTTCTGCTTGTGTCACCGCTTCACTTTCAATATCACTGTCGTTATCATCCGTTTCTAATGCATTGGAATCTAAAACTTGCGAAACAATTTCGGAAATCGAAGCTTGAAAAAGGGTAGCAATTTTAACATCAATTCTCACATATTCACTTTCCCCTTCTATAGCACAGCCACGATTTCTGAGATCTTGTATTAACATAGGTAAAGAAATATCGTCTTCATAATCGGTTTTCCTAGAATTTGAGGGAATGAAGTGCTTTGAGAAAAAACTGTCCATCCGTCAGTAGGAGAAATGACGCCGATAAAAGATCGTACCTTTAGGAAAAATTCTTGGAATTGAACCAGTGTGGCACTGAAATCACAGACAAAAGTGACCTTATATGCGGTAACGGTATTTAAGACCTGACCATATATCCGATAATCCATATCAAAGAATTCCTATTCAATGAGCCGGTACTTTAGAAAAGTGACCTTATATGCGGGGTGAATTTATATGCGGGTGACCTTATATTGAGGTCTGACTGTACGTATATTCTCTGAATGAAAAAATTGACGTGAGATTTTCGTTGACCCTCCCCTCCCCCTTGGCGAGATTTGGTGAGATGTTGCCGGACACCCCCTCCCCCTTTTAACCTCACCTAATTAATGGTCGACCCCAAAGGTGGAGCACTTGATGCCATTAGCATTGAATCCAATCATTTTTAATTAATTTGAGATGTTTTTCGTAATATGTATTAGAACCGTTGGTTGGAGTAACTTTGGCCCAAATTCAGAAAATGTTTGTTTGGGGGGACTGCTAGGCAATCGCTTGTTCAATTTCGGTCATTGTGGTATAGTAAAGTAGCACTATATCGTTGTTTCACTGTTATTTAGAGTTCGCGCGCATATTTCTCTTTGATCGCTGTTGCTGAGAGGTTGACATACAGGTACCATTTCAACTTTTATTTGAATCTTTGAACCTGGAGGCTTACGATTTCCAGTAAGTACATTTTCTTATACTTAAACATCCCTAGACGGAGTATTTAATATATAAAATTAAATTTATTTCATCTTGTTCGGTATTTTGAATGGTTTATATCTTGGGTAACTTGGGCCCATGTTTTGGGGTAACTTTTGCTCAACCTCTTTTTTTGTTGTTTCTGTTCCTTTATTCATAATAATGCCAACAATCTTTTTTCCATTCCTATTTACCTTTTTTGCGAAAATAAACATTTTTCTTATCGTTTTTGCAGAGGATAATGCTCCGAAATCTTGAAAAGCAGCCCCGGTACACAAGAGTATATTAATTACTCTCCACTATAAGATTATAGAGCAGCTGCAGAGAAATACAAATATTGTTAGAAAAGCCTTTTTGGTCCAATTTAGAGAAGGCCATATGAAAAAAAAGAAGGTGCAAGTGCACCTGGAAAAAGTATTTCTTTTGCCCTGTCGGAAATCTCTCCAAATCCTGGACCTGCATCAAGGAGAAAAAAAGTTCCACCTGTTATTGCAAGTGAAAAATCCAGTGAGATCTTGATTTTTCATTGAAGTCAGATAAGAATAATGAGGAAAGTGTTTCTTCTGATTTACAAAAGAAACCACAAGCGGATCTTAATGAAGATCAAAATCAAAACCTGACGATTTTGCCATTGGGGATTTTGTGGTAGTCATTCTTAAGGGTGCAAAATATGCAGGAAAAATCATCACAATCTCAGAGGAAGGACCAGCAGTAGACTGTATGGGAAAATGGTTGAAATTCTGGAGATGGTCTGAGAGAAAAGATGTTAATGAATATGAATGGGAAGATATTTTGTTAAAAAAATCCCCCAAAACTTATCATTAAATTGAATTAATTTTGTTCTATTTCTTGATAATTTTATGTAATATTCTTTCTATTGTAAGTTTATTAAATTTGCTTATCAGATCCTTTTTATTTCATAATGTAATAAATTTGAATTTTTATCAACATTCCACATTCCAGTTTGATGGACAATTGCATGCATTATTAATATTAAAATTCTTCTCTAACCTTATATTAGATTGTTCTTCACTACAACATTGGCCCAAAGAATATGTTGCTGTCAAATGAATGAAATTTTTTTTCTTATAAAATTACAATTTATCACACATAGGATTCCCAGATATCACAATATTCAAGAATTAAGATTTTTTAAATCAGCAAAGAAAGACCAAAAATCAAACATTGATTAGATTTACCAATGAATTAAAAAGGACAACGAATTTTAAAACAATTTAATGCTTATCACAGTTTAGTGGATCTCAGCGAAAGCTGTGCATCAGTTTTGCATCTCTGCTATTCTTTTTAATGTAAGTTGACTCAAGA
>JAFIDM010009631.1:212593871-212613492 GCA_023159025.1 Thereuonema tuberculata | reverse complement strand
TCAGTTTTGCATCTCTGCTATTCTTTTTAATGTAAGTTGACTCAAGATAATTTTTTTAGTTTAGTTGATCATTGTTTGATCTTTTCTATCTCGTGTTTCCTCCACGTGACACGCTTTATGTATTCATGGTCAATATTTTAACATTTTCTTAATATTTTCTTAAAATTTTCTTACAAGAGACTATCTCTATTTTCCAGACCCATCATTTCTTTTATTTCCAATTCATATATCATTAGCATTTTTTTTTTGAAACGCCGTAAATCAAATAGATTAGTTAAATTTTTATTTGCTTTAGTTCTTTTTGTTTAGATTTTTCTTCGGAAAAGCAATATCGATAAAACTTGCAGTTTTCATTTGAAAGAACCTAAACAGAATGAAATGTATTGCTACGTAATATCAATTAATTTATTATAATAAATGGGATTGCTGAAATCTCCAATTGCCAATTCATTAGGAGCAATTTCTTTTTTTATGCTCACCAACGTCTAATTGTTGCCATTTAAAGAAAACAGAAATTTTGACACACTTACAGCAATTTGAAGTTATTTAAATTTTATACTTAAAATTATGTTGCAGACGTCTTTTGGTCAGTTGTGGGTACATGTTTGTGAACCTTGCTTCTGAATCCTCTCAGCAGGTTTCTTTCCGTTGCTCAAATATTTATTTGAGTTTTTCAGCGATGTCTAACCTAGAAGCAGTCAATGAGAACTCTAGATTGAGTCATTTAGTCACTTTATCACCTCCCTCAAGGAAGTAGATAGTCTTGGCTCAAATAATCATTCCCTAAGATTGGAAAAGAAAACCCTCCTGAGTTCTCAACTTTCTGATATCTTTGCACACAAATAAAGTTCCGAGTAAGTACTGCTAAATAAATTTCTGCTTCAATTCTGTCTTTTTCTGCAATGCATTTTAAAGGAAGTGGTTTTGCTTCATTCACATATGCTTATTTTAAATTTGGCTTAACTTACATTTTAAAGTCTTTTATTGAACGAATTTGGTTTCCACTTCATGAATAATCGTTAACTGGTGGGAATGAATTGGAAGGATTTTTGTCTACAGAAAGGATCTAACTCTCGCAGTTCTAAAGATCAGTTTTTCAAGTATAAACCTATGTCATGGATCTGCTGCTGCGCATTTCATTCCCATTGCACTACAATACAGCTCTTCACCAAAGTAAATCATCATCAGCAACATATGAGTATGATAAAATCGACATCTTGATTAAAAAGGATTTCCACATAGCTTTTGATCACTAGCAATATGCGACATTTTGAGAATTTATTTGCTTAGACTCTTTAAGCTCTTAAGCTGAGAATTCACTGTAATTATTTTAAAAATGACAATGTGATTATAGTAAAATTACAATTATAGCATTTCCTTTTATATTAATAGCAATAATTTTTTTCCGTCGCAAGTTTACTAGATAACACGAAATATCTTCGAAGTTTTGTAATTATGTAATTATCTACGAACGAATTACAATTGTACAGTCAGTCTTTCTTTTGTATGTTGAACTTTTTTATATAAGTAAAGATTTCAATTTAGCTTCGGAAAACTTAAAATTATGAAATAGACACTTTTTAACCCATCTAATGCCCTCTATTCAATTACAAATATCCTAATATGGTAAAGAAAGATTTCGAAATGGTTTTGCTTTCATAAAGAAATTGGATCTCCGTTAAATCTTTGTAAAATACAAAACTTTTGAATAAGGAAGTAATTCTATTGGTGAAGCCATCAAAAAAAAAATGTGGAATCAAACAATTTCTAATTTTATGTTAATTTAATTTATGTTTTTATTAAATGTTTAAGTAATTTGATAAACTAAATGAAGACATAAATAGATAAAAAATAAATAAGTAAATAAAATGTGGCTTTGTTTTTATTACAGAAGATAATTTTTTTATTACTTTTTCGACTTTTTTCCCATGATGCTTATTACAGCTTCACAAAAAAAAAAAAAAAAAAAATCAGTGCCTATAATAAAATACCCTTAGTAACATTTTTATTGCAGGGATTCCATAATTTCTGGGATTTTGAAGCCTTTCAAAGTAAATTAATGTAAGGTACCTCAGCCATATCGTCGCTGTTAAATCAAACCGGCATAAGTGCAAAAATTGAGTTTTTGAGTTGTTGGTGTCAAAAAAATTTTTTTTTTTCGTCTATTTTTATGTCGTATCGGCATATCGTATAGTTGAATAAAAATCCGTCAGATGGCGTTGGGCCGGTATGCATTTACGCGCGAATAGCCCATTTTGAAAACTTTAAAGCGCTCTGGTGAAAATTATGCATTTTGCAGGTATGCCGGTTTGATTTCACAGCGACGATATAATGCCATGTATACCTTTAACGCCACCTATCTAATTCTTCATAAACATAAGAGATGGCGGTACTGCACTAAAGTAGTTTGCATTGACATGTCATCTAGTGTTGAAGTGAGTTACTAGCAGACCGCCAACATTTTCGAGTGAAATTATATTTCCACCTTTTCGTGTCGAGGACTGGTTCTGAAAGGCTGCTACTATATCAAGGTAAGATAAAATATAGATTTTTTAATTTTTATTAAAGATTAACTATATAAAACTATATATTTTCTTGATTCTTGAAGATTCTTCTATGTAGATAAGTTAACTGTTATTTTTAAAATTCAGAAATTGTAGACAAACAAGTGTATCATATGATCCATGTTCTCAGTAGCGCTTTAACGCCATGGTGGTGTTAATGGTCTACATATACGATTTTAGGTTACGTACGACATTTATAAGTTACTAATATGTTTCATGAAAATAAAGATTTTTATCTTATTTATGATTTTGCTTTTATAATCGGAAAATGCCGAAATTAATTAATTTTTACATTTCCTCTTTTGTTTTAGCTACAGATTAAAAAGACTGCGTTAATTTCAAGTGATTTTTTATTATTTTTTAGAGAAAGTCAATTTAGTTGCTTTTTACTGTAATTTTGTACAAATAATGTTTACAATGATGGAATAATACTTAGTTTTAAATAAGTTAAGTTACTAGAAAGTAGGTGGCGTTAATTGGACCAGGTGTTCCTAATAACGCCAGTTTGCAAAGTTTTTTATTTGAGTTCTCATACTTCCCCAGTAAAAGTTATCATATGTTTCATTATGGTATGCTTCAAACAGAAGATTAAACTTTCTTGGTCGTAATTTTCGTGTTTCGATACACCTTATTTCCAGACATAGAGTAATTTAAATGTTAAGGTGGCGTTATTTGGGCAGGGTACCTTATTGTTTTATATGAATTGCTATCTTAATTAAACAGAAAATTGATAAAACATACAGAAAAGTTTACAGAGAAAAGGAGCCTGATGTGGCGATATCACTAATACCACCTTTGCTACGGCTCTGGTTATTGTATTTTTGTTTCTTTATCATATTTTAGGATACAATCCAGATTACTTATCCTTATTATGACGCTCTAAAGAAGAAATGCACACCATCAATCATCGCATCTTCTTTTTCTATCTCAATCGGTACGACACCCATTTGTTCAGCTTCGTGCCTTAAAAGCGATAAATGGCAATTACTCAGACAACAAACTGTTTTGAAAGCTTTCGCATATTTTAGCAACTCACTGTCGTTGATGACAAATTGTGAATATCGCGGTTTTGATTCTTCAAACCATCACTGTTGCTCTCGTATTTTCCGAAAATAGCTTCGATTTATTTCCTCTAACGGTAATAAATTTTGGGCAAAAACAAGAATTGTAAAAGTTACTCATTTAGGCCTAATAAAAGATAAAGATAAATATACATGTGGATTTTCAGGGTGTTCCAAAAGTAGATGGCGTAACTTCAGAAATGTGTTCCCCAGATGTACACACTAAAATTAGTTCATATGAACATAGGTCCGGAAAGGCTTGGTTTCCGAATTACAGACTTTCAAAGTACGTGCTAACCAGAGTGTCTTTCTTTCCCACAGGTGGTTTCGATGGTCTGACACTTAGTTCTTCACAGTTCCCTATGGGAGATGTTTAAAAATGTCCATCTCCTGCCTCAATACAGGCCTCACATCGACAACTCAAGGCCCCGCGAACATGCTTCCAAATTCTTCGCATGTTTCAGATTGTCTCACAACCTGCTACAATTAGATCGCGGAATATCCACATCTGCCATCGGAGAGGAAACCACCAATGCTTTTAAATGTCCCTACATGTAGAATACCTGTTGGTGATGCCCTGGAATAATTGCATGTGAATTTTCCTCTGCCTATACATGCTGATTGTGAAACTTCACGATTCCATCTCGTGTGAACTGTGCTTTATCTGTGAAGATTACAAAGGCATGAAAGTTAGGAGTTGTAGCACTCTGCTGCAAGAACCACTGGTAGAACACTTGTCGCGCAGGATAATCTGCTGGTGACAATGCTGGTACGCGTTGCAAATGGTAGAGATACAACTGTTCTCACAACACTCTTCAGACAGTCGAACGAGGAATTAAAAGGTTAGATTGCTAACCTTCGTGTGCTGATTTCAGGAATCGCATCCACAGTTTCCAGAATCTGCTGCTTTTTCGCAGGCGTCTTAGATCTTTGTCGTCCTCTTTCGACAGCATGATATGCAAAAGTCCATATTCACACAGGCGGCGATGGATACTCTCTTTCCTATCTGGACATCGTCGATCTGGTAATCTTTCCTGGTATAAACGACGAGCCTCAACAGTATTGCCGTCTGCCAACTATACATGAAGTGCATATCTGTAAGCTCTGATTTGAGTACATGTCGCAACAACGTCCAATCAACATGTACCACTATATTATAAAACATGATAGCACACTTTTGTAATATTAAAAATAATATATAATAGTAACAGTTTCAAACACTGACCGTTCTTCATCAGATTGGGGTTAAAGTTTATATCTATTTGTAAATATAAGTAATTTGAAATAATGAAGAGTGAGTAGAGGGACCAATACAAATTTGGGAGTGAGATTTTCGTTTACTTCATTGGGTGAGAAGATTTAGAGGTTTAAGTTAGACCTCGGGTTATATTGGGGAAGGAGAAATATGTGGAGGGAAATTGAGAGTTGACCTGCATTTAGAAGTTCGGACTTTCTTGGGGGAGAAGGGAGGAGGGGGGCCAATAAGCTTAAGGCTTAAGGGTTGTGTAATGACTTGTAATAAAAGGGGGGGGAGGTTGAAACCTCCTCCCTTTTTATCCTCGAAACGATTACTATTATATATTATTGTTAATATTACAAAAGTGTGCTCCCTAGTTTTGTAATATAGATATTAATCACAAATTAAATGACGATCTTAACATGTACCACTAACCAGCCAACTACCCCAGATTGTGTTAAACAGTATCTTATATTGCAGGAAACCACTTGTGGACAAAAAGACTTTCCGGTTAGCACATACTTTGAAAGCCTATAACTCAGAAAACAAGCATTTCAGATCTATGTTCATACAAACTAATTTCATTATTTACATTTGGGGAACACATTCTGAAGTTATGCCATCTACTTTTGGGACATCGTTGGTTCCCTAGCTGATTCAATACCAGGACAGATTCTCTTTCTTCTCAGCCAACCCAAATCTGAAAAGGAAATCATAAACAATTCATCAAATCAAAGCTGTCAGGGATAAAATAATTTATTAATTGTTAAAATTAACTACTAAATTTCAAAAGTAGCTTTTACCGCGATTAACTTTTGAAATTTAGTAAAAAGTATCAATAGCGGTCTGTACTAATTCTCATAATTCTGCATTATGTCGGACTTAAAGACTTATGCACTTATTCTTTTTTTTCCTTTTCTGTGTCGTTAAGAGAAAGAAAGATCGATAAGAAGATTAAAAAAAGTTATAAAACAATTGAAAATCCATTGAGAGCAATTCAATCATCAATTTCTTACTTATTTTGAAATTTTTAAAAGTTATTTAGCTCAAAAGTTATTTTGAATATATTTTTTATCAAATAATTTCGTTAATATTGGTTGTGTAAGTTAAAATGCTAAACAGTAATTTGATTTTCAGATTAAGGATACAGATTCGGGTACTCCTTCAGCATTTGCTATCGGTTTTCTCCTCTCACCAATGGTGATGCTTTACCACCTGAAGCTTATGTAGGCTGATAATTTATGGGCGGATAGAGCAGACATTAAAATGTAAACTGAGCCGGTAGATCCCATGCTAAAGTGGCACCTAGATTAATGATAGATCAGATGTAAAAGATGAGATATTTTTCTAATTACATAATTTTGAAAGACTTTTCAAGGAATTCAAGTAAAATAATTGATTGATTAATTGTCCTATAAGATAGAAAAATAAGGAAACTCTAATTAAAAATACATATTTTGTGGAAAGTTTGTGTATGACTGTAAGTTATTTGTTTTAGCAACATTGAAAGTAATTTCAACTATTTCAGCTAATGAATTAAGGTAATATGACCTGACAGCTTCATTGGTAATTTTACCCCAATTATTAGGTGATACATTCGTCACTGAAAAGCTCGCAACCTTATAGCTTACATTTTACTATCAAATGCTTTCCTTTTGGAAACAGAACTCTGTTTGAAAACAAAACAACATTATTCTTTAAATTTGTTTAAAGAGAGGCTCTTTATGATTACAACACTCCCTTTGATGCCTTTCTAGATTTGTTTAATTCAATTATGATCAGCTGTATTCCATTACAAAAGAAAGAAAGAAAGAGAGTCAGTCATCCCAAGCTGTTCTGATGTGAATTCTCCCTGAGTTGAATGGCTTATTTTCTTTCTTCTCTTTGTGTGTTCTTCTGTGGAAACTATGAAGAAAACACTAAAATCACGCTTTTAATTTCAGGTAGCACAGATAGCGTAAAAGGTATGGCTTCTCTGACTAGCCAAATGTGTTGAAGTTTGTAATAGCCCCAGGTAAGATAACATTTGACCGAGAGCTTGGTAAAGCCACAAGAAAAACGAGAAGAAAAATCCTCGATCTCCCCGAGGATTGAACCCAACTTCCAGTTCTGACAAATTATCTGACTACTAAGGAGGATGGCATAGTACAAAAGATCTTTCAGGTCGACGTGCTCGGCAGTTATGCCACCCACTTTCAATTAATGTAATCCAATCTAATCTAAGGATGATAAGGAGAAATTTCCCTATTCCTCAATACATTGTATATTTAGAACCGAAAAAATTTTATTGGTAGAAAAACTTATTATTTCAATACTAATCACTCAATGATTTCCATAAATTGTTTGTCCTGTTTGGGTTTTTGTTTTTTTTTTTTCGTTTTTTGTTTTGTTTTTTTCTCTTTTTCTGTTTCAGCTCCTTCCTTCTGCTAGGTTCTTAAAGATCTCCGGAATTTGAAGGAGATTCTTTAAGAAATAGTTCTGACAGTTCTCTTACTTTTGTCTACTCCCACGAGACTTCTTGACGCTGAAAAGGCTTTAATATTGGTGCAAAATTATTTGGGACAACGGATGAACTGACGGAACCCGATGATCCCTTCCAAGTGAAAGCTTCTTTTCCAATTTCGTTGTAAGTATTAAAAGCACAAAATACAGCCATTGTTCACTTCATAGCTTAGAAGATTTTCTTAAAAGCCTTATTATGCTGAAGATCCGCCACTAGACAGCCTGCCTTGTTTAGTATACAGTTTAATAAGAAAACAAGATATTTCTTATCATTATTTTCTAAATTACTCTTTCGCTATGAAATGATGTAGAGTCGATCCTTAATTCTACAGCCTTCACTAACTGCGAATTTTAGGTAAACTAAAATACTTTGTAAATTTATTAAAAATATTAGGAACAATATTAATCCCATTATTGTCTTACATTATTGGCCCGAAAATAGATCGGTATTTTTTTAAGTGGAATTCATTTGCTTGTAGCTTCGATGTCTTACTTACGATAAGCAATGAGATATCAAGATTCAATTTAATTAATTAAATGCATATACAGTGCTTTATACGATTACACAAAATTGAAGATGAATTTTTTGCTGTTAAATCTAATTATAATTTTTGAGAAATTTTGAAGGTAGGAAAAACAGCTTTGTAGATAAATTCTTATCAAATATTAAGCCTTGTAGTTCATTTCTTTTATCTTTAAAGATAAAGATGTCTCTTTTTGAGCTAAAAAATATTTATTAACAATTTCTTAATATCGTTAAATTTAAAATAGTTTTAATTTAAATAAATTAAAAAAATCAAATTAATTAAATTTTTTAATTTAATTTTTACAAAAGTGATGAATAACTAAGCTTATTTCTAGTTACATCTTACAATTAAAAATTTTAGTTCTACTTAGTCAATTAAATTTATTTGCAATTAACAAGAAGTTCAAATATCCATGGCATAGTGAGAACTGAACAAGTAGCGATAGGGAGAAGCAAATCAATTTTGAAGAAAGTTGGAGCATTAATAAGTGTCGGTCAATTTACAATTTATTAATAGATTGTAGCAGATAAGTTCTTTTTTATCAAACGCAAGATATTGTAGAATAAAGCAAATTACAGGTATAAAGAAATAGACTTGCACTTCTTTAAAAATTCTTCAACATTAATACTTGAATCCTCTTAAAAGTTTCGAGCCATTTTTACGCTTACAAATCGACAAACAGAGAGGCATCGACTAGTAATCACTGGAGGGGGGGGGGAGGTCGATGCTCATAAAAGGAAAATCTGATTTTGTTTGATTTTTTTGCCTTTTCATTCGTAGAGAAAACTAAAATAAATGAACAATACGACCGCATCATGCAATTTAGCAAGTTTGTAGGACTTTTGATGGCTGTTTTGAAATACAGGGTCACGTGGAGAAATAATTTTTGAAAACCCGCAATAAAATGTTCGTAACCACTCCTCTTAAAAAAAAAAAGGCATTCCGACATACATTACATTTCATTTGAATTTATGAGTAAAAAGGTTGGTGATGCAAAAAAAAATCAACAATAAAATCAAATTGGAGATAGATCGTGAATTTATAGAGTAATCATTGCAAATCCGGATTTTAAATTGATAATTAATAAGATGCCAGAGCTCTGAATAAGATTCTTCCCTCTGCATATTCAACATTCCTGTGAGTATCGATGTTTAAAAACAAAAAGGAATTGACATCATTGTTTCCTTTAAATAGAATAATAGCCGAAAACCGGCTTTTAACTCTCAAACTCAAAATTTCTATTCGATCAATTGCACGATGTTACTAAATAATCGACGATACTTAAAAAGTGTTTACCATTTCTCACAATCAATGTTTTTTTGTTTTGTTTTTTAAATCAAACTGGAGGCATGCCATGACATGAAAAATTGTAGAAAAATCGCTTTTTGATGTTCATTACAGCAACGATAAATTGGAATCATTGAAATTATCGTATTTAACTATCTTTGCCCTCAACACACTATATGATCAAAAATATCCGGAAACCTCTCTGACATAGTGAGGTGACATTACGGTGTGGGGGTGTTTTTCATGGAATGGTCTCGATCCGTTATTTTACTGCACGGCAATATAAACGCGGAAAACTACAAGGACAGTTTGACCAGTTAGGCACTGCCTATGGTAGAAGATCACATCAGTGATGACAGCATAACAATGACATCGTGAAGGAATGGTTGTCCGTGAGGGAATGGTTTGTGAGCTACAAGGTTCCGGAAATGGACTGGTCTGTTCAGAGTTCCGACCTGAACCCAATCGAACACCTATGGGAGGAATTACATGGTCGACTTTACTCCAGATCCCAATGTTCCACATGACGACCTGCTCTGGCTACAATTCTTTAAAAAGAATGGGCTGCAATTCCTCCAGAGATGTTAAGGCACCTGGTGGAAAGTCTTCCCTACAGACTCACGACTGTGAAAGGCGAAAGGCAGACCCACCCCACAAAAACAATGTCCACCACTCAGGAGTAAGTCACGGGGAAAATCTGACTACAATTTCGGATAGGTGTCCGGACATTTTTGATCACATAGTGTATGATTTACAGTTGATTTACAGTCTCACTCTCTCTCTTTCATCTTAAGTGAAACCATAAGACAGTGATTCAGACAATTATCAACTTTTGTCTTACACGCTAATAATTCAGAAACAGATCTTTCTAGGAATGAAGCAAACTTAGCTAACAAGATACTACAATTGACACCAATCTTTTCTCCCCTATAGCTAATGAGAAACTCACCAAGATTTTCCGGTTGTGGCAAGAACGACAAGGAAATCTTTGTACTATAAGTGAAACTTGATATGTCCAAAGGATATTATTGCTGATAAACAAGGAAATTAGGTCTATCACAGACTTTTGGCTTCTTGCAAAAATAACTCAAAATATTTTAAAGCTGCTTTAATTTTATTAAAATGAGGCATGAAGTCTTTGCATCCGATTTTTTTTTTCATTTTTTTTAGAAAAAAAAAGTCTCGAAATCACAAGCAGGACAAAATTACCATTTGAAATTCTCTTATTTTCTATCTTTGTACTAAAGAACAAGCCATTGTTACAAATCAATTCAAATTTTTTTAATAATCATCATTTCATTGAACATTTTTCTTTCCCACAATCTGAATTTTGTTTTTATACGACGTAAACAAGAGCGATGTTTGCACATTTATTAATAACTAGCAAAACGATCCGTTCTTCGCTCCGGTTACAAAAAACAAATGTCTTAAAGTGGATGATAAAGAAATTGCAATTGCGAGATCACTTGGAACTTTCCCGGTTGGTACAAAAACAACAACAACTCAAAAGGTCTGATCTCATTACAAATCTATATCTATCCTGAAAACCTCGTAGAAGTATCTTTCAGCCATGTTTGCCCATCCACTCACCGTCCTCCTAGTGTACACCCCTAGTTCCAGGTTAATTCGAATTTTGTAACGTCATAACCCTACCACTTTAAAGCTTTCCTAGTTTGCAAAAAAATCATCTGATCATTACAAATCTATATCTAAACTGAAAAAATTGGAATTTTAGAATTTGTATAGTTCTCATTGTCGCCACCAGATGCATAATGAGAACTATACTATTGTGCAGAGCAATATTTTACTATGTAGCCCTATTGTGCAGAACAATATTTTAGCTCCAATTGCTGCGTAACAATATATGTGTAGTTCTCATTGTCACGATAACAAATCGTAAAACCTAACAATAGTAACGGAAGCAAACTTTCAGGTTTATAACTTAAAGCAACGCTTTTTATCCTATCCCAGAGGAATTTCGAAAAATCCTGTAAAAGGATTGTAGTGATTACAATTACCTACTTACATGCCAAATTTGAAGTCTCTACTAATTATAATTACGAAAATAAGAAAACTTTAAAGCGACAATAAACCCTCGTTATTCCCGAACCCGTTGGAATTTCGAAAACTGATTCCTTGTCTACATCACGGGAACCTCTGTGCAAAATTTCAGCTTTCTAGGTCCAACGGTTTGGGCTGGGCGTTGATGAGTTAAGCCTGTTTTACATTTACCATTTCACTCGCCATAATTCAAGACATAACAGAGGCCATGTCAGGGTAGATGGCCAGTGAAGTGGAAGCATATAGTGTACTGTTTTACACTTGCCATGCCATCTCCACGGTAGTTCACGTTTTCGATAACGTCCTTACGAGATATAAAATGGCGGAGAAAATGGCGGATGAAATGGATGAAGTAGAGCTCGCGGCTGTTGCGTGTGCGATTATATTATCAATGCCGAAAGATAAAAAAAAAAAGGGAAAACAGAAGAGAAGATGGTGGCAAAAACCATGGATGGAGAGAAGACGAAGGGAAGAAGGTGTGTTGAATTTGGTACAAAACGATATTCGATTAAATGATCCAGAATCATATCGAAATTTCATTCGACTAGACGAAAATCTATTCGTGAAACTTTTGGGAATGGTCAATTCGTCGATTGAAAAAAAAAACACAGTCCTGAGATCCAGCATTCCCTCCAGAGATAGGTAAGCATTGTTCATTATTTATGTTTTGAAAATAACAACAGTGGTTCTCAAAAAAATTGAATGATTATCAAAAATTCTTGCTTATAATAATTGGTATTTTCATGAACTTATTACAGACTTGCAGTTACCCTTCGATTCTTGGCCACTGGATCTACCTACAGGGATCTCATGTATTCCACTGGAATTCATGAAAGTACCCTGAGCAAACTTATCCCTGAAGTGTTGGTGGCCATTTGGGAAAATTTAAAAACTGAATACGTGAAGGTAGGAAAGTTGTATTTGCTCTCATTCAAATGCTGCGGAAAAGTAATTGTTAACTATATTTTACATTTAGGTACCTTTTGAAACATCAAATGTGAAATAAATTTAGTATTAAACAGTGACAATTTTTACTTTGGGAGGTTTCTATGAAGGAAAAGAAAAAAAAAAAAAAGAAATTATCATGATAAGATAGTAAATGAACACACTCAAAACAAAAATTAAAAATGTAATAAGACTGTTTCGCAATGAGAATGCCTACCTTTTTATTTATAAAAATAATACCTGAGAAGAGTATAGATACAATAAGAATATACACTCACAAAATGCGACTCAACGTAGATCAAAATATTTTGAAAATCACACAACTAAATAAAAGCATAAATAACATTTTGATATTGGTTGCGTCCTTTTGTTTTAGGGCGTAGGTTGTGGTATTTATACAGTATTCGTACACATTTTCTTAGAAGAACATTAAGGACTGTTAAGGATTAAAAAAACCAAAAAATAAGGACCTGTAAACGCCTGTGGGGGCCCGGACCGGGAGTTCAATAAAAAAAAAAAAAAAATAGTAAAAATTAAGGAATTTCCAAAAAACAAGCATAAAAATAAGGATTTTTTCACCCTGTTTATATATTTAGCACCTAAGTTTTCGTTAGATTAAAAGGTAGGCAATGGCAATGCTAAACTGGTCTTTTTAATTTTTTCAATGTTGTTTTCTGTGTGTTCATTGAATATTGTGGTATGAGTAAAGAGGCACATAATTTGTTATTAATTTGTAAATTTTTTTTCCTTCGGTTATTGTACAGTAAATGAAAACTAAATTTTAAGTAATGTGAAGCATGGTTTATAAAATTTTATTTTGTTTTGCTAACAGATAATCAACAATAATTACCAACGTTTTCTTTTATTAGGTTCCTTCCAGTGTTGAAGAATGGGAAGCAGTGGCGGAAGCATTTGCACTGAAATGGAACTTCCCAAATTGTTTGGGAGCAATGGACGGCAAACACGTCCAAATTCGACCACCAACATCAGCAGGATCAGAATATTATGATTATAAAGGACACCACAGCATCATACTGTTTGCTTTAGTAGATGCAAATTATAAATTCCTTTTTATTGATGTTGGTAAGCTATTATATCAATCATCTAAATACAATTAATGATAAATCAAGATCGTAATACATTAAATGCAACTGTAATAAGGATAATGCATGAAAAGGAAATGGAATTTGGCAAAACTTTTATATATCGAATATAAATTTTATATATAACTGTAGCTGTACTTTAAAATTTTCTATTATCTGTCAACTGTAATACGACTGAATCAGTTGAATGATTTAAAAATTAATATCACTGACTACTAACGATTATTGTTTCCTAATAATAGTTTGTTATCATTGTATGTTATATGGTTCTTTATATGATTTATAAAAGAAAACAAAGAAAGTCGTCTGTGTTATTGTTTATCAGATAAAGAACATATTTTTTATTTTCGAAATATTGCGTTATTTAACGATGTTTTAAGAATATTAACTTCACGATGTATCATTGAATAATACTATATGATAGTTATAATTCTATTTATAAATAAATAGCAAAAGTAAAAAATTAATATTTCTTACAAGGAGTAATTAATAAGATGATTATTTTCCCTAGGTCGAAACGGACGAATGTCTGATGGGGGAGTATTTAGGGAATCTCCCATTTCTGAAGCATTAAATAACAACAGCTGGAACTTCCCAGATGATCGACCTCTCCCCGGCGAATCAAAGCCAGTGCCGTTTGTCACTGTGGCGGACGATGCTTTTCCTTTGACCGAAAGAATAATGAAGCCTTATCCTCAGCGGGGCTTGACAAATTCCAAACGAATTTTCAATTATCGCCTTTGAAGGGCAAGGAGGGTTGTTGAAAATTCGTTCGGAATCTTGGCAAATACCTTCAGAATTCTTCTAAATCCCATTATTCTTTCCCCAGAGAAAGCTGTTAAAGTTGTGCTTGCTTGCATAGCTTTACACAATTTTCGATTAACTGAAGCAGCAGCTACAATTGCAGAAACAGAAGATCTGACCATTGGTGTACCTTCATTAACAGGAATTCAGCAACATCAGGCCGGAAACAGGTGCTCAGATGATACCCTTGATTTAAGATCAAAATTTGAGAAATATTTCTCTGGAGTGGGACAGGTTAGTTGGCAGCAGCAAGCCGTTCGAGACTGCAACTGGTGAATTTGTACATTAAATGTGGTTTGTGTCATTTGTATTTATGTCAATCACAATGCTTAGCAACGTCTTCGGATAAGTAAAATAAAATTACATAGATATTCCTTTATTTTCATTATTATTACAAACAATCATAGACAAAAAGATTTTCGTGATGTAGATTAAAATGTAATAAGGTGAAATTATATAATTATATGAATAATTTAAAAAGTAGAACTTATTCAACATTTAAAAAAAAAATTGTGTAGACATATAGTTGAGATACTCGTTGACTGTAGTCTAAAACTACACAGTATATATTTTACTTAATACACTATTTATATTATTAAATTCATCAATAATTCATTTTCTCTTTGTCAGTATTTCGAATGAACTTTTTTCAATCATTCTTCCTCAGGTGACAGGTAAAGATGAAAAATAAAATAAAATAAACAATCCTGATATTACAAAGGATAAATAAACAATGAATTTCATCAAGTACCTTTAAACAACATTAATGAATGGTATGTGATATTACAAATCATTAGTAACTGAGGTCATGCTGCAATAAATGAAATTATCCAATAAATACTGATACATCAATAATTCTTAAATTTAGAAATAAATAAATAATAAATAATTCTATTACAAATTGGAATAATTAATGATATAAACTAAGAGTGATGTTTAATTGTTTATTAGATTGTGAGACTTCGAATAATTAGTGGTATATCATTATTTAGTGAATAATTGCAATTATTTCAGTATGACCTCAATGAATAATAATTTGTAATATCACATACCATTCATTAATGTTACTTTGTACTAAGAGGAAGGTTTCTTTTATTTTACCTGTCACCAAGGAATAGTTCTGTCCTGTTCTCAACACCTGATGAAGGTTCCTATTTAAGTAAAATAAATATTGTGTAGTTTTAGACTACATTCAATGAGAATGTCAACTAGATGTTTATACAAAATGTATAGATAAAGAAATGAAATAGTGACAAAGAGTTAAGAAACTATTTATATTATTAACATTTGTTGTTTAATTTATTTGTGATGTTCCTCTGCTGCCTTCTTGGCTTCATAGTATCCGTGATTTACAAGATTTACTAGTTCTGTTTCAATGCGGATACGGGTATCCGTATCAGGATATTGGCTAAGTCTGTGAGCTATGTAAGAACCAATGTGTTGGGCTCCGGCATCATTTGGAACCACTGCTTCCATTTTTTTTTCAAAAAATTTGGCAATTGTTCCTAAAGTTGCATCTTGTTTCAAGGAACTGCTGCCTTTCCTTTTTCGCGGTGGTTGTGATGCATGGAATGGCTGAAATGTCTGGGAATCCAGAAAAGTGTGGGGGGAAACACATTCAGGAGACGTCTCCTCCATGCACCCATTCAGGAGTGCCTCGGCCTCAGTTTCCTGCATTTCCTCCACCTGCAATTCAGGATGTACTTCTACCTGTAATGATAAATATGTTATATGTTATTAAACATGTAGCATTAATATTAGGTTTCGTATTTAATTCATATGATTGCAGCATGCATTCTTGTTGCCATACATATTTAAAACTTGATATGAAACAATGAATCCAATATACAGCTACTGTAGACTACCTCAATGTATTTGTATATGATTTCAAAATCAATTGAATGTTTCAGATTTTTGTGAATCCCTTCCATTGTTAACAATCTAAATGTTCAATTACAGTTCATATTAAATTGCAGAAATTACTGTAAAATTCTCAGTATATACATTTGTACAAATACATTTATGTAAACTTAAATTTGGAGGATTCATATTACATTCTTTGTTGCAATTTACTGTAATAATAGATGTTTATTTGCATTGTATAGTAATATCATTCTTACCTCTAGCATTGAAGCAGGTGGTAAATTCGTGACATTTGGTTTTGGTATTAAATGGTTATCCAAAAATGTCAACCGAGGGAAGTACCACAATGAGGGCTTGTATATCTGTAAAAACAAAAAGACATGAGCAATTTTCTACCATAATATTTCAAAACAATATAATATGAACTTATCATCCAAAAGACAATTATGTAAAGAACAACTATTTTCAATGTGAGGTTTGCTTTAATTTTTGAGGGGGAAAAACATAATAGGTGAAGTTATTATTTAATCTTTTTGGGATGTTTATATGTTTATTGTTACATGTAGGATATTGCTTTCATTATTGTATTCCACATTTGCGTTTTTAACATGCTTAATAAAATGTGTGTCAATGGTATCTATTATCTGGATTGACATGTGTATTGCATTTCTGAAATTTTCCTTTGCAAATAATTTTTTAAGGCATAGTTACTTTGTAATGTTTTGAAATTATTGTAACTTATTTCTCATACATTCCAATTTCTTACTTCTCACAGCAGGCATAAACTTTCCTCTTTCTTTTGAATTTTTGTTTCAATTATTATTGTATGTATTGATGAATTATCATGTATTGCTGAAACAACAACAAAAATTTTATACAATCCATGAAAGTAATGTTAATGAAATTACTGAGTGCATTTATATAAACAATTTATATAACTTACTTTTTATATGTATGTACAGTGTGTCATTTCTTTTATTTTCCTTGCAAATTTTTGGTAAACATGATATTCAAGTATGATTTTCCTCCAAAATTAAATTCTACAATTTCAACTTTCTTGGTTCAGTTTTCTTTTATGTCCAAAGTCCAAACTTTGATAATATTGTAATTAGACATGTTACATTTGATGTATTTATTTTAGCAAATCATAGATACTGTATAATGTCACACTTTATGTAATATTACTATTTGTTTCTTAGACTTATATTTCTCATTACAGTACAATTCCTTAATTCGTGTGAATACAAGATTTTAGTTCATAATAAAATAGTTCAAAATATCATGTTTTGTTTAGCTTATTTTATTCCATTGATTGGAAATTATATATAAAATTATATATAATGAAACGAATTTCACATTCCCTACATTTACACACATTCTAATATATCCTAATTATGCTTCTGATTTTTTTTTTTTTTTTATGTTTCAGGTTTTTAGTTTTTATTTTTATATTTTATTTTTTATATATATATATTGAAATGTATTTAATTTCAAGAAAACAAAAAACAAACAAACATATGACAGTCATGACATCAAAATGAAAATTTCCTAAACTTCAGGATTTCATCTTGGGTTATCATACGATAACTTAAATGATTATAATCCAACAAATCCTATTTTCAAGATTTATAATGATTACATGAAGTTATGTAACATACAAATAGTTTTAAAATTTATATTTATTTTAACTTTGAAATTTAAGTTTATTCTGAAATTGCCAATTTATTTATTTTTATTTATAATTGTTAAATTTTAACTTATAAATTCTTTAGTAAGGAAAATAAATTTAGGCAGACAATCTTCGTATTGTGATTTAATATCAAGATATCTTTAGGATTCTTGTACAGAATTAATTTTTATACAAATTTTAACTTTCTTTGCTGGTAAATTCATGAAATCTATTTATTTTAAATGGAAATAATACACGTTTCATTAAATAAATACATATATGGAATTTGCTGATTGAAATATATTCATAAATCTAAAAATCAACATGATTTTTTTTTTAAATTTTAAGATATATAAACTTCTATAGCATTTTAAATTGGAAAGGGGTATTAAAACAAAATTGCTATTTGTCAGCTAATAAAAAATTATTTCGCAGTATTGCTACTTTCATTTACCCCCATTCCAATAACTATAATTTGGAAATTTATTTCAATATCAAATTCAATATAATTATTACTTAAGTTAACTTTTAAAGCAAGTAGAACTTTATTATTAGAGATACGAAATAATTTTTGTTTTTAAATTTAGGAACTAGGAAATCAATTTGTTGCATTATACTATATTTGCAAATAAGTTTTCAAAGACTTGATATACCATATAGGCATATACAACTTCAAACCGAAACTTTATCACTTAAATTTTAAGGACGAGCTACTGTTTAGACAAACCAACAATATTTAAACGTTAATATAAAATGTACAAATTGTATTTCAAATTATAGGAAATATTACGAAATACTTACTGAATCCGTGCCCTCGCCACTCTTCATGGTCTTCGTAATTTTGCTTTTCTCGGTAACATACACCGATCGGATAGCTTTAATTTTTTTTCGGATATCATCATCCGTTGTATTAGGTCGTATTTTCGAAATTTCGGCTGCCATCTCCACCAACATCTGCTTTCGCAGATGATGGTTTTTGTACTCTTTACTCGCTACATTATACAAACACGGCCTTTGTTCATACATATCTATGAGCAGGGCAATTTCATTCTCTCCCCACTTCTTTTTCATGTCCGCCATTTTTTCTGAAGGTTTGTCGATGTGTAGTTGTCTATCTCGCCACCAGGAGCGCTATTTGAAATGTCCAGTCATCAAATGTCTAGACATTTCATCGAAAATAGCCCAGCCTCTAACTGGGACAGATTACTGGACATCTGTGATGTCCAGGTGATGGCGAGTGAAATGTCCAGGTTATGGCGAGTGAAATGGTAAATGTAAAACAGGCTTAAGAATGAGTGTATGAGTGAGTGAGTCAGGTCTTGTCTTTTTATATAGTTAGATAACAGGCTATAATTGAAACCTGGACACATTTTTCTCTTCCCTTCCCCCCTAATTTAATATCCTTCATACTTTTGTATAATTTTTAATTAGAAGTATGAATTCAAATCCGCTTGGTGGTAATATTTTTTTTGTAATTTCCTTATTTGTTGTTTATTTTTTCTTTTTTTTTTTTCTTGATTTTTACTTTCATTTTTTTTTTCCTAACAACCCGATAAAACTGGATTCTCCTCTCACAACCACCCGGTAAAAATGGATTCGCCCAACGCTTTCTGACAACAAACCAGTGGAAGTTTTACCTGGTATAAATTAAAAAAAAAAACGTAAAAAATAAAAAACAAAATCATTTAGACATTAAATTATTGTGTGCTAAACTATTTTGTTTTATGGTTGCTAAACGACAAAAATAAAATAATGACGACAAAAATCAGAAATATTTGAAGGTATGATTACTTATGGAAACCGTAATGAGAAACTCTTTGCACAGAAAGGTTGTCATCATAACGTTTCCATGGGTAATATAACTTCAAATATTTCTGATTTTGACATTATTTTATTTTTGTCATATAGCAACCATAAAACAAAATAGTTAGCAGAAAATAATTTCATGTGTGAATAATATTGTTTTTTATTTTCTGGTAAAAAAAAGGAAAAAAAAAT
>JAFIDM010009631.1:212545454-212558394 GCA_023159025.1 Thereuonema tuberculata | reverse complement strand
TAGTTATGTTTATTAAAATAATTTCACGCACGTTAATGATGTTTATTTAAAATATAATTTAAACATATATTTAAACATATTAATGTTTTACAGAAATTCGACAATAATATTTATCACTTCATTTCTAATTTCTTTATCTTAGGGAAAAGAAAGTTTCTTTGACGATTTCCTAAGAATTTTTTAAAAATTTAAATTTAAGTATTTACTATCATCGGTTCATTTATAAAACATATAAATGTACTTTGTGAAAAAAAATTATCACTTAAAAAGATAATGTACCGAAAGTACAATTATTAATGAAAATTGTACCAGAAATGTTTTGCTTGATTTTAGCTGTAGTTATATGGCTTAAGCATGAGACCCGAAAAGCTCATCTGCTACAAAATTGAACTAAAGGGTTTCTTCGCATTCTCCTGTGTTTGTCTTGCATCGATTTTCTCGAAATCTGATTTCTATTTTATTACAGTTCCTAGAATATCGATATCTTTAAACATCGAATGAAGGACGCTTTAAACTACTTCATTTTGTAAGCAGTAACCCAGTAGATAATTTTTTCTATGGGTTTGATGTATTCTGAGAAATTAGTCTTCCTGAATGTTGAAAATGAAAACTTCAAAACTATTATTGAATTGAATAAAACAATTTTTTAGTTTACAATTTAAATCTTTCAGTTTCTTGCAATTAAATTCATTACGGTACTAAAAACATTTGCATAATAATATCATTAAACCTAAATAAGAAAATTATACACACTTTCAGAATTAACAAAATTTCAAAAATTACAATATGGCTTATTTATATATTACGTGGATTTACTGACTTAAAGAAAGAAATTTTGCTTGTTACAAATCCATTTTTTTAAATTTGTAAAACAAAAACTACATTCCTCCCGACTCAAAAAAATTACAGATAACAGATTTCAAAGTCATGACCATGTGATACAGATGATGGTGATTCTTGTGTCTTCTTTCAGGTTTATTTAAAGAAAGGAACACCTTTCTTTTTTTTTATCATTTTGTGAGTGGCGAGGACAAAAGGAAAATTGGTCAGTCCAACGTGCACACGGGTATTTGCCTAATCTAGCCGGACAAAATTATTTATCGTTCTCAACCGTTTGGAAATTAATCGGTAACTCATAAAAACTTGTACGCAAACGTAACTTCACTTCTAATATCCAGCAATGTAGCAAAGGGCAAAAGCGAAAGCAAAGGGCGAAAGAAAAACATAGACGCGTCGTTCAAATGACTATAAATTCAAAAAACTGTGGCATTGTCAACATTGGCATGGTTAAACTTAGGATTAAAGTGAGTCCACAAGACATTTGGAAATCAAGCTGAAAAGTAAAAAGAATAGAAAATGATATTCTTAGCATTATTATTCAAGACAATCCTTTTGAAATAAGAAATTACAAAAAAATATATTTATATTTTAGAAAATGAATGAAAAAAATGCCAATTAATGAGTTTGTAATTTCTAATCTTTAAGTTTGTTTCAATTAAGTCCATTGATAAAAACATTTGCATAGGAACGTAATTTCGATGTTAATCACTTTTATTCTGAATTAATGAAATTAATGAATTATTCAAATTGTTTAATCATCAAAAAAATACGAGAATTTCTAATAAAATGATAGGAATCTCCGATAATGAGAAAACTCGACAATCAGAATCTTCGGTGGAGCCCATTCATCTGATCTAAAACAATTTAGAATTCCGAATCCTGGAACGCCGTGAAACTGTCCAGTCTTCGGATTTGGCAGATTTGGCTTTTCAACTTCAATTTGCTGATAAAATGTTTTGCATAGCTGAATCGTGCACCCGCAAATTATGAGATCCGAATAAAAATTCTTTTTCTTCTATTTTTCTTGATAATTGGTTCTTTATCTTTAAGTTTGAGAGTTGGTTAGGAATTACATTTCCTTTTCAATTTCTGTAAATTCCTAACTGCCTTTTAGAGTGAATGATGGTTCAACTATCAAAGAACATTACTTTCTATAAGTTCATCCATTCAAAATTGTGTTATCAGTCATCATCAGGACTAAGGAGGGGAAAGGGGGACAATTAATCAAAATAATCCTGTTCATCTGAAGTCGGAGCATGAATTAAAAGGAAAATGCTGAAGAAAAATACCTTTCTTTCTTTTTTCGGGTCTTATTTTTCATAAAAAAAAAATAAGAAACTAAATTAATAAAGAAAAGATAAAAATAGAATTAATTGTTTTTGTAATTTTTTTAAAATGCTTTTGCTTTAAAATTTAATGAAAACAATTTTTATCACTTTCAAATGCATCAAAATTGATCATAATAAAAAAAATATAACTATGTTCTTTAGAAACCTAAAACTAGTATTCCGACAACTATTCAATTTATTAAAATGAAGTTGAATACTAGGGACTGTCCGATGATCTACAATCCTTTAGTAAGCAACCATTTGACAGAACCTTACTAATTTGGAAGATAGCTGTAGATATCTAATAATTGTTATTGCTGCTCTTAATTTACTGGAGATCCATTGATGATTTGACAGGGATGGAACTTGTGATACTAAAATCTTAGTAAAAATCAAGCAAAGCGAAATCAAGTAGAGTCATTAAGATGATTTATTAAGAATTTAACTGATATCTACGATTTATTTTATGAGGGGCGTTCAAAAAGAAACGAGCCGGAAGCCGAGGAACAGAAACCAGTACAGGTATGTCATTGGCCCTGGCTGTTGAGGCACTTGTCCCACTGCGATACAAGGCGATGAATGACTGTCTCGTAAAATTCCCGGGGCTGCGTTGTGAATTTCAAAAAAACCAGTTCACAACGCCGTCGTCCGACATGCAGTGAAGCCTAAGCAGAGAAGCTTATGTGAAGCCTATGGGAAGCCTATGCAGTGAAGCCTATGCAGTGAAGCCTAAGCAGTGAAGCCTATGCAGTGAAGGGACATGCAGTGTTCACCGTACACTTGTGACATTCTTCGATGAATGTCCGTTCCCCCTACTCCTTCTGCTGTCAGAAAACGAACAACACCTCTTTGCTCTTCTTTAGACGCCTCCATTGCACTGTTTCACTGCTTACAACGTGAATGACCTCGTTGGACGATTGACGCATGCTTCTGCTAGCTTTTAGTCTCGTGACTTGCACCCGTGACTCTCTAGCGGCGGGCTGTGAACTTCGCACTCACTCGTGTCGGAACCAATCTTGGTTACACATGCAACGATATTATCCTTCTGTCACCGGTTTGCCCATTACACACTCCGGCTCGTTTCTTTTTGAACGCCCCTTATAAATAACTCTTTAAAGAACTTTCTGAGTGATGCAACTGCGAGATAACTCATACAACTTTTATTTGAAAAAAATATTAATTTTTTTAAAAAGTAAATAAAGGAAAATTAAATAAAAAATAAAAAGTAAATTAGAATATTAAGGTAACGTGGCTAAATCAAAATGGCATCAATTGGAGACAATACCATGGCAGTCAACGTGTTTAGCTAATTTTAAAGTTGATTGTAAAGTGGAAAACTTAGGATTTTAGTTCGAAATATTTAGATAAGGGAAAGTTTTTTAATTTTCTACTTTTTCTTTGGAATTATTCTTTAAACGAACCCTGTTTTCCATGATAATTATTGAAACAGATAATACAAGTGATTTGGTGCCCATTGAGTGCAGAAATAAAGTGCATTTCTGAATCAATGGTTGTTTTTAACTAGATCTGTCGCAAAATAATATTGATATGTGGCAAATGGAAGCATTTCTCTTATGAAGAGTCATTTTGCAGATGATAATTAGTCAGAATGGATTTAGGTTGGAAATTGCGTAAATGTCTATGTTTTTGTGACTAATTTGTCTGACAAATTTGAAATGTGGAATTGATTTTAAATTGTTAGCGGTTTCTCCAATAGCGAGATTAACGTAACCATTTGTCTATTTAATCAATAGAAAACCTCTACTGACCTTTCTTATCAGAGAATAAATTGTGCAACTCTGCTAATGAATAAATGAACACCTTGTGCAAAAGTTGGCTAATTGAAATACAATAAACAAATCCAATTTCAAGTTATTCTGAAAATTTAATTAATTTTACGTTCTTCTCATTTCCATAATGAAAACATTATTAATTAAAATTGTATTAATAGTGGCATGCGTAGCTAAACAATTGTACCTAAACAATTGTTGGGGCAGCATACAAAGCAAGAGAACTTCCCCTGCTTGAATTGCTTCTGGTTAACTAGGAGCAAAGAGAAATTTTTGAAATATCTGTCCTTGTCAATGAACAGCCATTTTAAGTTATTCAATTGTTAGTTAGAATAAAGTTAAATTAGAAATATATGACTCTAAAAGATGAATACTTAAAAGGTGAATGAAGTAATTATTTTTTCTGGGCATTCGATATCATCATGTAAAGTAGCACGAACTTTTGGAAATCACTAAATTGCAGGAAAAAGAAATTTGAAAAGGGCGAAAATAGAATTTTAAGTGAACAAAAGAAACTAAATTGAAGGAAATGTTTATGTACAGTTTGTTTTAGGCGCAGTTTCTGTAACGAATTTATTTATGATACAACTAGATAATCGCTTAACTAATCATTTTTTTAAAACTTTTGAAAAGTAGGGGTAACTTGTAATCACGTATTGAACATAACTTTCAAAAAGTGCAAGGAAGAAACTGACATTCCAGATTCATAATAACAAAATGGTGAGATATAGAGATACACACAAGTATTTCTAGAATCAATCAATTATCTTAGATGGTAATGCACTTTGAATAAAGCTTAATTGAAGAAACGCACTTTCCAGAAACTTACATTTATTTATTTTTTTACTATAGGCGTTCCATAAGAAAAGTTCCTTTACTGCATGTAAGATTTCCCTCCTTGTTCAGTCCGAAGATAAAAAAATATGGAAAAAGCCCACTATGGCATTAAATAAGAGATGAACGACGACCCTTCCCAAAAATAAAATTTACCTCATTTCAGTGATAATTTTTATTTGCAGGAAACCTAAAATTCTCCTTTTAGCTATATATTAACTACAGATAACCTCAAAAATAAAATTAATTTTCAAAAAAATCGTTTCCAATCCACTGAATAATCAGGATAATGAAAGGATCACAACTATTAAATTTCATTAATTAAATTTTGATATAAAGCTACAACAGCATCATTTTGAATCCGATTCAGTTTTTGGAAACTAATAGACCACATTTGTATTAAACCAAACATCATCCTCAATATCAAGAGTTAAAAGCTAGGAAGTTTTTATTCTAAGATAATCTTATCCATGTCGTATCCAAGTCTTTTAACTTTGAGCTCTACTTCCTTATTATTGTTATTATTATTATTATTATTATTATTATTTTATTTTAACACTGTTCACATTACAGTGTTGTTTCTTGGAATCTTGAGTTTATTTTGTGGAGATAAAATCGTGAGCCATAAAAACACACGCTATGGTCAGTGAATCACATGCATACGAAAACAACTCATAAAAATTCGGACCTCAGGACTACAAAAAATGAGATTCAAAGAATTACAACCAGAATAAAAAAAGAACTTTCTTTCGTAGATTTGCTGAAAAGAAAATCAGATTGTAACTTATACAAAAAAAAACACTTTATCGTAGAAACTTATTATTATGTCTGATATTCATAAAACTAAGATTGATAATGGCTTCTTTAAATTATAATATTTAATAACAGAAGGGCTTAAAATGAAAATATTAGTATAGAGAAATAATATTGTCGTTTTTCATTGCTTCATTATTTCATGTGAAATAGGAAGCTAGAAGTTTTAACAAACTGCATGAATTTCTTATGAGTTTTCTAAATTACTTATTTATGAAGTCAGAAAGAAAACAAAAACAGAACTACAGAAATATAATTATGCAAAGTAAAATTCCTTCTTTGGGACTTATTACAAAGAAAGAATAAATCATTACAAAAAGAAAATTAATTAATATTAAGTAAATGAATTTTAAGAAACTCAAAAGGAAGAGTAAATTTGAATAATCTTGCTATACGAAAGGAAGTTTTCTTATGAATTTACATGTCGCTGAATATCAAATGAGCAGAATTTTAAGAGAAGCATATATTCCCTTGCTTTTGGTATTCTTACAGTTTAATTATCTTCAAATTGAACTTTTTAATATATTATTGGAATTAAATTTGAAACATTTTTAAGAATTTTATTTTACTCATTTTTCATAATCTTTTCTTACCAACTACCGTTTAAGCTTTTTACAGATATCTGTTCTGTTACATGTAACTCGTTATCCATCAATAAAATGTCCTTCTCTTTTGAAATAGAGAAATTCTATTCTATTATTAGAAAGTCAAATTTATTGTTAGAATGCTTATGTTCTTTCCCTATGCTTTCATGAATAATTAATTATCTGAAAGTAAATCTATCTCTGGTTTATTCTATTAATTTGTACTAAAGATATTGATAATAAAAAATCCGCACTTTTGTGCAAATATCCAGTTGTTAAGCAATCGATATTTGCATTAAAGTGCAGTATCAATTTTTGTACGTCACAAAGACAACAGACAACAACTGATATAAAATGCAGGCTTAGTGAGAAAAGGGTTTCTTCGATATCAAACATCAATTTTAATAAAAATTAAGAAAAAAAATTGGTTGAGAATTGCGTATTTAATCAATGTTCAAGGATACAATTTTCCAATTTTTAATTAAAGTTCATCAAATTTTGGTGATGCGAAGATAGTGCTGTGAAACATGTCCATCACAACTTCCCTCATTATATTTCAACAATGGATAAGAGATATTTTCTTTTATTTCAGTCATGTTTCTGTATAAAGGAATGAAATGTCTTCTTTCTTGTTTGATAACGTTTTACGTTAAGTTCAGCAATTCAACATAAGAGACCAAAGTATTTTTAAGATTCATTATTTTTGCGGTCTCACAGAAGAATACATTTTTATATGTCTGGCACTTGTCTCAAGAAATATGCAAGGTATTAACATGTATATGCTTGCTAATATATACTTAAAAAAAGTACTACAATATCTTCTCTATGGTTAAAATAAAAAACATAGGCTTTACAAATGAACTACATTATTTTTTTTCCTAAACTTAAGACAATGTTATTATTGCTCAAAAAAATTAAAATAAAGTACACTTTTAATCCTTACCGTGATAAACTATTCCTTATGAAATACACAGTCATATTAAGCATTCTGCAACTACAACGTAATTCGTTTTTTAGACCAATGTTATGCCTACAAAATAATGTCTAAATACAGCCTTTTGTATTGTTGTCGAAGATAAAAACTTTGAAATTTTATCGGCAAGAGAAATTGAGCATCCTTTCCATCAAGACATCGGTCAGAAACTGGTTGAAACAGATCATTGATATGTTTCTAGAAAATGGGTAATAATGTGGATTGTCTCAACTAGCTATTAAATTGAAATGATTTTATGCTAGTTAAATTCCCAGCAATGAAAAGGCAATAAAGCATTTCATGGACAAATCAAGGAGATGAAGGTTTATGAATACCAAAAACATCTCTTTGAAGTCACCAACATATTTGAAATTGCATTTCCAAGAGATGGCAGAAGCTGTAATAACTGAACCTTATGATATGGTTCTGAACTTTCGAAGCCAGCTGGTGCAGAAAGTTCTCGTAGAACTGGTTCTTCTTTCTCAGCAGTATTTTAATCAATTACATCAAATAATGAATGAGAGAAAATGGATGCACTGAAATAATATTTTGTATTTGTAATAATCTTTTAAAATACAATATCTACTCTTATATAAATTTTAATGATTTTTTTTTATTTGTTTATTATTACTATGAAGAATGACGATGTGTTACAATTTGAAAGGTAATAGTTTTTTATTTAATTTTTATTTTTTTCAATAATTATCAGAGTTGATTAAAATAATTTATTTAAAAAAATGTACTTGCCAATTTTACGAAATCATTTTTAAAAAATCATTTATTTATAAAAAAGAAAATTACAGATTAATTTATTATTTTGAATGAAATACAGAATATTTATTACCTAAATTTATCTAATTTATTCCCGAATGCTAGGCGAACACGGAGCGATTTTATGGCAATATGATTGGGACAAGTTGGCCCAATTTGATTGCGGACAACTTTATCAAGCGCGAACACAGAGTTTTTCCTGAACCAATATTGCCGTGAATTTTTATGGTTATGGCGTTTCTCACTAGGGAGAGCTAAAGAGAGAGCGTGTTTTCGTACAGAATTGCTATAGTATTAAACGCCGTCCCTCTGTAGAAATCAATTACGATTCTTTCATTATCAATTGACAAAATGTTGTTGTTGGAATTATCTGTTTTGGGCCGACCCATTTTGCTAATTTTAAGCCTTGTTTCTCAAAGAAAATGGCCGGCGTGAGTGACTGAATTTCCGATGTTCAAAGTCCCGCCTCCTTCGACGTCAGCATTGTCACGTGATTTCATCCGTTCATTTGATTCGCTTTCGTACCAGCAATATTTTGCGACAACTAATATTGGGGCAATATTGTTCCTTTGGTACCGACAATAAAATTGGGGCAATATTGTTCAGTTTGGGACAATCAAATTGGGGCAAACGGTTGCCAGCAATCAAATTGGGCCAGATTGTCCCAAAATATCGCCTCGTGTTCGTCCAGTATAAGGCAATCTCTAATGAAAAATCCTTTCTTTTTTTTTTATTTTAAACAATATTCAGTTTATATCATTCGTTTTCCAACTTTGTCTACAACTTCCCAATACATCAATCGATATCAAATCCACTTCAATTATTTCCAAACACAAAATATTACTAATTTTTGGAAAAGTAGCCTTATTTTTTCAGTTGGTCAGATGAAGAGCAAGAGTATTTTCGTACAGTTTTTTCTTCGTTCCAGCTAAAAAAAATTACGACACAGAAGTTATTATGCATAACTTCTACTTGAACAGCTTTTAATCTACATTATTCAAAGCCTTTCTTTGAATATAAAATAGACATTATATAAATAGACATAAAAACAATCTTGAAAAAAATCACCAAAGGCATTAACTGCTTTATCTTTTCTTTGTCTACTTTTCTAAAACATTGGTGAATAATTTGATAATTGTTTTTCTTAAAAGCATTTTGAAGAAATACTTAGTCATTTAAGTGAAATTTATTGCCTGGTTTATAATTACAAAATATAGATAACTGTCAGAATAAGAATGCCATTTTATTATCATTAAATTTACGGCGATCGTATTCTTCGACGAATTGTTATCTTAATTAATCAGTTGTTGTAGATTACTCTAATGTGCAAGAAGTATCACAAAAAATTTTCAACGCAATTTATATTGATGTATTAAAGTGTAATCCTGTGCTCTTCGTTTTTTACTTTTTAGCTTAACAAGTATTTCAGAATAGCTTTACTTAATAGATTTAATATATTGTAAAACAATTTTCAGGACAATACACGGGATGAAATTAAAATATTAAATAACATTTAAAAAACTTCGGGCTCTTGAAACTTTGTCAAACGCAATCAATCTGGATCTTTGCAATGTAAAACTAAGATCAAATTATTATGAGCACCAACCTAATAACTGGTATTGTCCTTTTTGCGGCCAATACGGAAACAATCCACCGTGGCATGGATTTGATGAGATTCCACAAGATAGCTGGAGATATGACTTATCAATTTGGTGACAATGCTTCTCACAGCTTGAACATTAGTAATTGCTGGAACCACCAATTATTGGTGGTACATCTAAACAGCGAATTCCTTCGTTGATATAATTCCAAAGATGAGCAGTGTGATTCAAATAAAGAGATCAGTCTTTGATATGGAATTCATTCTCATGTTTGGCGAACCATTTGCGGACAATCTCTCGGCATGAAATGGATGATTCTCCTATTAAAACACACCGTTGCCTCTTCAAAGATCCTAGTCATAAAGGGGTGAACTTGATGTGCAACAATGGGCAATTAGCCAGTTGAGTCACTCTTATCTTCATCGAGAATAACAAAGACTAATACACCTCCACCGCCGACCTGTCTGCATGGGACTGTGGTGTTATGACTAAAGTGTGTTGTGCAGTTCCTTCGGATCTATCCACCGACGAATACCTGGAGACGTGAAACATCAACTAAGGTAAACTTCTGTTAATCTTTCACCATCCGATGGCAGTATTCCTGTGCAAATACAAGGCGCTTTTGGTGAGAGATGCCAGTCAACATGAGTGCTGAACATAGGAATCTGCTCCTGAAAGTCATGGGAGAAAGGGTACGTGCACCGCGATTAATGAGTCAGTAGGAATGGTTCTTCGATTATGTATTCCATGGTTACTTGTTCGACAATCATACGGCTGTTAGCGGACACCATTCTTGAAGATGATGAAGCCCTCGATGATCAATGCCCTTGGTTAGCCACATTGAGCCAAGCGATCTAGTCTTCACCATTCTGCTAAGCGTTGTAGTTATATCTTATTAACGGCATGGGGATAATTCACTAGTGATCTTGTCTGGGCACTATGCAGGCGACAGTCATTCATCTTAAACTAGAAGTCTGTTAAATCACCAGCTTTTTCCATTTACATAACGTGCACCAACACACTGATGGAATACTATCTGCTGATTTCTGTTTTTAAATGTATAAAATCGGATTATCTGTTCAAATTTTAATTTTGGTATTTTGAGTCTGGGAAGGTCGTAATAATTGATCGCACAGTGTATAGACCATTTAACATACCTTGAATTGAAGGATTACAAAGATAATGGTACTTCCTTTTCCACGACTAAACAATTGAATTGCTAAGGTTGGCGATGTCATCAAAGTAGAACTTTCTCTTGAGATAAGTCCATTAATTGGAGAGATACGAAATGATGAATCTAATTCGTCGAATTGAAGTTGATTCTACTGAATTGTTTACATCATTGTGGGATAATCCATGAGCTGAAAGGATCAACTAAATATATTCCAGATACACACTTTTAAGTAACTGCTTGGAAGATAAGCAATGATGTTATGAAAAAAAAATCTAAAATTTTTCAGGCATATCTTAGTAATATCCTTAGTACCCTGAATTCTCATCATCGTTGACGTCATAGATTGTCCAAGTTAGAATATAGTCGATTTTGATGAATTTTTTTGAATTTTTAATATATATTGAGAGGGTCAGTCAATAAGTAATGACTGCTATTTCTTTTCTCCTGAAATAAGTTAAGTGAAAAATTTGAATTTGGCGCAATTCCTCAAACCTTCTTCTCCAATCCATTGCAGTAGCAACTTCCTGCGGCAACAGGTGGCAGCACTGCATCCGCTTGCAAAATGGCTGACATCGATGTTCGTATTAGACAGTGTTCTGGGATTGAATTCTTGAATGCGGAAGGTGAAACGCCCATTTGCATTCATAAAAGGCTCAAAAATGTGTACGGTGATGCAACAGTGGATGTCAGCAATGTTAGACGATGGGTTCGTCGTTGTAACGAAGCTGAAGGGCAAACACCGTTGGCTGACGAAAAGCATAGTAGCAGGCCGGCGACTGTAGCGACTCCACGCAACTTCAGCGAGTCGATGACATCATTCGTGGTGACCGCCGGGTGACAACAGATGAATTGTGTCGCATTCTCTCCCTCAGTAAAGGCAGTGTGATGACAATTATTCGACAACTGGGGTACAAAAAAGTTTGTTCACAGTGGGTATCAAGAATGTTAACCCACCACCGAAAACTTGCAGTGCTTCCATTTGGAGGGAGAGGAGTTTCTGGAAAAAAATTGTGACCTGAGACGAAACCTGGGTTCATTTTTTTGAATCAAAGAGGAAATCAATGGAATGGCATCAGACCTCACCGACGAAGAAAAAATTCAAAACTTTGAGATCAGCAGGGAAAGGTATGGCGACAGTGTTCTGGGATGCAGAGGGTGTGATTATGGTTAATTTTTTAGAGCAGGGATGCACAATAAATACTATCCAATACGTCATAACCCTCAAAAAGCTTAAAGCACGTCTTCAAACGTCCGTGCATCAATGGCTTAGGAAGCAAGACCATGCCTTTTATCACGCTGGAATACATGCCCTTGTTAAAAGTTGGACAAAAACTGTGGAAATGGACGGAGATTACATTGAACAGTGACAAATTAATCGTCAGTGTTGTGGTTTTCAAGCTATGTAATGCATATGAATTTCTTGACAATTAAAAGGAGAAAAAAAAAAGAGGCAATACTTATTGACTGACCCTCGTATATATATATATATATCGTATATATATATTGAGGGTACATTGAAAAAAAATAAAAACTAGTAATTTCCTTATCACAAGTTGTCTCAATTAAGGTAGGTCGCCTAGTACCGGAGACTTCATTGAATTGAACATTTTTTTTTTGCTTACAAACGTAAAAGACGACTCATGAAAAGTTTATACTACCGAATTATTATTATTAATATTATTAGTAGTAGTAATAGTAGTTTTGCCTGTGTTCACGAGTTTATGTAATATTTATACTACTGGAATCTAAATAAGGATAAGTGTTCATCCAAGTTTGTTAAAAAATGTATTTAAAGCTGATTTATAATTCACAATTTAATTTTCATATTAGCGCTGTACATAGAAACAATAATAAGCTGATACTAAAGCCCAAAACTACACAGTCGAAAGAAGAGAAAATTTTGTAATTCTTTATCTATCCGACACATTTCTCTAAAAAATAGAAGGAAAATCTTTAATTTTAATCTGTTTTCATGATTTCGGCAGCCAGTTGCTAAATTTACATAAGCGTCTAAATTGTGTTTCTCCATTTTCTCATATATTTCTGCAACTAGAGTTATCATGCTAGAGCAGCGTTTCTCAACCTGTGGGGCGCGCCCCCCTAGGGAGGCGTGATAAAACTAAAGGGGGGGGGGGGCGCGAGGATATCGAGAAAAAAAATCTTATTAAAAAACTAGGTTTGGAGGTTTTTTTTTGGTTGAACAGAAAGGATTGGAGGGTTTTTTTTTTTTTT
>JAFIDM010009631.1:212530545-212545354 GCA_023159025.1 Thereuonema tuberculata | reverse complement strand
GGGGGGGGGGGCGCGATGAGAATTGTGATTGAAAATTAGGTCGTAAGTACTAAAAGGTTGAGAAACACTGTGTTAGAGATATATGTTAGATATTTTGATTTTAAAAACTATGTTAAGAATGCAGAAATTCAAACCAGTGAAATATCTATACGTGGGCCGGTATGGAAGTCATGGCAACTATTTTTTATTTGTCAAATATGCGGCACCACTGCAATTCCAGAATACACGTTTGAAAGCTTGTTGGATGTGCTTCTGATTGGCCCCACTAACGTGGTCTGTATCAGTGGAAGAACGTCATAAGAGCAAGTGGAAAACACATATTTGAAAATCATAGTTTAATATAGAAATACAGTGTAGCCAAGGAACACAGGAATGCTCAATACACTAACCCCTCAAAGTAATCTCCACCGCACGTTGCCAGCGTTTGGGAAGGCGGAGAATACCATTGGCTGCATGTGGGTCAATTAAGTGTGGGACCTCTCGCCGAAACGCCGTCAAACTTTCATTTTTGCAAGCGTTTCCCACGCATCTGTAATTAAATATATCCAGATTCAACTTTTGGAATCAAATCAAAGTCCAATAGACTGAGATCTGGCGAATACGGCGGGTGTTCCAAGATTTCCACTCCATTGACGTAACAAAGCCTGTGCTGCAGTGTGACATGTGGAGTTATCGTGAAAAATGATGGTGTTGGAAGCAGCTCCCTAACGCTGACGACGTTGAGTGGCCAATCTTAATCGACGCATGCTTGAGATTAATGTGAGGGTATGTTTGCAATGTGTTAGCATTGCTGTGTCCCTTTTTCTTGGCTGCATTACCTTATTAAGCGATGATTTCCAAATACGTGCTTTCCACTTGCCCCCATGATGTTCCTCCACTGACCTAGACCAAATGGTGGCAGTCAGGAGCACCAGCAAGATTTCAAACGTATATGCTAGAATTGCAATTTTAATCTGTTTGCAGATTGCAGTGGTGCCGCATGTTTGGCAGATAGAAAATTGTTGCCATAACTTCCATAACGGCTCACATATTTTAAACATTTTTAAATAGTTTTTTTTTATTATTTTTTTTCTAGTGTATTTAGCTTACTTCTAAAGACTTATTTCGATTATTACAGCGTAATTTCAGCATTTCTTAAATGAGAACAATTTATTGAATGCTGCTCTTCCCATATACTGTACATACTTTATTCTAACTCAAATCTGCACTTCCTTATAAATTTAAAATCAGAATAAATGGCGTGGGCTTCGAATTCCTCTTTAAACAATTTAGGAATCAACAACATTAAAAGCTATGTAAAAACCGCTCGTCATAAATAGTCATTTTGTTTATCTGGTGTTGACTTGTCTAGACTTCAGATTTTTAAGCGATTCAGCAGATTTTTTTTGGTTTGCGTAAAAGTGGCTCCAGACTTTTTGAATAACAAGAATAAGTAAAATTGAATAGGAAGAGCAGTGAAACCTCCATGACTATAAACTAAAAACATAAAAACACATTAAAAATAAAGAAAAAGAAAATTCATGTTCTGAGCTCAGCCAGCCTCAAATGAATTTCTTATGGCATCAAAATAATGAAATGTATCTAAAAGATATGTAAACACATTAAAATTTGAGACCAATGTTCATCTGACACCTCTGACTTTTTCGAGATAATAATAATAATAAGCCCCCATGGGCCCTACCTCCTCGCGGTGGGGGCGGGAACTACGCTAGCTTTCGGATAGGCTAAAGGGTCCAACCATCTATAATGAGATCTTGTTCTGGTATTGATCATGCTGCATCGGGTGTGGAGCAGGAAAAAGTCATCCGCGTTCAGGGGTTAGGCAGAGGCCGCCGTTCGAAAAATATACTACAGTCTCCCGCAGATGGTGTTGGAGAAAGTGGCACCCCATCCTGTAGTACGGCTAAAACAATACCCGGGCAACACCATCCAGCCCGAATGGTCGGAAGTGTTTCGTCTGTGTCAGAGCAGGCGACCACCAAGACTGGGAAACCACGCCAGCGCATCCGATGGTCATCGCAGATGAACCAGGATCTTACACCGTTACAGAGTTAGGGACTCATCTCAAAGGATACAGACAGCCACAACACCATGCATTCACCACACGTTTTTCATCGTTAGCAAACAGCGGGTACCGGGTTCATAGTAGTAAACAATCTTATTCCCCCTTGCATACTTGAAAAAAAAAATAATAATAATAATAACCTCATTTCAGCCTCATTACAACGATGTACCTTTCTTTTACATTCTCGGGTAACTTTACCTTACAAAGAGCACAACACTCCTCACTCCACTCAACCATCGTCAATGCTGACACACACCTCTCACCCCTGGACCTCGAAAACCCTTCTCCAACACTCACCACCCCTGACACCCACACTCAGCAGCTGCATGAATCATGGGCTCGTAAGGAGGTCCATGGCAGACATCGCCACGAACTCAGCCAGCCTCATGTCGATATGGAAGCGTCGAACAGAGGGCTGACGAGTGGTGAGTTGTTTGGGGAGACCGAAGGGTTCATGATCGCGATACAGGACCAAGTGATCCCCACACGCAACTACAAGAAACACATTCTACACGATGCAAACACACATAACGACAAATGCAGGAAATACCATGCTGCGCATGAGGCGATCGACTACATAATATCAGGCTGCCCCCTTCTCTCCCAAACAGATTACCTCCACCAACGCAATCAGGTAGCGTCGATCGTACATCAACAGCTAGCACACTCACTTATTAAGAACACGATCCCGTACTATAAGTACATACGACAAAGCGTATTAGAGTCACTCTCATATAAGCTGTACTGGGACCGCCCCATTCACACAGACAAAACCATACATCACAACAGACCTGACATCACACTTGTTGATAAGGTCAGCAAACAGACCTAGCTCATTGATATTGCAGTGCCTATCAGCAAGAACATGCAGAAAACTCACGCAGACAAAATCAGTATGTACATCGATCTAGCACACGAGCTCCAGAAGCGTAAAGGCATGACGTACGTGTTGTACCTATCGTCCACTGGTCCGCCACTGGTCTGGTGCCTCACACATTGCACTACAGCCTCAGCACACTAGGACTTCACAAAAACAGTTATGCACAACTCCAAAAGGCTGTGGTACTCAAAACAACACGCATAGTTAGAAAATTTATGGACACAACCATACATCCCTAACTATTCTTCCACGCTTTTTTTTACATTAGGCAATTTGTGCTTTAGACATATTGTCTTTGCTGGGGAAACCCATGGTCTGAAACTTCTACAAAATAATACTAATACATCTAATAATTTATGAAAGGATTAGTTTAATATCCGCGATCAATTTCTGCAAAATATGAGAAGTATTTTGTTCTTTTTTTTGTTAGTTTTATTGTATTCTTTTCAACTTCATTACAACGATGTACTGTTCTTTTACATTCTTTTACAAATGAATGTTCAAAATTACGATAGCTTCAAAATTCTCTATCTCATTTATTACTAATTTTAAAAACTCCCTATCCTTAATTGTATTAAAGGAAATCCAGCATATATTCAGCCTATAACAGTACCATTAGTCTAGGATAAAAAAAAATGCAAAATTTAGAAAATCTATCGTAGACACATTACTTCTGATTGGACTAAAGTGACAATTAAACAATTTTTTTTTTAGAATTATAAGATGATCAAAGTGAATCAGAAAGAACTGAAAATGAAGAAAAGAACTGTTAATACAGTTGCAGATGATGGTACTTTCTTCTTTCAGTAAATGAAGTCAAATGTCTGAAATTTTTGTGAACATCTTCATATTTCTCATATAAATACATCTGAATCATCTTTTTTATCTCTTCTTGCTTTCCAGTTTTGGCATCAAAATGCAACCTGAATGAATCTTTGCAAACTCAAAGTAATGTGTTTTCAACCTCAATATCTGAAACAAATCCACTAAATATGAAATATTTCAATAAAATAATTTTGTCAATAAATCTTTACCTTCTGTTACTAATTCAATGTCGCTTTTTGGAAAAGAGAACAAAATTACATGCTTAAATTAGCATTCAAATGTATTTAAAATCCTACAATTTTCGAACGATGATAGCAAGTTTTATAGTGAAAAAAATATCAATAGGTAGGCTATGTTCATTGATATTTAGGGAAGCTTCAATTTACTCTTCGTTTAAGGACATACACTTTGGAATACACTTCAAAATACATCTTCAAAACTGTAAACAATGCTATCCTACCCTATGTTCAGTGCTAGACACAAAAACACTACACATCAAAAGTATAACACCACCTCAGATTCGACGTCTTTTTTTTAGAAATCAGACTCATGCAGACTATTACAGTATAATAAATCAATGTATTTAAACAAAAGTAGCTGCTTTTAGCTTAAAAAAATTACATTCAAATCGAAAACAATAACTAATCAACCAGAAAAGCAAAAAAAAAATACATATTTCCCTTGTAAGTTAAAGTTGTAAGTTAAGACCAGTCCATTATTTAAGGATTAGGCAACAACTCTGCCACTCAATGCTAAGCGGTATTGTGCAAGTTCCACTTGTGATTTCGAAACCCTATAATAATGCCACGAGGTTCTGAAATTAGTGAAACGGAAATACGACAAATTTTGAATCTTTATGGCCAAGGGATGTCACAGAGAATCATTGCAGATAAACTGATGAGGTCTCAAGATGATGTTTTAAATGTATTAAAACATAGTGTTGATGGCAATATTATGCAAAGATCTGAGCAACCACATGGAAACCTGATTCGCCAAAAAAGATACTTTGTTTCTTTTTATAAAATGCAAGAAGCTGTCTGCAGGTGATCTGAGAGAGGTTGCACAGCTTCCAAGTTCCACAAGAACAGTTTCCCGAGTACTGCACTCATCATCCATTACAACACAAACCACCACTTACTCCTCAACATAAAGTTGCACGTTTGGAATTTGCCCGTAAAACAATGTCTTGGTCCCACGAATGGTTTTCGATGATCTTTTCCGATGAAAAGAAATTTAATCTTGACGAGCCAGACGGATCTAGCAGCTACTGGTATGATTTTCGGCGCAAGATAGACATTCAAATGAATCGCCAAATAGGAGGTGGTTCATGATTTGAGCAGGATTTTCTGCACAAGGAAAAGCTGACATTGTATTTCTACATGAAAGAATGAATTCACAGACATACATACACTTGTTAGAGAACCAACTACTTCGATTTAAGCAGATTCTTGGAGGATACAGTTTTGTTTATCAACAAGATAATGCATCGTGTCATTCCACCAGAGTGACAAAACAGTGGTTCACAACCAACGGAATCTAGATTTTAGTCTGGGCTGCGCGTTCCCCTGATCTTAATCCAATCGAGAACTTGTGGGAACAGCTAACAAGTTTTGTGTATGCCAATGGGCGACAATCGCTTCAGGAGTTGAAGATTACCATATCAGCTGAGTGGAAGGAAATTGACCATTCATGCATGCTAAAATTGGTCCAATCAATGCCAAATTGCAATTTTGAGGTCATTTCAAACAAGGTAGAATATACCAAATATTAGTGATCATTTTGTTTAATTAATTTCATACTGAATGAAGCGTGGTCTTACATTTTTGTCACAAGGAAAACATGTATTTTTGTGCTTTTTGATTGAATATTTATTACTTTCTATTTGAATGTTGTTGTTTTTTTGTAAGCTAAAAGGAGCTACTGTTGTATTGTAAGGACATTAATTTATTACACTAATGTTCTGTATGAGTCTGGTTTCTAAAATGCGATATTGAATTTTACATTTTGTCCACATGTTGTCTGGCACATTTTGTCTATCATTTCAAGGTGAATTTCAAAAAGAATTTTTTCAAAGCCTTCAATTTTAAACTTCAACTGTATAATAAGGGCGAAGTATTAATGTATGATTTTTTATATTAACATTAAAACGTTAGCTCTCTATAACAAAAACAAACAGCTGTACTTCTTTAAGAGCTTGAGTTAAAAAGAGATTTTTCTGAGTATCAAAGAAGAGTTTAATGAGGAAATGGCAAGTTTTAAAACCCATGTCCTCACATCTTAGTAAATGATATATGTTTATTAATATGCTTTACTATCTATTTATTTTTTAATTTCACTGCTATGCTAGATAATCTTGGCATTAATATTCATGATTAGTTTAAATACTGTTGCTGGCCCGGAATATATATACACAGAAGTACCAGAAAAACTGAGGCAGTCGCTTCCATTTCCATCACAATGATATCTTCTGCAATAGTATATATAAAGAGATTTTCTCGGGCAACAATTTCAACCATGTATCTCAAGTACATAACTTCATGGGAAACATCAAGCGTGCGACACCGCTGCGTCTGATGAAAAACTCTAGATGATCATGTTCAGTGTCGTCTGGCATGCATTTTAACATCAGACCAGTATATGACATTGCAGCAGATAACAGCACATTCAATCATTCACATAGTATCAGCGTTCGAACAGTATAATGTTTTCTTTCTTCAATGGGTACATGAGCAGACGACCCACTCCAGTCCCATTGCCGACCTGACATAGGGACTGCAGAGGATTTTGCGCTTCTTTTGGGCTCGTGCACTACCATTGGACACAAGACACTGGAAACGTGCAGCCTTGTCTGTTGAATCACGGTTCCAACTGTTTCGGAAGATTACGCATAATGGACGATTACGCTTGAGGAGAAAACCCCACAAGGCAATGGATCCCTCTTGCCAACAAGTGACAGTCCAGGGTGGCGATGTCTCTATTATGGTCTAGTGTTTTAAGCTGCTACCTTTACGGATCCCTGATACATCATTGACAGGGAGAGGCAACGGAATCGTCCTTGCGGATCATTTGAACCCGCTTATGTCAGGTATTCACTCAAAGGGGAGCGGGCTTTTTTTTTAGCAGGAGAATGTATCACCGCGCAGGTCCGCAGTCACCAAATTTAAGGCTGGAGATGCATTCTTCTTAGTCTGGCATCATGAGTTGGCGCAGTCGTTCGACGGATTTGAACTCATTATAACAGATTTTGGATGCCGTTCAGCATGCCGTAAGTACCAAGGTTCCACCATCTGGAATAATGGAATAATTAGGGAATTTTGGACAACTATCGAGGAAATCCGGCATACACTATCTACATACTACTTCAGAGAGCTCGTGATTCCATGCTATGTCGTGTTGCTGCGGTAATCCGACCGAAAGGTGGAACTGTGCCTTATTTTTATTAAATAAATTCTTATTTTTATTAGAACTCTCAGAAATAATAGGGAGGTCAGAGACTTTCCAAGCTAATTTCTCCTCCAGATGGGTTTTTAGGGTCCATCCAACTCCCTGTAGAAAGGGTACCAGATTTCTTTTAATGCGGGCGGGCGTCGGGCTAACTATCCGACCTCATCTTAACAAGACAATTCACCTATCGGAGATCTGTGAACGGACAACCACCTGGCTCTTTTCTTTCCGTTAGACTCGCATGGCTAATATTGTTATTTTTCATGGTTTTTCAAGGTTTTTGGAGATCAGACAACAAACTGAGACTTTCCGATCCGCTGCTACAAAACAATTATTAAGTAACAAATTATGGTATGCGAATGAGAGGTGCTGGCAGCTTGTCTTTCTGCGGACATCTGATTGAATGGACCACTTGAGGTTTACGCCCCTATCGACGTCACGTATGACGTGTATCCCACATACGGCGAGAGCTTGTGGGATAAACAAACATATAACTTGGTCTGAATTACTTAAAAAATCGTCGATTTTTGATATTTCAAGACGGATGGTTCAGTACAATTCAGATCCTTATTGTAATTATTCTGTAAAAACGCTTGGAATATCCTTCTTTAATATAATATTTCTTCTATATCTACGCCGGTTAAAACAAGGCACATGACTTTGTTTATCCCACATGCGAAGCAGTAGCCTGGCGGGATATGATGTAACTACGAAGCCCCGCCTATCCTCAAGTGGTCCATTAAATTATGTCCTTCTTTGAAAATATATTGCTGTCGTCTTCTTCAATAGGCGATAATCAACTCTACATCCAATCTAAAAATTTTGGAAGCCTTACAATCGTTGCATCCAAATCAAATCTTTTAGTTCGGCCTCTGCCGTGCTGGCGTAGCCGTGCGGTCTCGGCGGCAGTCTGCCGTGGCGGCCAGTGCGCCAGTACCTGGGTTCGAATCCCGGCAGTGGCATGGCTGCTTCAATTTCCTTTCCTGTGTTGTCCAGCCTCTTCTTCACTTTCTCTTCGGTCTGACGTCATTCCTTAATGGCGTCCTGGGGAAGGCCACGGGAAACCACCCCAGTATCTGTCCCTTGAAATTCTAGGGAGTCTGCTAGGGGTTCGCCATCTTGGGAACACTAGCGCTCCCTGGAACACGGAGGCTTCGGCTTCGAAGCTCGCACTTCGGTGCGAACCGGCTTCAGTTTGGCCTCTATATCTACTAGGGTTAAAACGAAGCACATGGCTTTGTTTATCCCACAAGCCAAAAAGTAGACTGGTGGGTTATTTTGGAACGACGAAGTCCCGCCTATCCTCAAGTGGTCCATTCGCTGCTTGAGTCCCGTTAGTCAGGAAACTACTAGCCATCTCCCTCGACCACAAGGACCACATACGCCTGTTGTAGGATATTTTAACTCAGATTTAATATCAAGAAAATAAAACTTAACAACAATTTATAAATCTATCATCATTTTTTTCAAACAAATGCACAGTATAATAATACTGTTATTATTATTACTGTTTTATTGTTACTATTTTATTAAAAAATGGTCTTCCTTCATTTTTGTATTCAGACTAATAATCGTCATAAAAACTGAACAGAATAGAGCAGAATGTAGTTAGTTTTTTTTTTTTTTTTTGATTATTTAACAGTAATGCGAAACTTTGTCTTGTGCTTAATAGAGGTAAATACCTCGTAGTTATCACAAATTGTACATAAGACTTTAATACTTAATAAATATATTTTGAATGTTTTTAAAATATTTTGTTTGTATTTTTTATACTGAAATTATTGCTTACAAAACTGCGTTTTCAATTTCGATGTGTGCCATCTACCTCATTCATCATCAGTATTGTACGCTATTAACTGACGTTAACCTGTTAAATTACAAAATAGAGAGTTTAGTTTCATTTTCGCATCCGTAGGAATTGTAATAAGTGGATATTATGTAGGCAATCAATTAATATTAATGAAAGTCTCTCTCTTAATCAATTAACCCCTGTAATGTCTACTTTGATGTTGACTTGATCAATCAGTTATCGATTGAAAAGTAAATTAGAATGTCACTGATAAACTATTCTAGTTGTTAGATGTTAACAAATCCATCCTCATGACAAGTCAAAACATTGTGAACTTTAACATTTAAGGGCTAAATTATAAATCTAAATCATCAATACAGCAGTTTCTGTTACAAACATTTATATACAATCATTTTAATAGAATGAAATAGAATGCATGAAAAGAGCATTATTACAGTACCTTGAGATTTTTTAATGAACTTGCAACCAAAGTCACCCAATATTTTCTTTAATATTTAAATCTCTTTGAATCCAGGTGGTCTTCAAATGTAAAGCTTCGTTGAATTCGTTTTGGCGACGCGTTTAGTCAATAAACGGAAAACCATTTATTGCTGACATAATATAAAATCGATACAAGATGATAACGAGTCAAAGAAATAGATCCATGAAAACCCAAGTGTTGACTACTAACTATGCGATAACGACCATTTCCGGTTCGCCAGCATTTTGTTTTTTTTTTCAATTTCTGTTTATTCGCTTTATCTGTAACTGCCTATAAAATATTTTCATGATTTTTCCATCGAAATTTGCATTACTTTCGCTTCTTATTTTCTGTATTCACAAAAAAATGACTACTGAAAGGAGTACGATGCACATCTGCTTCCCGAAAAAAAAAAAGCTGAACGTGATCATCAAATTAATAGTAATCTGTACAGTGGGTAGCTTTAAATTATGCAAAATTTGTTTACAAAAAATTTCAGGCATTTAATATTTTCGCAGAAGAGAAGTTTTCCAATTAAGAAATTAAATAGAGTTAAGAAAGAATATTCAAATTCGCTTCTGTGAAAAAAATACAAGTGATAGCCTATTTCTTAATTCCATTGAATTACAAATATTTATTCTGAATAAGATAAATGCAGGTAATGAATGCCTACATTTGTACTCTAAAAGGAACAATCGTCTCTTATCTGGCATACTTAAACAGACTAAGATATTTTGATGGAGCATGCAATGAATAGATATAGAGTAAAGCTATTCGTTTATTCAAGGTAAAACAAGGTGCGGAAGCTTAAGCTCCTGACGATGCCCGACTAATGGGACTAGTTGAGTTCGGATGGTCAATCATTTATGTGTACTAATTTAATTTTTAAGTTTATTGGAAGAACATTTTAGAACTATTGACAAGCAATCAGTCAGCTTTACAAATCTAAATTTCATACGTACCGATACTTACATACTGATAATTTTGGACACAATATACTTGTTAAAACTGATTAATGATAATAAGTGTCAGACATTCATCAATTCAAAGAACATATAAATCCACAGCATTTTCAAATTTCAGGAAAAGTTCTTCATTTGTTATTTCTTGTACATGCTTATTGATATGTTCATCTGGTCAGTACCAATTCATCTGCTTTAAATTCTTTATAGTTATTAATATGTCAGATAGCGAAAAATATGGTTACAAGACCAAAAATATCATTTCAAAGATAACCCAGGGTAAATTCTTTCTAATTCGTATTAACATTTGGTTTTTATCATGGCATGTCGTAATAAAAAGCAGTTACGACAAAATGTTGTCTCAAAGTAGTAATCGCAGGAATATCTCTGGTTTGTGTCGTGTCCAGCATAATGTCATCCTGGAACACTATTTCTCTTGTAAGTGCTTTGTTATTGCAAAAGGAAAATTGAATTGAAGGGGCCCTTTTAAAAGACAACGGCAAGAAAATCTCAGGTTTTTTTCATTCAATGTTTCAAATAGGGTGAGCGAAAATTTGTTCGTAAAATAACTCTTTTCAAAAAAATATTTTTCAAAAACAGGAATAAAAAAAAACATTATATGTTAACAGATAACTTTTTTTTCTACGTTTTCATTTCTTTCTATTTTTTCCTTTCTAAATAACAAGAATTATCAAGAATACTAAAAATTGTTTTCAAATAAAGCAATAGCAGAAACTTAATGGTTATTTTGTATAAAGTGTCGCTTTGTGAAAGTATTCCTATTGTCTTTTTATTTCTTACAAATCACAAGGTGTTTCTTCGAATTAGCCAACTCTTGATCATTTTTATACAAGGCTGTTCCTCGCCCTTGAATCAACAACCCAAAGAATGGAAGAATCCAACTGGGAAGAAAGAAACGGATATCCTTCCAGCATTTTTCGTAAAACTGGTAATTTACAAACACCGGACTGCGGATTTTATCGGCTCTAAAACCGGACGGATGCGTCTCAGAAGGGACAAACTCCGTAGCCACTCTGGTGAGGAATCCCAATAGTCATTTAAAGTCAAGGGTCCGAAGTCGTCTGGGTACATCGGAAAATATGATCTTACTTTCTCCCTTATAACGATGTAGGTGAGTGGAAAGAAATAGAAGATGGGAAAGAGCTAAACGATAACAAGCAGTGATATCCATGACTATCAATTGCTTCAAAGCTCCACTGAGAAAGATATCTTTTGAATAGAGAGTATATTATTTATCCCTTAGCGTGTTTTGAAATTATAACTAATGAAGGGTCAATGAGGCTTACAAATCTATTCAAATATAAAACTATTAAAAAAACTTAATTCTGATTTTTTATATTCAATTCAAATAACAAAATAGTGAATAGTAAATAAAGTTGAAGTGTAGGTAACTATAACTTTATTTTATGTTCTAAACTGAGTTCAATTTATAAGCTAACATAAGTAATAATAAGTGGATTAGATATGCCTAAAAACTGACAATTAGTTTATCTTGGGTAATTTGCAAAATGTTAAACAAACTTCAACTACAGAAAAGGCTATGAATTTTAAGATTCCAATTTGCCGTTCCGGCGCAGCCTTGTGGTCAAAGTGGCCATATGCCACAAGTTTGATGAACCTGCATTCAAATCCTGATATGGGGTTTAGAGGTTTCTTTCTGCTTCAGTATTTGTATCGTTTCCAGAAGGAAGCAAAGTCTGACTGTAATCTAAAGGTGTCTCCGGGATTATTATCCAAACGGCAGCAGCATATCTTCCCGATCATTGAGTGCAACTGTCTATTACTAATGATCCAAAAACGAATAGGGAGATAAGTAAAAAACAAATTATTCTAATTTGAATTGGTTAAACTCTGAAATTACCTTTTCAAAAGAATATTTATACATTAAAAACTAAGTAGTTCATATTTGCATCATTTGTATATTTAACATTTACATTTACAACTTGGGGTGCACCAAACACATTTTAACGAAACTTCACTGATGAGTCCTTGATAGCGTATCGTATTTCTAAAAGTGGTTTGATTGGTTAAAAACATTTAACATCATTTCCGGATGTTTGTTCGTAGGCGCAGTACAATTCAAAATGGCAGCCTCTATGGAGAAGGAAATAAAACACGAGGACAGAATTTTTTTCATGAAGACAAGAAATATCAAGGTACGAACCTTCACAGGAATTGATTGAATTCAACATTATTTTCGGAACATTGATTAGGAAAAAATACATCTAATTCATCACAGGAATCGGTTTGAATCGGAGCCGACGCCAGCCATCTTAATAAATTGGACGGCGCAGGGGCTGATGGCATCTAAAATTTGACGATTCATCAGCGATTTAACGGCTGTTAAACCTAACGAATGTTGGTGCAGAGAAACTATCGGTTGATGGAAGATTTGACAACCATCAAAGCTTGGTGCACACCGCCCTAAGTGAATGAAGATATTTTCAAAAAAAAAAATCATAACTGCTATTAAAACTGGAACAAAAACAATGTTGTTGGGTTTTTTTTTCATTTATTCAGCTTTTATTGTTGCCTGATACGTAACAATTATCCCAAGATGTTTTGTTTTAAAGATATAAGAATCGGGACAACATAAAGCTTGTCTGCTATAAAAACTGCACATTTTAATTAAAGGAGAAGAATATTTTATTCTTATAATATTGTAGCATTTAGTTTAACAGTTATATGAAGAGTAACTTAAAGATTAAGGTAGGTGATCCAAAGGTGGCCAGAGTGCACATAATATAGTAATACACAAATTAGTCGGTATATGGCACCTGCTACTTGACACCTGTCGCACTCTAGTGCTGGCTACTGAAAACTACGCCATTTCGACCAGACGTCGGCCATTACTGAGAGGACATTTGTTTTTGAGCATCGTTGTTCTTACTTTCCGGTAAGTAATAAATTAAATTTAATCGTGTAAAGTTTTGTTAAATGCAAGTTGTTGTATATTTTATTAAAGTTCGGTCACTACTCATTCAGGACGTATTGTCACAGTTTAAGAATTTCATGGTAATGACATTGTTTATTTGTGAAAACAATGTGCTGAGATGTGTACACAAGGTGGCCCGCCAACCTGACCACCTGACCACAAAATAATTGACAAGAGACTGTGCAACCAATGTTTAAGATATGTCCACGAGGAGTGTGAAGGACTTACAAAAGGTGACAAAATCAAAGATTTCAAGCGTATTTTTTGCATTGACTCAGATTGAAAACTTATACAAGGCGACAGAATCAAAAATTTTAAGTGTACTTTTTGAAAGACCTTTTCCCTCTATATTTCGTACATATATTTATTATTAGGACTTTAGGCATATAAAACTAGCAGCTTATAAAATACTGAATTTAGTCATAAAGTGTTAAGTGTCCTTTCAACCCCTGGAAAATATAATTTTTAACAAAATAAATATGTGGGCCACCTTAGGTTCACCTGCTCCGAAGGTGGCCTGGAAGTAAGTTTTTTAATAAAATAACTGTAAAACAAACTAAATATGTTTTAAGAAAAACAATATCAATACGTCTTGTTCAGAGAAGGTGCAGGGTGATGACCCCTAGATTTTTTTTTATATTCCCGCAACCGTTAAATTATAAAAAATCAGCAAATCTTAACTATGGCCACCTTTGGATCACCTACCTTACTAAATAAATGATTATGTAACATATCTTCATTGTAACTAATGTTGTTTTTTTTTTTTTTGCAGAATCGCTGAGCCCATCCTTTGAATTATACGTGTATAACATTTGGTGTCTCTCCGACTATTGGTTGCGACTGCAGGATGTTCTAAGTAGGTCAGCTTTAATTATAACCACATTGTATAGTTATATATATATATAAATGGTGACCCATATTTATATATATCATGTATATATACGAAGCTATGACCAATCATACTCGTATATATAAATTTGGGCCACCCTCTATAATATCAATAATAGCTTTGAAATTGTACTTAGTATCAATTGAAAAACAATAGAGAATGTGCTCTTTAAATTAATAACTTGCTTTGAAATGTCAACATTTTTTAAAAATTAACTTTTAAGTTTTCTTTGCATAATACGATGAGAGTCACTTGCCATCACAAATTAATTCCTGCTTAAGCGAATCAAAATTGCTGCAAAGGAATCCCTTTATTACTGAAATTAAGAATTTTGACAAAAGAAAAACTACTAGCAGCAATCTTGAACTGATTTTCTGAATAGTAATAAGACAGCTACAAATTAAGTTAAGAAAATTGTGCATTCTTCGTATTTCCCCTATTTCTTGTTATTTCAAGATACGAATAGGCTAAACATTGAATGTGAAGTGTCATTGGGAATAAATCAGAGCGCCCTTTGA
>JAFIDM010009631.1:212499073-212520545 GCA_023159025.1 Thereuonema tuberculata | reverse complement strand
TAATTTAATCAGGTGTGCCGGCTTACTCCTTTGATCCACAGAATTATGAACAGCGCACGTAAAATCTTTCTCTCAACGTTTATCATATGATAAATTTAAATTATATTCCTGAATTCTTTTATCGGATATGTTAAATAATTATCTCATGCTTACTAAATAAGCAGATGTTACTTTACCAGTGAAGCCGTGCCGCGTGGCCGTGCGTCTAGACGGCGGTCTGCTATTGCGGCCAGTGTGCCGGTACCCGGGTTCGAATCCCGGTCTTGGCATGGATGTTTCTTGCTTCTTCTGTTTCTCCTTCTGTCTGTTCCTGTGGGTGCCACTTGATGCTGCCTCCTATGGCGTACCTTGGGCAACGCTTCGTCGGTTAAAGGCATCATATCTCGCCCCTTGTTGTTGGCCTAAAGAAAGATGATTAATCTAGCATTTGTTAAAAAAAAAAAAAAAAAAAAAAAAACATTACCAATGAAATTCCCAACCTGTCAGCTTGAATAAGGCAAATTTTGATTGCTGATAGCAGTTGTAGTTCATTAATGCAGCAAATGAAAATTGCAGTTTCCTGATGAAATGTAAACTCTATATTAAGGATTTAATCAAAAATAGCAAACTGTTCGTGGGGTAGCAGGAAATCTACAACTTCATGTTCGAATTTATTATTTATTTCATACAAATTAAAATTCTTAAATATTTCTTTTGCAAGTGAACAAAACTTTTGACAATTTGAAAAATAGCCCATTAACATATCCTTTAAATTTAATATTTAATGATGAAGAACCATCCTTAGAAGAAGTTCGAGCTGCCATCAACTCACTGAAAAATGGCAAAGCACCGGAATAGACCAGATCACATCAGAAAGCATCAAAGCTGCAGGTGAGGTACTACTCGAACGAATACATACGCTAATCACTAAAATATGGCGCACTGAGCAAATTCCTTCTCCGTGGAAGCAAGCGGTCATTATCCCTATCCATAAGAAGGGCGATAGAAGTATCTGTGGTAATTATAGAGGTATCAGTCTTCTCTCGGCCACTGGCAAGATCCTCATGAAAACAATCCAAAAGAGAATTCAAGACCACCGAGAGCAAACTAGTCGAGGAGGCTGGCTTTCGACCGAGTCGAAGCTGCTGTGATCATATTTTTACCATTCGGCAATTGATGGAAGAATGGACAAGGTGTGGTAGGAAAGTTATTGTTGTCTTTATTGATTTCAGAGCTGCATTCGACAGTCTTTATTGGCCGGCGCTTTGGAATTCGCTGAGATCTGAGCACATTCCGGATAAGATAACGAGAATTCTCCAAGAAACTTACAAGGGATCTAACAGCTCGATAAAGGTCGGGAATGAAAGTTCTGAATGCTTTGAAATCAACTCTGGTGTTCGCCAAGGCGATGTGGTGTCCCCCTTGCTATTCAATATAGTGATAGACATGATCATGAGGAAGGCCTTCAGAGGCCGACCAGGAGTACATTTCGACCAAAACAACTCAATCACGGACCTTATGTTCGCCGATGATTGCACAATTTTCGCAGAATCTGAAGATGATGCTACTAACATTGTCAATGACATTGCCTACATTGCCCATTCCTACGGCCTCCAAATCAACACTGAGAAAACGAAGGCAATGGTCACCGATGGTTCTCCAGTAAATGTCTACTTAGAGGGAAATTTAATTCAACAAGTCTCTGAATTCAAATATCTCGGCTCCATTGTTCAAGAAAAGAAAACAACAGCAACGTCTGAAATTAACTGCAGAATAGGCCAAGCAACAATTGCTTTCGCTTCCCTTAACTGGTGTCTCTGGAAGAAAAACAACATCTCGCTGAAGACGAAAATTCGTATTTTCCGAACATCAATAATTCCAATACTTCTCTATGGCGCTGAGACCTGGACACTCCTCAAAGCCGACATCAACAAACTCGAAGTTTTCCAGATGAGGTGCCTGAGACGAATAATGAGAGTGTCAGTAAAAGATCGAATCAGAAACGAATCCATTCGAGACAGTTGTGATCATCAGGCAACCATTCAAGTACAAATCCAGAAGAGAAGGTTACAGTGGTTTGGACACGTTTGTCGTATGAACAATGCTCGACTTCCTAACAAAGCTCTATGGAAAGAACGACCAACCAATTGGAAAACCCAGAGAAGTGCCCAAAAGAAAACTTGGATTGGAATCATCAAGGAAGACTTGAAGAGCCTTCACATATCACTAGACGAAGCCAAAGTACTTGCTGCAAACCGCCATGATTGGAGGAAGATCATTCGCAAAGTTCAATGTTCAAAGGCACCCACAGCAGCGTACTGGTTGAGAGGAAAACCCCCACCACCCGCCAGCTAGGGACAATGATGATGATGATGATGAAATTTAATATTGAATCAGAACGATAATAATAAATATACTATATATTTAAATCTTAATAAACCTCTCATACAAGTTCATCAGTATCAGTAGACGGGATATCTAGAGTCTGGACATATACCTTGTACAACTGATATACATACAAACAGTACATGCATATATACATTGACATGAAAATATGGCGTGCAACATTGTTATATTATTACATTGTATGTATATACAGTATATTGTGATCTGAAAATCGATCATTATTATTTAAGATGTAGAAATGGATGAATAGACATTACCACTGTAATTACGAAAAACAAAGGATCACATAATTGTAATATAAAGTAGACTAATAGTTTCAAAATAAAAAGAATTTTTTCATGCTCTAAATCAGAGGTCTTAAACCTTTTTTAGTCCATGGGCCAATGTTTCTGTCTCTTGCAAGCTCTCTGGCCCCAATTCTGTACCAATAATATTAGGATTGAAATACACCAATATTTATACTAGCTCTTTCATCCTTATACTCACATATTTTGTTTATTGTAAGTTTAAATAGGCATTAAAAACAAAACAAAAATCATTTCACATTTACAACACATTTACTGAATAACAAACAAAGTGAAATAGATTTGAAATGTACAGTTCGTCTAACTCAGGAAGGCAGTCCCTTCAGGCGTTGGGGCAGAGAACTTGAAAAATAGGGATGAAAGGGTATCAGGATATTGTTGTGGAATTAAAAAAAGGTCTTATGTGATTTTTTTTTTAGTATTTTGGAGAATTCAGCTCTTTGGAAATGTAATTATTAAAACCGACAAATATGAGGTGAAGCTCTGCAAACAATGTTGTTATCTTTCCTTCCAACCCCCATTCACCTTACACCCTTTCACCCTATTTTTTCAACTTCTCAGTCCCAACGCCTGAAGGGACTGCCTTCCTGAGTTGGACGAACTGTATTTTAGAAAGTGAAATACATTTTCAGTGAGAGATTTTGGCATTGTTTATTTTTAACAAATTTTTCAATGTCAGGTCTTATTTTTGATGTCGTAACTCTAAGACTCTAAGATGTTGCAACTGTAAAGTTAAGACTAAAGCCCATTGCACCTGGATCCGAAAATGGGTCGGTCGGATCCATGTGCAATGGGCTGAAGGAGAGCGTTTGAGACCAAAATAATCGTATTGAAATGAAAAAAGGTAAGGTGAATGAGGGTGTTTTGGAACATAATTTAAAAATAGGGTGATTCAGTCCAAAATTTACATATTCAAAACACCCTCATTTTTTTCATGTCAATATGATAATTTTGGTCTCAAACGCTCCCCTTAAGCTCATTACACGTGGATCCGACCGACCGATTTTCGGATCCATGTGCAATGGACTTAACGTTTAACTTTAAGAGGTTTATTTTATTACAAAGAATGTAAGATAAGAAATGTTTAAAAAAAAAAAGATTGGTTTGAAACTAAGAGGGAGCGTGGGGTGTTATTTTCTTTTTGAAATAATCTTGTAGTTTTCTAAAAATAATTTTATATTTTTTTGTGAGCCGGCGGGCAGCAAGAAATGTTCAGGGGGGTCGCGGGTTAAAGACCCCTGCTGTAAATAGATATCGGATATACTAGGGAAAACAAACATGAAAAAACAAACGCTGCATGAAGAATGCAAGTTAACTAGTCTGAGCTTCGTGAATACGTTAAATTCAAAAACCTGTCTGTTAAGTGCATACAAGAATATTAAAAAAAAAAAAATATTTTTGAACGGCTTTCGATAAATGGAAGGAAACTGAATTTGAAGTTAAAATTTTTAAAACCGAAGATGAAGTCTGACATAACAGTGACGATATCGTAATTAATTCGATCCCATTTTCAAAGGAAACATTTAATTTAAAATAGGAAGCTGATAAGCTATCGTCTGATAAGCTAAGAATTCTATATTAACTACTTTGTAATTCGAGCTAATATAGAATAAAAATTAAGTATTCGAAAAATATTTTCCATTATATAATTTTTTTACTATTTTATTATTTAGTATCTAAAATGCTTAAAACTCACATTTATACATTAAAAACATTTCAAAATATAAGATAAAGGATCTAAACAATAACACCTTACAAATCTATAAAAAGAGTTTTGGAGAATAAGGATACTTAAATTCTGAAAAGAAATGAAATATTAAAAATTTCTTAGAACTTCTAAATTTAGTTCGAGTAATTTCTTTGTTTTATTTCGTTGGATTCCATTTTGTTTTATGCAGTTGACTGACTTAAATTTAATCTCTAATTTCCTTTAGATTCTTCAATTTACTCTGTACGATAGTTTTTATGATTGCTGTTGTTTGTTTGCGTAACCCCTTGGTTTTACATCTTGTGCTACACCATTTTATTATTGTCATTTGTTATCTCTGGCTTCCTTTATTTGATGCTTTATTCCTCGTCTTCCCGTTGATTTCCTTGTTTGATAAGAATGATGAATTATCAGAAACATTATTACGTAGTGCTATTATGCCACACGTAAATCACATGTGTGGTTAGGAAAAACTTATAATTTTAGTTACTGAAAGTTATGGCGTTATCTAGTAATCATGCGACATGAAACAGCGCAAATCTGGTGCATCTAACATTTATGTCGTCTGCAGTTTAACCAGCCATCATTCTGTTCGAATTTTTAGATATTTGGAGAACTTTATTTAATGTTACTTTACTTTTCATGTATTTTTCAATTGAGCGAGAAACATTAATTTTGTTCAATCGCAGCTGAGGTAGTTTTTTCCTGCTTTTCTAGCAAAGGAAGGTTAATCCGATCAGTCAGTCTGTATGTGTGTGTGTGTGTGTCCAATAATAACTTTTGAACCACTGGATGAATCTTCTTGAAACTTGTTATGGATATTTAAACACTAGAAACGATCTCATTTTTATCGTTGAAATCTTTTCCAAATGGGTCCCTTATCGAGAACTTAGGCTGAGAAGGCGACAAATATTCCCATTGAAAAGTAACGGAATCTAAAAAATAGATTTTATTTCTATTAATATTTTTAATATCTGTATTAATATTTCATTTTCTTAAACACTTACAGCTAATCCATTAATTAGCATATGGTTTGATATAAGTAAAGTCAATCCGATTTTGACAACTTAAGTAAGTAACGCGGACTTAATTAGGTCTAAAATTTTACTGGTTGTATTCAAAAGATATTAAACCTTGACAATAAATGTAGGTTTTGTGTTTTTTAAGAAAAAAATAGAGAAAAGTTAAGAAAAACATTTTAAGAAAAGAAGTTCCTTTGAAATTTGTTTTCTTTTCACTAGGGAAGAAAGATAAGATTTCGACCTGATGATTGCTATTTTTTTTTCTTTCTTTATTGTTTTTGAATCGTCGTAAAATGAAGTCTGACATAAGTATAAAAGAAATCAATATTTTTTTTTTCGAAATATTTGCTTCTAAATATTATACTTACTTTGTTAATTTTCCTGGAATTATATTAAAACATTTTTCCCAATTTTTTAAAATAGAAGATCTTTCCATTAGTTTGTTCTTGCGAAAACCAAGAAGTTCAATAGTACTATCCTTATGTTATGTGGTGAGTGTGGGTGTCAGGGAAGCCGAGCACCGTGACCGTTGGTCTATTGTGCTAGCCCACGGAAATAAGGACAAAGAAAGAATGGTGGGAGAAGTGCAGGGGAAATGTGAGAACCCCGAGAAAACCTGCCCAGCTCGGATCGTCCACCATCACGAAACCCACATGAGAACCGAACCTCGGTACTCAGAGGTGAGAGGCCAGTCTTAGCGACAACGCCAACCGCACGCATAATACTATCCTTAGTTTTAAGTCAAAAGTTGAATACGTTCACTGAAAGAAGTGCACTTCAGTTTAATCAATTCAAATCTTTCTTCAGTAAAGCCGACTTTTTAATATTGAAATTATATGGATGTGTATTTCTTCGGTGTCCACGAGCATTCTAATAACTTAAAAATAAAAGATAAAAAAAATAATTGTAAAATTTAAGCTAGAAAATTTTATTGATTTTTAAAAAGATTTAACGTGCATACATTATTTATGAAATTAAAAAATAAAAAGGCCAACACACTTGACTAATTTTTGTAAAAACAACATTTAACACATTAAAAATATACAATGGGCACGACCGGTTTCGCCTCCATTATGAGGCATTAACTAGTGACAACAAAAAATGAAGAGTTTGGATATTTAAGTGCTTCTGTGGTCTCATATAATCTTGTGGGTAGGACAGGTGGTGCCATCAATCGGAGGAACAAAACCTGCTGGCGCCCTCTGTGGAGCCTGCGGTAGTGTCGTCTGCTGAAGGACGTCCAAAAATTTTATTGACTTTGATTTATTTTCAAACTGCAGTATCTTGCCCACATCTCCCACAAATTGGTCAGAGCCTAGTGCGAAGGAGCATCAAAGGACAATTAATAAACGACATTCAACGAGTCTTAAGAGATCACTATTGAGTATTCAACGGCCGAGATATCGTACAGTCTTTCCAATATGAAAATTTCGGCAGATCGATGTTGTGAAATTGATTGGGAATTTTCCTTGTAAGTCTTTTGACGTACCTCAGCTTTCCGTAGGTCCTATTTTCTGAGAAAAAAAGAATTTTTAACTATTATAAAACTCCTAAAAAGCTTTCAATCGTGTCTCAATGGCTGATCGATTCATAGTGTTGCAATGAAAACTATAGAGCTTACGATAACAAGTTTGATTATTTTTTATTTTACTTAGGAAAACAATTGGAAAACAATTTATTTATTATTTTTTTTTTCAAACTAGACTCATTTAGAATAAAGAAAAACTTCAAATAGAAATGTGCAAATCAGATTTGCTAGATGTACTTGGTATGTAATCATCATTAATAATTTATTTTCAATGTTTACAATCTCCAGACGTGCAAGTTTAACGATTTGCAAAAAATAACAATTATTTAAAGAGAAATCATGATTGCACAAGCTGATGACCTGGTTGCTGGGACGTCGGAAAAAGTTTATAAAATGAAGGATGTAACAACTAGAAAAAAAGATGTATGAAAGAGATGACAACGCAGATATATGAAACGATCGTTAGAATGGACTGAAGACAGTTAATAAGGAAGTAGCTTAAAGTACCCGTCATTGCCCGAAAAGGATTGGGGATTGGAAGAGGGTGATGTGGGGATAAAGAGTCTTGGTTTTCTGTTAGCCTATGTTTTCCGCTGGGTCCTAGAGATTAACAATACAGAATTTAGTGCAGTGGTTCTTTCTCCCTTTTTCCACAACCCAAGTATCCTTCAACAGTATTTGCCATTCCCTCACCCCCCCCCCATTTACATTCTTTGGTCCGATATCGAAAAACCATCTTTTCAATTTTACCAAAGAACATTCATAACAACTTTCGTGTGTCCACCTCAAGCGGCTTTGGAGATATGCAAACCCTTGAAAAAAGGTTGCATCCTCCCGTTTACATCTATTAGAATCCGAATATCGAAAATTCGTCTAATATGCAAAGTTTTAAAATTTACTCACTCAAATTTCGTGTTCACTAAGCATAGGATGCGGAAGAGAGATTTATGCACAAAAATATTTTAGTTCTATTTTGCCACCAGGTTACTACGTGGCGCTATTAAGCAGAACAGGGCTGGCTGTAACTATATCTCCAAATACCTGATGTTCGATGGTGGATGAAGTTGGGGTCACAGCATGTCCCAAACTGCTTCGATGGGGACTTGGCTGGCCAAGGAAGGGTTTCAGTTTGCTTGGATGTGCTACTGGGAAAAGTGAGTACTGTGTGGATAGCCATTATCTTCTTGAAAAATTACTCCGCAGGCGCGACACGAAGGTCTCTGTATCGCTCCGCATTTAAAATTCCTCGAATCACTAAAGGGGGGGGGGGCTGCTGTCATAACTCTGAAATTATTACACCAGCTGTAATGGATGTGTTCTAATCGATAATATTGCCAGGATTTTAGCTCTGACCAGTGCTTTTCCATAAGCGGATAAGATGATCATCTGCTGCAAGGCAAAACTCATCAGAAAACACAACACGAGACAACCAATCAGTTTGTTGTTGAGGCAAGCCTTAACTGATACCACAGCTTTACTCTCCATTATCCAGAGATATATGGCATCCTATTGCGTGCAATTGCTAGACGAAATGCAGACACTGGGGTCCATTTCAGTATAAATTTGTACACAGAATGTTTTTTAAAGATATCGGCAAACGTCTGTAACAAATTCTACAACGACAAATCGGTAAAAAATGTCCAATAAACATAGGGTCGGAAATGAGCTGTTTTCTAATTATCGATAATGGACTATTAGATGACGCAGAATGAGAACATTTTTTTTGTAATTGTTTGATTTGTTTCAACATACAGCCAATATCCAAGTTTCCGGTGAATGACGCGAACTTTATTGTGAAGGTGTTTGAAATGTCTTAATAAAAATCCAAAGAAAAAAAGTGCTTTGTTTGTTTTTTTTCGTATGTTCGTAAGTAAGGTTTATTCGTTTTTTGAAATGGCAGACATGTAGTTGATGTATGCACTGAGCCAAGAAAATAGACATGAAGACGTCGGCTATATCAAGAACATTTCGCAGGTAGGCGTATACCTCACCATACAACATTTATGCCATACATCGACGCCTCAGAGAAAGGGGTAAATTTCAGGTACATGCAAACACTGGAACGCCCACAAAAGAACTGCAACATCCAAAAGAGAAAATAGAATTCTTGCGTGGTAAGCATTAAATGTTAGATGCATCATACTCTAATGTAGCAATGGGCATTAACAATGGGCATTAATAATATATTTCCGAACCATTTCTACTTACTTTTTTTTACGGATTTGTCTTGATAGAACCTGTCACTGATAGTTTGTCGATACTTTAAGAAAAAACTGAATAGACAGGGTGATCTAGGAGGAGTTACCCCACTTACGGAGCTCATTTATGACGACATTTTGACAGAACAATAAATAAATAATCTGATTCCATACTGCAATGATAGATTAATGTACAAGTAAAATGTTAAAAGAAGGTCAGATTAAGATGCATTTGGATGATAATAGGAATGGAAAAATAAAGGAATAGTTTCAAGTTCAATAGCCGAAAGGAATATGCTACCCTCCAAAATTAAACCAAGAACAAACAAATTGACATTAAAAATAAAATGTAGAAAATTCATATATTAGCCTCCGCTAACTTCATCACTCTTCCAAGAGCTACTATCTTCATCCTATAATATATTTGTTGCCTACAAAGTTATTATAATGCTAATCGTAGTGATTTCTGTGGACATAAAAGGAAACCATAGTATTATAAAGCGGTTAGATAAAACGCTGGGAAATACCAATTGGAGTCAATCAAATGTCGCCGTGAGTCCCGCAATGCAATCAATAAAAGGTTGTACTGTTGAGAGTAAGGTCTGATGGATATATCATTCGCTAGCCGTATTAGTTGGAGATCAGCTTGCGACCGTGTGTAAAAAATTGTAAGAGAATTGGAACTTTGCGACCAATCTCAGAGAGATTCGTTTAACGTTATCCCAATGTGAGAATGAGCGGGGAAACTGAAATGGAGAATGATTGAAATCGGAAAGGCTTGATTTAGTCGCAATATCTGAGTAAATTGAATTATCCTACTTATTTTGTAGAGTTTATGGTGCTTCCTGCACTAATTCTCTGCAATCTATTGGATCGACCCAAGTTTCACCGAAATATCAGGAAAAAGAGAAGTCCGGTTCACATATTTTCTAAAAGTGCTTGAGTGTTTGCGAACAGAATTTAACGAAAAGTGAACGAACTTCTTTTCTTTCATTTACTTTATGATACAGTCGAAAGGTGAGTCATAATACTTAAATATAATTAAGTAATTTTTTAGCCGGGATAAAACATTTGTCTAAATGTTTTAACCAAATAGGGTTAACTGGAATCCCATAGTACTGCAATGAATCTTATAAACTCCCAACATTATTAAAGTATGACGCTTATGGAATTATGATTGTGAAAATATATTCCATTTTCAATTTGAAGATTGAAATAGTTTCTTATCGGGAAAAACCGCATTATTTTCTTTATATATTTTAATAGTTTCTTAGTAATAGATACAATATGTGTAATAATAATATAATTATTTGAGTTAAATTAAACAACTATCGGCTGTAAAATACTGTTTACAAGATTATGAAACATTGAAATTCAGAGTTACAAGGTTGAAAACTGCGAACTGATTATCAGTTAAAAAGCACACTGCTTAAATTTTTTACAATGGAGATTTTGTACGAAGTTTTTACAGAAACATATGACACTCAGTACTCTAGTTCACTTTTATTATAATCTACTGAAATTTTCAAATCACTAGAGAAGGGCTTAATTGAACTGATAAATTTTAAAATGCTTACTTTGAAGTGAATTTTGTCACTTTTAATATTCATGCATTTCTATTTTACAACAGTATGCGTCAATTATTATTTTAGTAACAAACATCAGAAAGATCTTAGCACTTAAATGTAGTATACATACATAGGATACTATTCCTAATGATGCTATATGTCATTTTACTTTGAGATATCAGGAACATGAATTTCTAAATCAACAGTTTTTACGTTTGTTAAAAGAAATTTTAAAAGTTGTGGTGTATATTTAGAAACTTTTCTGCTCAGTTACTTTAGATTTTTCCTATAAAAAAAAAAACTAAAATAAAAGACTAAAGATTAATTTTAAAGTTGCAGGACCTTTCAACATTCAGATTGTATTTATTTATTTCGTATTCTGTATATCTTAATAGCACACGTTATTGTTTCTGTTTTTGTTTTTTCAATTCAGGGCTATAAAATATCTTTTGTAATTTGTTGCTATACTTCATCTGTCTTTTGAAATGGGAAAAAAAATGTTAAAAGATTCCACATTTTTTACTTAAATATTCAAGATTTTTGGTTCGTGAACGAATAGGCTCCTTACAACTATAACAATCAGGTAACTCTTATCTATAGTCCGTAGGCTGTAAAACCCTAGGTCTAGATTGGAAAGAAAAAATTATCAATAAATCCCAATTCCAGGTATTTCCAGCCCTAAGATATGTGCCTTTATTGATCAAAAATTTTTGTATTTGAAAATCAGAAATCAAAAGATAGAAATTGGTGGTGTGCATTTATGAGTCCTACTATCAAACATTTGAAAACATAGATCAGAAAAAAGCATGTTTCAAATCTAGCTTTGACAAATCAAAATTTGATGTAGTTTCAGCAGTATTCTAAGTTCAGTTGAGCTGACAACATTATCGTTTTTAAGTTTTTGTCATTTCCATGAACCGGCATGGTTCATGGAAATGACAAAACCGGTTCATTTCAATAACCGGCAAAACGAAGAATATTCAACATTTCTAACAATTTTTTTTTTTTAGATAAAAAAAAAAATTGTTTTATCAAAAAAAAAGGTTTTTATTGAATTATAAACTATATAATGAAAATCAATGAACTATCTTTCTGCATGATATCTTTTATAGAATAAATAATTTTTATAAATTCATCGCTCTCAGCAGTCATTAGATTTGAATTTTCTTTAAAAACTCTAATACAGTACCCTGAAATGTTTTCAAATTTAACACTGATTGAACTAAATGAAGCCTTAACAATTTAATTAATTTTCTTTTTATCAGTTATTAAAAATAATATGTCAAAGGTATTTGTTGAAATTAGTATAGCTAATTGAAAAAAGTATCACGGCTGTTCCAGTTTTGTATTGTACATTGGAAGTCTGTGAGTAAGAATTTTTTTTTTGATTCTCCTACTTCAGAAATGTAGGAGAATCAAGTCAAGTTCAACTCCGACTCCGTCAAAAAATACCGGAGTTTTAATCAAATTAGTATAATTGACAAAGTATATAAAAGAATAATTAATTACTTCCTGATTCACTGCATCTAAAGTAACAATTTAAAAAATTTCTTAAGTAATAAATTCGGTAGTTTTCTTAACGCATTAATTCGAATAAAAAAAGATATGGGAAAAAAATTCTGTAGGAAAAATTTCTGGATTGATCTTTGGTTTGGTTAGCACAAAATTTTGTTTTGTTCACCTCTTTTCCTGATAATTGACAGGACTAAAATGTATTAAATTATAAAGAAACCAACAACTGAAAAGGTATAATAACCTAAGTAAATAAATTTAACGTGCAGAAAATATTTGTTAAAATGAAAACCAAGGCTGCACAGGAATAAATAAAAACGTCTTTCGAGTTTATCATCTGAGGGAATTGGGAACGGCCGTTTCATCCTTATTGGGGCTCGAAAGGCGTTTTTATTTATTCATGTGCAGCCTGATTTTAATTTTAACAAATATTTTCTGCAAGTTAAATTTATTTACTTATTTTATTTTTAATTCGAAAGATTTTCACATTTCACATCCCACTTTTTTACGCCTTACTAACCCCGTTGGATTTTTCTTGAACCCATCGATATACAAGGCAGAGTTTGGTGGCAAAAGTTTTTAAATTTTTTTATATATTTTGTAATCTTTCTCGACCCAAAAATGCGACCCAAAAATGCCATTCAAAATGGACAGATCTAATTATACAACTGAATGCAAAAAAATAAATAAATAAATAAATAAATAAATAAATAAATAAAAATAAAACATTATTCTTTATGAATTAGTTCAGGAAAATATTCTATTATTTTGAATATCCCATTAATCTGAAGATAATACTTTATTTTTTTTTAATGTTATTCATTTAGGATTTATTGAGAAAAGTTGAATTGAAATTTCAAAATATTAATTAGAAACAAATAACAGATTTAACTCTGTCAAGCTACTTATGTATCTGCTTGTGGCAATCAGCTTTGCTGCCATTGGTATTCTGTTGTCATTTTTTCATCAGCATTTGTACCAGTAATTCAATAACCAAAGTTAGACGTTGAAAAAACTTCTCTTTCGCTTGAAATGGCTTTCGTTGCTAAGTACAAGGGAACAATAAAGATGTAGTCATCAAAGAAAAAAAAAAACATTTAAAAATAAAACATACTTTTTATTTTGACTTGGAATTAAAAAACTGAATAGAACCTAATTAATCTTATCTGTAAGAATGATGTACTGAGTAGATCCTTCCTGAAAAGAATTGTAAAAGAATTATAAAGCACTAGTCGGCTACCCGTCGCTTCGCTCCGGAAGCCTCGCTTATGTAACGGAAAACAACTTTTTATTTATTAAAAAAACAAAACACACACACACAAAAAAATTACATCAAGTAAACTAAAACTAAAATTTTTTAAAAGTTTTTTTTTTTTTGTTTATTTTAATTTTTGATGTCTATATTCTCTCAATCCACGACTGCTTTTAGAACCAGCTTGGGAATCATATATTTATTTTTATTTTTTATAGAGATTAGAATGTAGTCCTCGTGGTCTAATGGCTAAGACGTCTAACTTCACAGCAGAAGATTGCTTGTTCGATTCCCATAGCGAACTTGTAGAAATTATTTCTATTTTCACAAATAACAATAATTGCACCAGACAGACACAGAAATAAAAGATTTTAGTAATAAACCTAGGATATACTTTTCAGTGGTTTTTGAGTTAGAAATTGTGATGGTTTTTGAGTAACAAATAGTGACTTTTCAGTATTCTATCTAACAGAAATAGTGCACCTTTCTTTTTTGACTCTTCGTTTTTATTTCTATTGATACTTTTCAGTGGTTTTTTGAGTTAGAATTATTGATAGTTTTTGTGTTACAAATAGTGATTTTTTAGAATTCTATCTATTAGAAATAGTGCTTCTTTATTTCTGGAAATTCTTTTTTAATTACAATTGATACTTTTCAGTGTCTATTGAGTTACAAATAGTGATTTTTTAGTATTCTACCTAATAGAAATAGTACAGATGTCTTTCTTGAAACTCTTTTTTAATTACAACATTACCCGTGTGCAAATTGATTGATATAGATATTTGAAGAAGAGATATGTTGAGATGGATGGTTATTGATGTAGATGATGAATGAAGATCGTAGCTTGTACACGAAATTCTTAGCGACGAATTGATTGTGACTATTCTTTAGAGTGAAGATAACCAAATTCTGATGACTTCTGACTCAAAGACATAAAGTTGTGCGTGAGTGAAGACAACGTTCTCCAAATAGATGGCAACTTTATTTAGAGTCTGTCCTTGAGCTTTATTGATAAACATCGTGTAAGAAGACCTGATCGGAAATTGCTTTCTTGTGAAAGTGAATAGAAGTAGATTATCGTTTGGTTTTATAGACATTCTATGGATGAAAACAAAATCTCCTTTGTGAGTTCCTGTTATAATTTCGGCTTCTATGAGATCATTATCGAATGAACGGCATTTAAGTTGAATTCCGTTGCAGTATCCAAACTTGGGATTGATGTTTTGCAACAACATTATTGGAAATCCAATCTTCAATGACAAACGATGTTGAGGAATACCACTGCGATTCAATGAGTTCAGATATTCAGGCGGATAGAGATGTTCGTGTTGTGGATTATCAGAAGTATTTTTATTCTCACTTAAAAATAAAAAGAGCGCTTCTTTCTTTCTTGACTCTGTTTTCTTTACCTTGTATTCTTTTGAGACTTTTGAGTTACAAATAGTGATTTTTTCAGTATTCCATCTCATAAAAAGCGTGCTTCTTTCTTTCTTGACTCTGTTTTTTTACCTTGTATTCTGTGTAGAAGTCTCACCTTGTATTCTTTGACTCATCACTCGATTGATGTTATCGATAATCTCGTTCTTTGGAGTTAGAATTGTCCATTCATTGATTTCAAGTAAGATATTTTTTTCTATGAGGTGGTTGAATTTTTCTATCAGGCAATGTTATCATTCCTTCTTTATGTGGTTCTTGATTGTCTCCGATTCTGAGCAAATGTTCGGGAAATTTCTCTGATTTTCATCATCTTGGTTGATGAGCCGCACAATATGATAAGTTCTTGACTTTGATGTGATTCCAGGTATTTGAGTTACAAATAGTGTTTTACAGTAATCTACCTAATAGAAATACTGCTTCTTTCTTTCTTGACTTTTTATTATTCCAATTGATACTTTTCAGTGGTTTTTGATTTACAAATATTAATGGTTTTTGAGTTACAAATAGTGAATTTTCAGTATTCTATCTAATAGAAGTACTGCTTCTTTCTTTTTTGATTCTCTTTTCTTATTCCAATTGATAGTTTTCAGTGGTTTTTGAGTTACAATAGTGATTTTTCAGTATTCTATCTAATAGAAGTAGTGCTTCTTTCTTTTTTGACTCTCATTTTTATTCTAATTGACACGTTTCAGTGGCTTTTGAGTTACAAATAGTGATTTTTTCAGTTTTTCACCTCATAAAAAGAGTGCTTCTTTCTTTCTTGACTCTGTTTTCTTTACTCCAACATCTGCCGTATACACGCGCTTATTTTTCAATGTCACATAGAATTTGATTAAGTAAGAATATTTAAAATATTGCAACGTTTCGGCAATTATAATTCTAATTGTCAGTTTCGAATTACAAATAAACTGACGGATGGGAAATAAATAAATAATCTTGAGATTCAAAAAAAAAGATTGAATACATTCCTTATTGATGGGGGAAGGGGGAAGGAGAGATAAATCAAAAAACAAAATGAAGAGAGTTGTAGTCCCTATGGCCTAATGGATAAGACGCCTGACTTCGAATCAGAAAGTTGCAGGTTCGAATCCTGTCGCGGATGTTTCATTGTAAAAATTATTTCGATTTTCCATTCTCAAAGAAAATTGCACCGAACAGACAGACAGACAGACATACAGATTCTCGGAAAACAAAGATCAAATAAAGACGACTGAGAATAAACTACTTTCAGTTATTTTTGCCTTGCTTCATTTTTTGTAACTTTCAAAACTCAGTTAATATATATTTGCGATGATCTTATAAATTTATTAAAAGCTACAAATAATATATTTTAAAAAAACCCGAAGAATTTAAGACAACATTCCAATATATTAAAAAAAAATACACTATCAGTATGCATGCAATAAAACAATCTACCGTAATAAAATAAAAGATAAATTGCTAGCATATGATTTAGGTAACTTTTATCTCTTCAACAATGATTTATCGATTAAAAGTTCGACTTCACTGCAAGTTTCAGTTTCTTTTTTAATTATCGAGGATTTATTTATTTTTTTACTTATTTATTTAGTTGTTTGTTTTTACTGTATGTAATTTCTATTTAAAGTATATAAATTTTTATTCTAATCAAGAGAAGTAATGTTTTACTAGTTTTATTAGTACAAGTTTTATATTTAAATAACTTCATTAGGTATAATCTTGGAATACTCTTTTATGTTCAGTCATTTGTCTCTGTAAGATGGTCAGTATCATAAAAATGAAGCATAGGTTTCAGCTCCACCAATCAATTCAATATATCAAACTTTGATATGAATGAATAAATAACTATACCTTCTTTGATAATTAAAAAATAATATCCAAATTCCAGTGGATTCAAGTTAATCGCTGCAAGCTTCATACGTTCAATTCAATACTTTAAAACGCTGGAATACGATTGTGAATTTTGTGATTTAAGAGCTTTTCTGATAACACTGGACAACAATTTTTACACACAAATTCGTATTCCTCTTTATTTATATATTTTTATATCAATTGACATGTAAGAAGAATAAATACTACCATTAAAATATCTACGTGGGTCAAGTTTGTGAAGTCGAGCTTATATACAATAAAAAGCACAAATACAGTAAACTCCCGATTATGTGCGGAATTGGTGGCGCGGCAACTGCGGATAAGCGAATTCCGTGGATAATCCGGAATAAGACGAAAAAGGACGAAAATCAACACAAAAATGCTTTTAACATGTTTTATTTACATTAAAATGGCAATCAAATTTACTGCAACAAGTTGATGGCTTATTTGACAAGTCAGCTGTCTGACGTGTATATAGGCTCTCCCGTAATTTAGTGTAATCTGCCGGCCTAAGCTCTACTTCCCCATTCTGCTTTCTCTTTACCTTGCAGTATTTTATCTAACTTAAAAAGGGATCGAATTTGTGAACCAACAAAGACACCTCTTTCACCTTCATTTCACTCGAGCTATTTGTCCAAAGGTACTTGAAAGCCACTCTGTCTTTGTCCATGGTCTTAATAAAACGTTTCATGAGGCCTAAGTTAATGCGATGAGGTGGAAGTAAAATATTCCGTGAATCAACTAAAGGATTGTTTTCGACGCTCTTTGCACCTGGCTCTAGAAATTTTCTGTTTATCTAATCTTTTTGTGTGAAATACGAAGCACATACCTTGCTGTTGCATTCACAAATAAAGCAACAAAACTTCGTAAATCTTTGTTGCATGCCTAACAAAATGGCAATAATCTTACGGTCCCAACAAATTTTCCACTGGATTTTACTATACATTTAGTAGTTGAGTATGAGTCCTTCATGTATACTCCAAGCCCAATAGGAACTGACGGAAGCTGGTGTCCGATGTGTAGAAGTACAGCTTTTAAACTCAGATTTGAAGATTCAATAAAAACTCTTCACTCTTGAGGTTTATGATCTAAGTTGAGAGCTTCCATTAAACTGTTTCCGTTGGTGCATATAACAAGATTGTATTTCATAGTAAAGAAAGGGATTAAATCTCCTTGCCATTCCTGTAGATAGAAATAGTTACATTGCCATTTATCCAATTTCTGAGATTGCAAGCACAGTTTTTACAATATATGTGTAGCGCCCAGTTTTTGTCTTGGTCAACAATCTTGCTCCCGAAGTAATAGTAAGAATTCTTTTGTAATAAAAGCATTACGGGGCATTTCTGCGCGAAAAATCTCACTTCCAACACATATAACAGAAGTTATCAGCACTATTAACACATACACGTGGCATATTTACCGAAATAAGCGGAAAATCTATAAAACACGTCCAAAACAGCTTACAGCATTAACAACTCGAACATAAACCGAACAACTCTGCGTTTAGAAAATGTAAACCAGTGTATATTAAAGTGCTGTCATCTCGTGGCAAACATAGAGCGGTTTTTTTTTGTCATTTTCGTTTTTGATTGCTAAGCTGTGTATCATGATAACTAGATCTAAGATTCAATTTTTATCGTTATATTCGTGATCAGCACCACACAATTAGTAAGAATTGACTATTTAGGTAAAGGCTTATTGAGCAGTGTAATAAAAAAAAAATCTGGTTTTTTTGGCCATATTTTGGAAAGTTGAATCTAAAGATCAGAAAGCCTTGACACTTTTTATTTTGTCTAAAGATTTGTCAGAAAAATTCTAATCATTTTGCAACATTGATCTGGTCACATCTCTGTTAAAAGAACTAGTTCAAAAATATTAAATAGTATTTCAAATGAAATAGAAGAAAATAGTATTCAATTAAAACAAGATCCAAAATAAAGTACTATAACAATATTAATAAGATGATCAATTTAATATTTTGAATCCAGTTTAGGACCACATTAGAATCGGAATAAATTTGCTACGTTCACGCTAGCATAATTACGACCAAATTACGCATGAAGTGATGTTTATAAAAATGTAAATTTAAACTAATTAATCTAATTGAAAAAATTGTAGAATCCCAGTTTTAGTTAAATGCTAAAACTGAAAATTTCCGTCGAATCTGAATTTTACAATTTCCTTCTCAGCTTCTTCATTCCCACTTTAAATTCTATCCGATTGTAATCGTATCCACTTATATAATCAGTACCATTGCACAAATTCCCTGTACTGAGCATCTCTTTTTATCAGAGGCATTGAAATAAATTAATATTTCCCTTTAATTGATGAATTTGACCCTACTAGGTAGCTGATCTCCTTCTCCAAAACATGCAAAAGGTTCAAAGGTTGGATCATCGGTTGATTCAAAAATTAGTTGTTTTATTTGTGGAAGTCGTTAGATTATATGAAGTTGTGGCATAGTTCAATATGTTGTAACAGTTCAATTCTAAAATTATAAAGTTAAAAACGAAAGTCTTCTTATAAAATGTTTAAATTTAGAATTTAAATAAAGTCAATACAATAATTTCGTTTTAAAATTACAAACAACAGAGACCTACATTTGTAATGAATTGTACATTAATTGTTAGTGAATTCCTTAAATAAATAATGAAAGAACTGAAAAGAGTAGAAGCTAACAATTATATAATATAACTTAATAGAAGTTTTCATTTTGAAAAGGGGAAAAAAATTGTTCAGGTAGAGATAGTTTTTGTATACTATCTTTAATTGAACTACTTTTTACATCCTCTGTGTTTTTAAAGCGGTAATAATGTTTAAGCTTCCGACTACTTTTATCAATCGAGAGATAGAAGTTTCTTGATCCAGCTTCATTTGCTATTCACATGTAGCTTAAGAAACTCTGATAGAACTCCCTTGACTGAGAAAGAGTAAATAATAAAACAGGCAAGAGCATAAATTTGTCTTTCGTCTGCAGTGTTTTAAGCGTAGTATTTTGTAGAATAAACAATCAAAAGTTAGCTTTTGAAAACATGGTTACTTTGATAAAATACATTTATCAATACATTTATAATCTTTTTTGTTTATGTGTTTTTCCAATAGAGACCAACTGACAAAGAAAACCTTAAGTAGGAAAAAATGTTTAAGAGAAAAACAAAGCAAACGAATGCGAAATAAATTTTTATTTTTAAATAAAACAAAAGCAGGATCAATAGAAAAATCAAGAGAAAATCAAGAAAAAGAAAATCCATTTTTTTAGACTTCACTATATAAAAATATCTTGCCGATCTTAACATTTTTTCACTTAACTTTCTTTCTTCTCAAAACATTGCAGAAAGGCGTCATAGCTCTTTAATAAAAATTCTTTTAGTCTTCCTGTAGCGCTGTAGAAAATAAGTAATAAATATTCGTTCTTCAGAATGCTCAGTACCAGATTAGAAATGTAGATATAGGTAATAATATGTTGTACATTTTAAACGAATCCTGTACACATTTTTCTATCAAATCCTATATTAAGTAAAAGATGAAGAGTAATTAGAATATATTAAATCAGAGTTATTAGATCATCTAGCAGAGATTTGAAGATGTATTTCCATTCAATTTCACTTACAAAGAAAGAGGCTATCTTAAGAATTTTATCACTAGCAAAGGTGTTATTTGTACAATATATAAGGGGCATTCAAAAAAAAACGAGCTGGAGGCCTAGGAACAGAAACCAGTACCGGTATATCAGAAGTATTGGCCGTGGCTGTTAAGGCACTTGTCCCCCTGCAATACAAGGCGGTGAATGGCTGTCTCGTAAAATTCCCGGGGCTGCATTGTGAATCAGTTCCGCAAGTACTGTATGACATCGTCGTCATGTGACATCGTCACAGGTGAGCTTGCCTGTGGAGCAGAATGACTTCATAGGTGAGCTCACCTGTGAGGTCATTCTGCTCCACGACAATGCAAGGCCCCATATCACGGAACTCTTGCAGAAATTCAAGTGGGAGTATTCGATCACCCTCCATACAGTCCAGACCTCTCTCCCTGCGATTACGCCATTTTTTTGGTCCCCACAAAAGGCTTTGAGGGGCAAACGATTCACCTCGGACGACGATGTCATGCAGTACTTGCGGAACTGATTCATAATGCAGCCCCGGGAATTTTACGAGACAGCCATTCACCGCCTTGTGTTGCAGGGGGACAAGTGCCTTAACAGCCAGGGCCAATACTTCTGACATACCGGTACTGGTTTCTGTTCCTAGGCCTCCAGCTCGTTTCTTTTTAAATGCCCCTTATACATTATTAATGAACTAACCGGGAACCCTTGCATCTATAGTATTAAAAAAAAAACTTTATTTATTTAGCAAATTAATAATGAGATCGGAGAATGTACGACTTCCCAGCCCGTTGTGGCCTTCTCCACTTAACTAAGGTGTATTGCGGGTTGGCGTCCCACACTTGGGATTGCCGCCATACACTTCATCGTCAGTTTGCCAAATTATTCCCTACCCCTTAAGAATTTCTAAAAATCCGGCCTTATTCCTTGTCTACATCATAAAGGAAACCTCTGTGCAAAATTTCAGCTCTCTAGGTCCAAGGGTTTGGGGTGGGCGTTGATGAATCAGTCAGTGTGTGAGTCTGGACTTTTCTTTTTATATATGTTGATTTTCATGAATTTTAGTAATTTGTAAATAGTAACATTTTAGTAATTTGTAAATAGT
>JAFIDM010009631.1:212473524-212499063 GCA_023159025.1 Thereuonema tuberculata | reverse complement strand
GTAACATTTTAGTAATTTGTAAATAGTAACATTTTAGTAATTTGTAATTTAACATTTTGCTTACAGAATGACAGACAAGATAACGTTTTTATAATATATAATAATAATAGCCGGGTACCGTCGCTTCGCTCCGGAACCCTTGCATATATAGCATTCAAAAAACAAACTTTATTTATGTAGCAAATTAATGTTGCGATCGTCGGAGAATATACGACTTCCCAGCCCGTTGTGGCTTCTCCGGATAACTCGGATGTATTGCGGGTCGGCATCACACATCGAAAATTCACAGTTTTACATGTATCTTGCAAACGCTGAAGCGTTTGTGAATAAGTGATACATCGTTCGATAGAACTTTCAAATACCAACATTTTCTCAATATAATGTTCTCTTCCATCTTTTATACTTTTCATTTAAATTGAGAAAAAGTCAAAATTTGAGCCTTTAAAAGGCGCCATCTTGGAAACCAAAAACTTTTTTCGAAAGATTTTTGTAGCATTTTGTTTGTCTTAAAAAGATCTACATTTTATCCATTTACATGTCCAATCTATCTCTTATAGTTTGGTCACAAAATTTGAAAAACGTAAAGTCTTATGACAGACAGAATAACGCTTTTATAATTAACTAGCCGGGTACCGTCGCTTCGCTCCGGAACCCATGCATCTATAGCATTAAAAAAAAAAACTTTATTTATTTAGCAAATTAATATTGAGATCGGAGAATATACAACTTCCCAGCCCGTTGTGGCCTTCTCCACTTAACTCAGGTGTATTGCGGATTGGTGCCACACACCTGGGGTTGCCGCCATACACTTCATCGTCAGTTTGTCAGATTATTCCCTATGCCGTAAGAATTTCGAAAAATCCGGCCTTATTCCTTGTCTACATCATAAAGAAAACCTCTCTGCAAAATTTCAGCTTTCTATGTCCAAGGGTTTGGGGTGGGCGTAATTCTTTACAGATTATATTTGGATCTGGTATTTTCTCATTTTCAACTCTTATCCGATTCGTTCTTTACATATTATTCCTGGTGTTTTGATATGTTTAATTATGAAAATATGATTGTACAGTTGTTTCTTGTTGTTCCGTAAAGACGATTTTTGAAACCATTATTGCATATAAGTTTTACGTATTTCTGTACTGCATTGTTTTTATTCATTTTGAAAATATCTATATTTACGTCGCCAATCAGTATAGTTGGACAGTTGTTTAATATATTTTCATTTTTTATGAATAGATTCTCTGATTTAGTAACATTTTAGTAATTTGTAATTTAACATTTTAACAGAATGACAGACAGGATAACGTATATATATATGTATATATATATTGCTAAGACGGACAGCTTTCTGAAACATAAAATCCCAATAATTTCAAAAAACTGTTTCTGTGATATATATATATAATAGCCGGGTACCGTCGCTTCGCTCCGGAACCCTTGCATATATAGGATTCAAAAAACAAACTTTATTTATTTAGCAAATTATGGTGCGATCGTCGGAGAATATATAACTTCCCAGCCCGTTGTGGCTTCTCCGAATACTCGGTTCTACTGCGGGTCGGCGTCACACACCGAAAATTCACATTTTTGCATGTATCTTGTGAATAAGTGATACATCGTTCGATAGAACTTTCAAATACCAACATTTTCTCAATATAATGTTCTCTTCCACCTTTTATATTTTTCGTTTAAATTGAGAAAACGTCAAAATTTGACCCTTTAAAAGGCGCCATCTTGGAAGCCAAAAACTTTTTTCGAAAGATTTTTGTAGCAGTTTGTTTGTCTTAAAAAGATCTATATTTTATCCATTTGCATGACTAATCTATCTCTTATAGTTTGGTCACAAAATTGGAAAAACGTAAAGTCTTATGACAGACAGAATAACGCTTTTATAATATAAGATGAATAATTAAAAATTTTAAAAAGATCGTCCAAGTTGACAATATACAGAGTGGCATCTAATATCCGATAACAAATAGATGTATAAAATATCTGTTTATAGATTTATTATATTTAATTACCTGCAATGCAAATTATTACAAAGCAATTTTAATTTATCTACAAAGTAAGTTAAATTAGAAAATGAAATGCCATGCCATGGTAGGTCAATCCGTAGATTGGTTCAAGTCTATGGAACCCCAGTGCCCCCATGAAGGGCGACTCCTTGGAGAAGCCGTAACTATACAAGGGAAGAGTTACTGGAGTGGTTTCCCGTTGCCTTCTCCAGGACGCCATTACGGAATGACGTCAGACCGAAGAGAAAGTGAAGAAGAGGCTGACAACACAGGAAAGGAAATTGAAACAACCATGCTCTCGACCGGGATTTGAACCCGGGTACCGGCACACTGGCCTCACGGCAGACCGACGCCTGAGATCGCACGACCGCGCCGGCACGGCAGAAAATGAAATAAGAAAAATATATTTACATCACGATTTCTCGCCAGCTTCTTAGCAACGGAATGTAATTATTTATCAGACATGAAGGACAATTTCAAGCTTCAATTGTTATGCTTTTCAAATTTGAAAATGAGCTATTGTTATTAGATTTCGGTATACATGCAAAGTATAAAATAATGTAATACATGTATTTCTGTAATCTAATAACTTTGAGACACTCAACTATGTGCATAACTATATATGTGCATAACTATATAGGCTATATTATGGTTAGTTTCGAAGTTCAAGTATTTTCCAATTGTAGAATACTTTCTTATTTTCTACAGAATTTCTATTAGTTCAAAAGAATGGAACTTGAATCAAAATTTCGGGACAATTCCACAGCAAAGAGTCCATTTGCATTGATTTGTGTTTAGTGGACAAATTGCCTGACATGAAATTCGGTCAATCACGAAAAGAAAAGATTTCTGCGAAAGACATTGATTGATAGATTCAACTAAAGGAAAATCAGTTTTCTTTATTCTTTTCATGTCAGATTTTTAACAAGAAACGCTATTTATTTTGAATTTTTTTTCACAATAAATATCTATTTTCTTACACATCTTTAAATATTGTTGCCATGTTTTTTAAATTAAATCAAGAACGGATGTTCAAAAGAGCAGAAATATCAACACTTTTATTAAAAAATGCTAAGGATTTTCTGATCTTCATAAATCAACAGTTTTTATCCTGGAATCCATAAATCAATTATTTAGAGAACAAATCAAAGATTTGAATAATAAACGAATGGAAACGACAACCATTTTATTTAATTACTGTCACGGACATTTTGTCATGACATTTTTTTTTTTATATATATTTTTAGTTGCAGTAGAGGAAGATGTAAGGGATCTGTAGAATTTTTTCTCATTGTATTGGAAAGTGTTGTTCTGTTGTTTGCGCAGAGTGCACTGTTTGTATCTTTTGTTTTAGAGTGTCGAGATGTTCCTGAACCTGGTTATGATGGTTTGAATGTGAAGGGCGAGTATTTATGTGCTTGAATATCTTTCTAACCTGGGACATAAGTTTCTTTGTTTTGTTTCCTGCACAGTATTGTGTGAGCCTGGATATGTCTCCTCTAAGGTCGCTGATGCGGCCCTCAAGGCGACGTCGCCAAGGGGGGGATGTATTCTTGTGACCGTGCAGTGGGAGGTATGTGGTGTTGTTTGATTCCAAGTGCCCGAATGGTTCCTGTGCGACGCAATAGAGTGTTGTGTGTATGTCTTCTAGTGTTTGGATATTGTCAAGGTGTTGTGGGATAGTGTGTGTGTTGAGATGGTATATGACTGTGGCGAGTTGTTTTGATGTGTGTACTTTGGGGAGTGGAGGCCTGAGTGTCGGGTCTGTGCCTGTGTATTGTGCCAGTGTAGTGTAAAAATGATCATGTGCTGCTTGTAATACGTCATTAGTTGTATTATTGGGGCATGTGTGCTGAGGTTGTAGAGATTGTTTCTGTATTTTCCATAATGGTGTCTTCTGGTGGGGTGGGGTGTGGTGTCCTGTGGTTGGATTCAGCGACTTCTTCCCTAATTTGTGCAAGTATGCATGGGAGAATAAGTTTGTTTACTACTATGGAACGTCGCTGATCCGCTACCCGCTGTTCGCTAAGCCCTAACGATGGATAACGTGTGGTGAATGAGTGGTGTAGTGCCTGTCTGTATCCTGTGAGTTGAGTCCCTAACTGTGTAGTGGTGTAGAAGTCACGCATAACATCCTGGTTCATCTGTGATGACGATTGGATGCGCTGGCACGGTTTCCCATTCTTGGTGGTCGCCTGCTCTGACACAGACGAAACACTTCCGACTGTTCGGGCTGGATGGTGGTGCCCAGGCATTGTGGTAGCCATACTACAGGATGGGGTGCCACTTTCTCCACCACCACCTGCGGGAGACTGTAGTATATTTTTCGAACGGAGGCCTCTGCCTAACCCACGAACGCGGGTGACTTTATTCTGCGCCACACCCGATGCAGCATGATCTATATTAGGACGAGTTCTCATCATGGATGGTTGGACCCTTTAGCCTACCCTAAAGCTAGTGTAGTTCCCGCCCCCACCGCGAGGAGGTAGGGTCCATGGGGGATTATTATTATTATTATTATTAATTATTTTTATATTAATAATAATAATAATTAAAGAGAAATCTTCGCTTCGACTGTTTCAAACTTTGTTCTCCGTATCTTAAATTCGAATAATCCAGTCACAGAAGATATGATTATTTCCGTCTCCATGTAACTATTAGAACCAACTCTATTTCTCAGATGGTCAATTTTTGTAAAATTTACCGGCGTTCCACTACCTATCTTTCTTAAGTTGCTCAGTGGCAGTTCCTTTTATTAACACCTAAAGATTTCAAAATAGATTATAAACGTTATCACTTGAGGAAAGCCTACTGGGACTGAGATGTTTGAATGTCACAGTTCAACTGCCTTTCATCAGAAAGCTCGTTATATTACTTGAAGACAATTACAAATAACTGCTGAATCCACTGCCATTTTCCTCTCCATAAATGACGAGAATTAGACATGCATTAATAAGTACTACTACATCTAGTCCAATTACTGTCTGGAGAGACTTCAAAGGAATTTCATGCAGATTTCATTGACAGTTGAACTTACTTGACCTGCAGTTGGATTTGTAATTTGAGGAAGAATTACAGTAGAAATAGAGTTTTATCTCTAACACGAATGAGCTCTTTGCAAAGCGGGATGTTTTTAATAAATTATCTAAATTAGCAATGGAAAATACTCAGTTGTTTTGAAAAATAAATGTTGCAACACACAAAAGTCATTGGAGTACTAATGTTAAAACTTAAGATTACTTAAAATGATTCATCCAATTTTTGTCAATGAAAATTCGTCATTCTTTATTTTTCTGCTAAGTTATATATAAATATATGACAACGTTCAATCTTTCATAAAAATTTTTGAAATAAGAAACAAGCGTTTTTCTATTGGCTAACTAGACTGTCAAATAAAAAAACCTTATTCATGAAAAAAATATAATCAGTCAATAAGCTCAGTAATACACTCAGAGGAAAAAGTTCAGATAGAAATGTATTTCTTTCAGAAATTTAGCTCATATTTTTTTTATCTTTTTTATTTAAAAAAGAATTAAATGACTGAGATTCTTTTTTTATTCCAAAATTATTTTTCAGCAAATTAGCTAATTTTGAAATTAGGCTGTTCAATCATTGACTAACTACTTAATCGCCAAGAATTACATACTTTTTTGATAACTTAATTAATTGTATCTATCATTGTTCCGAATTAGACTCTGATACAAATTTAAAGAACGAATTATTTCATTGATGTTGATATTTCGATAATTTTCTATCTTCTACTATTTGGTGACAGTAAATTTATATTTATTTTATCTTCTTATTAAATAATTGAAAGTTTAAGGTCCGTTTAAATTTATAATTTACAAAATACATCAACACTTAATCATAACTATAGATACTTAATAATTTGTATAATTCGTGTATTGAATGGAGATTCATTTAAATATTTAAAATGCTCCCTTTTTGTCAATGAATTTATTTGTCTCTCAAAAGAAACCAAATCTAAAAATCTAATTACTAAGTTTTCACACAAGTGGAAAATTATTGAAAAAAGTTTCTTTTCGTTAATTTTCGAATATTCTAAATCTTGTCTAAAAATACATTCATACCATTTTTGTACTAATTATTAAATAAACATTTGTGTTTGTGTGAAAGAAAACTTATCTTTCAGTATCTTCCATTTCACACTGAAGGCCTAAATAGATAAAAGCATTCCTGAATCCATGTTTTCAAAATGGCAGCGCCCATGTTGCCGATTTAGGCCTAGGACAAAATCCCATGAGTGATTCAATTATCTGTGTTTTCAAGATGGCAGCGCCCATATCGCCGATTCAGGCTTAGGACAGAAATCTCGTGAGTAATTGTTAAACAATGATAAGCGCGCGAGCGGCCCATTGTTACGCAATTAACGAGACCGTGCTCAGTGCATTTCGGAGAAGAAAAGCCACGCTTCAGATCGGCAGTTCGTTGGCAGTCTCGGTGCAGAGTGGATGTATTCCTGGTTTCCGCACAAGGCAGTTCGTTTCCAAGTTAGCTGCAGATAGGATTTGTTCCTTATTCGCTGAAGTGCGGTTAGTTCCAAGATCCCAGTGATAACGATTAGGATCCTTTATCACTACGTTATTACGATAGCTGCGAAGTGATCAGCTATAGTGAAGCCGTTCGTTACCGCAGTTTGAAGTTCAAGGTTCCGTACTGCAGAAATCCAGTTTCTAAGTGAAAAGCTGCGATTAGTGTGCTTCTATTATTGAGAAGAAATCCCGATTGATTCTCTCAATAAAAACTGTGAAAGACAATGCTTTAAAGACGTATTCTCGGTGAAAAGCCATTTGGACGAAGATCGCTGTTCCATTTCGAACGTGGGTCGCCATATTGGATTCTAGGAGAATTACCGATCTACGACGTGGATGTCCGAAGTTCCAGTTCGACGGAAAGCAGAAATATTACCCAGTGAGTACTGTTTTATTTCAGTGAGTTTCGTACTCTCTTCGTCCAAGCCCAGAAGTTTTAAGATTAACTTTTAACCGAAGAATTGAGACTCTGGCAAGCGAGCCGAAGACGGACTTTCGATTAACTCGCACAGATAATATCTAACTTTAAAGCATTAAGTAATTAACGTTATAGAAATAGAAATGTATTTCTAGTTTATTTATCTTTTGAAATTCTCTGTGAGAGATTGTATTCAAATTTAAAATAAGATTGTTTTATTAAACGTTTTATTGTTTTGTTACACTTTCGCATTAGTTTATTTTACCTTCCTAATTAAGCCTTACAAAATCGGAATTTGAGTAGCTCTCCAGTTTACGATAAACCTCTGCCGAGGGAATTTAATTCGGATTATTTTTCCCCTCGTTAATTTATGGTCCCAGTGAAGTAAAAACGAATATAGTACATTCGTGCTACACTTGGTTATGGTGGAGTAATGTAGTGTAATCCTCACACAAAGGGTTATTGGCCGTAATAAATAATTAAAAAAACACAACATTGTATTATTGTATAAACATGTATTAAACTTATTTAAAAGAGACTGATTTTATATTTATAATAATTTTAAAGTAAAACAATCACTTAAAGGACTTAATTTTTTTTTACTTTTTTGTTAAAAAAATGCTAATTTTATCGCAACTTTCTTTTGAAACCAAACCCAAACAACTTCCTAAAATTTTGAAGGATGAAGCAGGACAATATACTGTACTTTAGTTTCTCGAAGGAAAAAAGTAAATGCAATCTAACGTAAAAGAAAAAAAATGAGAAAGAAAATAACGGAAATTTTAAATTGGAGAGCTATTGCTTCTCTCCAAGCAATTCAGCTATTGCAAAAACTTTTTCATTTATTTAAAGTGCTTCCGGAAAGTAACGTTTGAATTTCTTGCTCACTAAGAATTGAAGCTAAGTAACTACGCTCTTGAAATTCACGATCTGTGAATTGCAAGTCTCTTAATACCAAACATTACTTGAGTAAAATAACATCCACTTCAGAGTAAAGACGATCTACTTAACAGAATTGTTTGTGAAATTAGATCCTAAGGTAATTTCATCAGAGATAAGTAAATCAAAATTCACAGAACATCCTGTGGTAACTCTATGACGTTAATTATAATTTGTTAATGTGTTTCAATTTAGTCTTTAGGAAGTTTTGTTTTCAAGTGCATTTTGAAATATTTATAATTAAATCTTATAAATATTAAACTTAAAGAATTCAAACAACTAATTCTGATATTAAAAAAATTCAGATGTTTTTAGTAGCTAAAATAAACTAACTGGAGCAGACATTTAGATGGAGATTGAAAAATACTTTATTTATAATGAATAAATATTTTTACAAAGAGTTTCTTATATGTTTCCAGGTTATTCTTTTAATTGTAAGATTACAAGTACATAAATCATAAAAAAATTGCATCCGAAAGATAATAAAACATTTTTTAATCAAATGAATAATATTGCTACACACACAATAATTGCATACTGGTGCATTATAAGAATTATTGAAATAGCTGTACGAAATATATTGTCAATAACAATAAAAATATGTCATTAATTATAGAATATTAATAATTAAACTAAAATTAATGCAGAATTATGGGACAATATCTCTTTATCAATTACTAAAATTTCTATTAATATTAATCAAAAGTTTTAATTTTCGGGAGCAACACAGTTTCAAAATTTGGTGCAAAAACTTTTTACTTCAGTTAATTTTCTTCCTTTCTTATGATAGAATTTAAATAATTGCGTAAGAGTGTATTACAAGAATTATTGAAATAGCTGTTCGAAATATATTGTCAATTGAAATTAAAATTTTATGATAGTGTGGACCTGATTTGCAAATCATTGCAATTCATATGGCAAGTATCAATTTATTTCGAAGCCTGTGAAATATCCAAGGTGATTTTTCACTGCATTAACCCTATAATCAAGTTCAAATATGAAAAACTTGTTTTGCTTTTTTTTAATCTCTTCTTTATGAGGTAAAATCAAAACTTATTTATTTATTAATTAAAAATCACCCACAAGTATACGGCCATTCGAGGGTCCTGTATTTTATTTTTAACATGGTGATCTCCAAAAAAATTTTTTAACAATCTCCAAAAAAAATTGTTTTTGTTCTTTTTTGAATAACTTCTTGGCAACTCGATCATGCTATCTCTCGATGATTATATTGAAATACTGCTGAAGGGATTTTCTTTAATTCACTTTTTGATTTTTAACTTTTATTAGAATATTGCAACTAAAAGTACGATAATTAAATAATTAATTTAAATTTATCTCTCATTCTAAAACTCTTCTATACCGGTAATCTTCTATTTTTCCTCCACTGCTTAGATTACCTTTCTTAAAAGAGCAGGCACGACCTTTATTATAGGAATTGGAAATATCAAATAATTTGTCAGATACAAAAATTATTCGTAAGTATTTCATATTTCATTTTAATATATTCGTTTTAGATAAATATATGTTAATTTTATTTTTAGAAAATTTAACGGCTTGATTGTAATTATTTAATGCTATTGCTACAAGATTACAATAAAACCATAAGTTCTTCATGTTGTTAGGTGGCATTGCATTGCCGGTGAACAAGAGTAGTAAGAGCTTATTATATTTTTTTTTTACAAATGCCCGGCCTCGTAGCTTGATCAGCTTTCTATAGGCCACAACTAGGGGCGAGATATGATACCTTTAACCGACGAATCGTTGCCCAGGGTACGCCAAGGGAGGCAGCATCAAGTGGCACCCGCAGGAAAGGACAGAAGCAGAAACAGAAGAAGAAAGAAACATCCATGCCACGACCGGGATTCGAACCCGGGTACCGGCACACTGGCCGCAACGGCAGACCGCCGTCTAGACCGCACGGCCACGCCGGCATGGCTAGAGATTATTATATAAACTTCAAAATTAATTTAAACTACCAATTAAATTCTTATTTACGCTCAAGCATTCCTTTTATATTATCTAACACTTTTAAAATGAAATCATCCCAAAATGTTTTTTTTTTTGTAGTAATTGCCAATAATTCTATGTTATTTTGTTGTGAATTAAAACAAAACAACATGTAAGCACAATCTTTCAAAAATTCTAGGAAAACTGAAAAAATTTACATTCAATTCACTGATTAGAGTAACTAATTGAATCATTTACATAAAATGAAAATTACGGTATCAATTCATATTTTAGGAAATTTTAAATCAAATTGTCTAGAATATAAAAAAATAGCACTTTCGGTTTAATATGTTTTAATATTTACTTCTTAAACGATGAAATTCGCTTATGGATACATTGATTTATTTAAATGTTGAAGATATTAATTAATTGAAAGTTAATTTTTGATATTAATTCTACGATCAATGTTTGTACCAGTATTAGTCTTTGGCTCAGTTTGATATGGTTACGGTGGAAATAGTACAATTTCGGAATTAAAGTAAGGAGAATTAAAGTAAAGTTTTATGCTGGCAGTACTAATCAATTTAAGATAATCCAAAATTATCTAAGAAATAAATGAAAATCAATTTTAATTTATTTTTAAGTAGGCCTAAACATAAATGTTTTAAATTTTTGATATTCCAGCAAAACATTTAGAGTAAACTAAATTAACTCGTTTTGAGAGTTCCACAGTTTTAACACTTTAGAGAATCAGGAGAATTAAGTTTTAAAATATGTTAATAGAAATAGTGAAAGTGAAAAAAAAAATCCACAATTTTATGGGAGTAAATTCCACAACTAAGAAAGAGGCTGCATTCTTATCGATCCATCCACATTTACCATGTTGAAACAGGAATTCTTTTGTTCAAGAAATAGTTTTGAATGTAATAAGACTGTTATAGGATTCCTTTCTAGCGAAAATTAGCCAAATAGATTCAAGCAACTATTTTTATTTTAAAAAGAAGTAAAAGAAAGTATCAAGTTTTAGATTGCAGTTTTTGGGTTATCTTTTGAAAACTTAATTTGTACGTTGATAATGTTTTAACAAAAAAAAAAGAATGAATGAAATAAAATTAATGTAAATACTAAATAAATACTATATAAAAATGTTAAATAAAATAATAAATTATAAAAAACAATATGAGAAAATGATATTATGGACATAATATTGATGCTAGGTTTCCTCAAATTTAAACTGTCAGGTTTGCTGTAGTGGTTACTATGCTTGATAGTTCTAAAAGTGCTAACTGGAATGTATTAAAATAAAAATCATCAATTCCTCGAAAGTAGATGAGACAATATAATTCCAATTTCAATCGTATTACAAGAGTTTAATAACCTACTGACATTTTAATAAATTAATTTCCTCAGATACTTCATGACTGATACGACATTCAATCGGACCAACATTATCAATACTTCTAGTCAAATTTTTTTAGATATTTCGCTTGTCTGCAGAGATTCAGAATAAGCGTTGCATCAGGTTGTGACATATTCATTGATAACCATTGTGAATGATTGTGAGATATTCAGTAAGAAACAAACTAGCTCTAATTCAGACAGACCCTTGATGCCCTTGTAATGTACAGCTGTATATTATCTAATTGAATGAGTAACACTATTCTAAGAATGAATGCTAAAATATACAGACATTCTATTAAACATTCAAAGAGATTTAAAAAGATGGAAAAAAAGCACAAATTACTACTGTAGGGTGTTCCTTTCTAATATTTGATAAACGAATGAGGATAATTCCTAAGTCTTAATATTTCTTTTTGCTGGCATAAATAATAACTATAAGTAATCATGAAACACTGTGTCATGAAGCACTATGTTTTCATTTTATTTAATTAATTCTATTTTATTATTTAAAGCATTTAATTGGAAAAAAGCGTTTTCTATTTCCGAGGATCCATGGAGGGTACATTCAAGGACTATATTCCGCGAGAGTAGATTTCTACTAATTTCTACTAATTTTGTAGTTTACACCTAATGGTCCGGCTGGTCACTTTAGTATTGATTACACGTTGATGGTCACATGTTGGATGGCTGATAGCGACGAATCTGGTGCTGTAATAGATGCTACGACAATCGCTATATCTTCCCGTTCTATCGTCGCTGTAGGCCATCCGCTGCCCTCTTGTCGCTAAAATCTACCGTTCAGGATCCATTCCTGCCAGCATCGTCTAATTGCCACATCGCTCAGACCCAAATGGAGTGATTTTTGGGTTTGTCCATCCAGCCTCATGTATTCCGATGGCATGTCCTCTTTCAAACTCCGTCATAAGGTCGTAGTGGCTGCTAATTCGCCAACGAGGCATTGTTACAGTCAAGGTAGAAAAAGCAATCAAAATCCACTGGAAGATTTGTTCTTGAAAGCGAGATTCGCTCTTTAAATACACTATCACGATGCTGAGTTCCATTACGCTGTAGCTCCAGCTATTCATTAATTGGCTGCGAATTTTTGATCATTTGCATATTCGGTCGAAAGGTTTTTGCATATAAAGTTTAATTACTATCGGATTAGTTTTTCGGGGTGTTTCGATTTTTTTTGTCAAAGAGTGTATATGTATTCGAATCATAAGATTTTCAATTGCATCATCATCGCAATTCTGGATTCTTATATTTGAAATCCTATGTAAATCCTTTTTCTGAATTATTAGATTTACAAAATCCAAGCTCTCGGAAAGAACATTCTTTCGATTAAATCAGTTATTTGATAAGAGAAAATTTAAAAAAAAAATTGATTTTTGTTCTTGAAATTCTTGTTTATTTTTTTTTTAAATCTTGTTTTAATATGAAATTTTCTCATCATTTCTTTTTCTAAATTACAGTTTATTTAATAATGTATTTCAAAGGGTTTTGATGATTAAATAACTTCATGAGGATTCGGTGATCCTTGTTAGGTTAAAAAAATGTTAGTTCAGTTATTAATTATTAAAAATCCTGACAAAAATTAGTTCGAAAACCTATTTTGCTTCCAAGAATTCCATCAAATTAATTCAGATTAATTTGAGCATTTAATGGTTTACCAAAAATATGAACGGAAAAAAAATATTACTTTAACCAATTTATTCTTGATATTGTTATATTTTTTAAGTAATTTAAATTTTATCTTAATAAAAGTTATTTGTCTACATCATAGAAAATTTTAGGTTCTAAATAATTCTGACAATGAAGGAACTGAGTTAAAATTTTGGCGCTGGTAGATCGATAAACAGTCGACTTCGTTCCTATTTCTAGAAAATTCTTCAATGGAGAATCCATATTGAGCATCACTTTCCCAGCTCACCTTTGACCTTTAAAGAATTATTATCATTTCGAGAATTGTTTTAAAAAAATTCTGAAAGATATACAATATTGAATTAAGTTTTATTTAATTTTATTGAAAACCAATTAAGATTTTCACAAAAAATTATATTTGTTTTTGAATTATACTTCTAATTTCTCTTTTCAATGGAAATTGGAAATATTTAATATTTAGAAATTTATTCAACACTATTAATATACAAAATGAGTAACAAAAATTAACATTATTAATTTTATTTTTATTTTTCTCTGTTTGAATATGATCTGATAACAAATTTAGTAATAAGAAGCAAAAAAAAAAATTAAAAATATAGCCAAAAAATTATTTTATTATATATAAAGCTAAAAGAAAGCCTTTATAAACTATACAGAAGCTTAATTTTGGTGAACGTTTCATAAAAATAGCCTCGAACTATTTTACTAATACATTATGTTAACTTTTTATTTTCTTACCTTTTCCATGTCTGCAAATGTCTTTTAAAATGAAAGCAAGCATCTTTTTTAAAGGGTGTGTTTTCTTATTATTACTCACAAGTTTGTATTTCACCTTTTTTTTCTTTTTATTTGATATGCTGTACAATTCTATCCTAAAAAGATTAAAAAAAAATAATTTCTTTTGTCAAAATGATCACTTTAATTTTTATGTCCTATATCCTAAAAGAGAAATTAGAATGCCATTTCTTCAAAGAAAGAGGCCACGCAAACAATTTATCAGAAAAAACAAACAACAGAAATGCTCCAGGCTTAATGTAATGATCTCCTGAAGAAGCTCCGAGGTACCGGACCGAAATATTGAATATATCTCACCCCAGAGTGCGAAATTCTTTAGATATTGAATTTATCCTAGATCTACTTGTTTTCATGCTTTGTCTAAAGTGTTTGTAATTTCCTTTAATTTGTCGAATGTAACAGGAAGATTGATCCTACAATTAAACTTTAACATAAAATAAATGCTTTTCTTCTATAACCCTTCACTTATCTTTGGTTTCCTGTTAACTAAATAAATAAGCGTTGAATGAAAAAAAAAAATGTATAAAAATTTAGTTTTTTATAGAAAGTTTGTGTTTAATCTGTCGTTTCTATAAAAACAGTTCTATTAAAATTTAAATTTAAATTTTTTTCTAGCCTTTTTTTTATGAATTGTTAGTATGTTCTTTTTTTACTTTCCCAGAACTTTTGTAACGAAACACAATGGAAATCATGTGGATGATCTGCAATAAAAAAAACCATTTATATTTTTTATTAATTTTACTACTTTTGAATAATATTGAATAATACAACAAATAATAAAACCACAACTACATCTAGATTTTTAGATCAAATTTTTAACTTTACGAAATAACTTACAAAGTTTTCCGTGTGTTATCCGCGAGAGATAAAGATACGAAATGTGTCAGTTTGTGAAACTTGTTCAAAAGTTTATTCAAATTTAGTAAATCTAATACATGTTAACGTTTGCAAACTCATCTTAAGTAAAACCCTTTTATAAAATAATTGAAATTATTCAAACTTCTATGATAATTGAATTATGTAAAGAAAAAGTGTTTTAATCATTACGTAATATTATCCTACTTAGAATGTAAACTATAAAGGGTTAGTCATTGCAGTGAACATAATGGTGAAAGTTATGTTTTTAATTTAGAAGAGTCATTGTGTATATTTGTAAGGTAAAATTTAACATTATATAGATATATAATAAATATCTTATTTAAGAGTTTAGTTAATCTAAATTGCTTAGACATTAATGGGGAAAAAAATCATTACGAAACCATTATTTTATTATTTAAAAACGTTTATAAACAATTTTGTTACTGTAATCATTAAAAAGCATGTTATGGACTACTTATTTAAACTTAAATTTAATAGACAGGATTTATGAAATATATTTTATGGAATTACTTAAAATACGAGAGTATTGAGAAAAAATGTGAAAGTCAATTAAATCAATATACAGTAAACATCCATTAATCCGGCATCCAATAATTCGATCCGCCTGATAATCCGGCATTCTTCAGACGAGTTGAAGGAATGGCAAACAACCCTCTTTCCGTACTATCTGAAGAAGAAATAATGGAGTGGATTGAAACCGATATGGATAGTCTTAACCGATGAAACTGTTATCCAAAATTTACTAAATCCATCGATCCCCAAAGAAATAAACTCTGATGAAGATGAAGAAGAAAGCAATACTAACCCATCCACTTAATGCCACTGATGCATTAAACACATTTGATCAAATTTTTCAGAACGAAACACCCAGTTTAACAATGCAGAAATCATGAACTACACATTTTAAGGAACGAGTTTTTTCGGAAAATGGTCGAGTCAAAAAAACAGGCAAATGTTCGACAGTTATTTAAAAAGGCTTTCAGGAAAAATTCTGACAGCTTCTTCGTTTTCCATTGCTGTGCCGTGGCTGAAGATCCAGTTCCATCATGTTGTACTTCTGTCTGTGGCATCTATTGCTGATGACATCGTTTAACATTTACTAAAATAGACTGATTGATTTCACATGAATCTTCATTTTGCATTTTTTAAAAATTTTGATTTCAATTATGGCAATTATGACTTATTAAATTACTATTACTATATTAACGTAAATTGTGTAATTAATTTCTTTTTAATTCTTACTTGAATGTTGTTGTTTTTCTTCCTATCATATAAACTGTAACGACGTCTATATAACTTTCACACTACTAAATATCACTTTAACTTTTCACTAAGATAATTGGGGGGGGGGTGTAATTATTATTTTTCCCTTTTTTTTTTTTTTACCGCGTTTTAGTTTGTTATTCGATAATCCGGCATATTTGATAATCCGGCCCCATCGAATTCCCGAACGTGCCGGATTATCGGAAGTTTACTGTATTATGAAAATCAACAGAAATATATGATATAAAATTTTAAGTACAGATTATAGAATAAGAGATGAGTTTATTAATAATTTTGTTGTAAATTTTTGTCTTTTCTGTTATTCGATTCTTTTTTTCCTCTGGAAGAATAGTTTTAATCATATTCGGGGATCAAGACCATGATGAATTCGTAATTTCGGCTAAAGCTATCAGGTTTAGTTCTTATTCAATAGTCATAAAAGTTGCTTTTTCAAAAATAATTAAATTAAAAGCATTTTCAAGTTCCTCTATATTAAACACTTCAGAGGAGTCTATTTCTTCTGCAATTCATCACACCTTAGACCATTTCATGAGCTGCCGTCTTCGCTTGATTTATCATGGCAGCGAATGGAGAAACACTTTGTAGACGAAAATTAATTTTCCTTTCTAGAAACAGTTTACAAAGGATGATCATAAATAAGAAAAGCGAAAGAAACAGAATGAAATAAAGCTCATAACTAAGGAAACGTGATGGCGAACTCTTCCAAACAAAGAGCAGAACAGTTTCAAATTTTGATGCCAAATAGCAAGAAAATATCAAGTGTTTTCGTCACTAAACGAATTTTACAAAATTAAACCATAAGAAGTTAATTATGGCGTTTACTCTTCAATGATTAAAACACAAATAAAATGAAAAAAAAATAAGAACAATCTAGAAAAATAATAATCTCAAAATGAAATATTTTCTATTGCAAAAAGAAATTTTACAATATTGGTAAGTTACAAATTTTGTGATTCGAGATCCCTAACTTCCCACTCTTTTCTCCCCTTCTCCACAGCCCTATCACTTTAAACCTTCCAAGTTCGTAAAAAATCAATTGATCATTACAAATCTATATCTATCCCGAATATCTACATCTATCCGAAAATCTATCACCGTAGGAGAATGTTTGCCCATCCCCTCACCGCCATCCCCCATTGCACCCTATAGTTCTAGTTTTTGTCTCCTTTAATATGTGGCATTATTACGTTGTAATTCCAACAATATTTTTGTAATTCCAATTGTCTCCTCTAGGTGCATATGTGGCGTGTGTAGTGCTACTTAAGAATCTCTCTCTCTCTCATGGTCACCTCAACCAAGTGGAAGCATAGATCTCTGGATTGTGCAAGCAAGTACGATTAACTGGTACCTTTTCCCATTTATTATGTCATTCATAAATTTAGTTCGTCGTCTTCCTCTACAGGGTCTTCTCCCTGTATTAGATTTGTAGTCAACTGTGAATGTCGTATCATATCGTTCTCTTTATTTTTATGGTATTTACTATACCTCTTCTTTCGTCTATATTCTTCTCCTACAATCATTTAAGATGGGGGGCTAGAGCTGAATGCCCAAGATTGCGAGGATTTATCAGTCCACGCAATCCTGGGCATTCAGCTCCAGCACCACATCTTAAATGATTGTAGTCGGCATTGTCTTTCTTCCGTAGAGTCCATACTTCTGATCCATAGACTGCAGATAAAGCTTTTAATGAATTGCTTCTTTGATTTAAGAATTTTAAGACTTTCTATTACTGTACATCTGAAGTTGATATTCCCAATCAGATATATTGTGTATTGAATTTATCTCAAGTTATTACTTCTTGCTATTAACTAAAAATCAGTTGAAGTTATTAAATCACAGTTCGAGTTACTGAGACTGATTTAGCTGATAAACATTAGTGAACCCTATATTAAACCAAACTTAAATGTAAGGAATCCCCTTATTAAACCTGTAGAGCATCGGTTCCCCACCTGGGGTCCGCGATAGCGACTACGGTAGGTCTATAAAAACTTTTAATGATTTTAACGTGGATATAGGAATAAATTTGTTTTACTCAAAATATATGTTTTATATGTTTTACTTTTTGAATGGTTTTACAATGGTATAATTCTATCTGCAGTCTTAATTTAGTTGAAGAAAGTAGCAAACAAATAGTCTGTACCACGATTACGCTGTTGAGTCCGGCAGAAATCAGGTCCTCGGATCGTAGTCCATGTGTTAGCTTCCCGTTTTCCTCCCTACGCTGTCCCTTGCAAAAAGTAAATAGGGAGGGAAGCTTTCTATAAGCTCTGTAGTATACAAATCTCAGGCGACGGTGGTGCACTCTTCTGACTGGTTAGACTCTTATTCAAAGTCACGTGTCTTCATGTTAGATGAGCTAAAAATAAGTGAATAAAGAAGAACTTAATTTAATAAATTTAATTATAATTAAACTAATAACTTTCAAATTTTAATAATAATTGTTCTTTTTTTTTATTTGCAGTTTACGTTAGATACATTTCTGAACCTATTGTAAATTACACATAATTATGCTTGTGGTTTGTGAATACTATTTCTCTAAATTTTGGGGGGATAACGATTTCATTAGGTCTACATTTTTATGTAAAGTTCTAAACCTTGTCTGCAGTCTCTAATTGTAAACTTTTACAATTTTCAATTTTATTATGAAATTTATGAATAATAAAGTTTCTGACACTTCTAAAAGTTGTGAGAAAATAAAATAAAAAAAAAAACACTTACAGCGAGTCTGCATCTATCTTTCTATAATATACTGCTCACAAAATTTAGGGGAAATGAATATATTACATCCAAAAAACAGTCATTTGAGTTTATTTATTAACGAATATCATCAGAGAAGCAAATGACACGAAAATGGAAGTTGTCTGAATATGCAAATGTGATACAAAACGTTAATGTGCATTTTTTCATATCCCTGTACAAAGAGGTTGGCGCTGCTGGGTTATCTAAACTTTCCTGATCAACAACAAGTGGCAGAATCGTTGAGTGTCACCTGAAAATGTCCCTGCAACGTGATTTACCCGAATATGAAGCATGGAGAGTCACAGGGCGTCGTGAAGCTGGCAAACAGCAGATGACAGTGTCAGCAGCAGTTGGAACTCCCAAAGCGTGATTACCAGACTCAGGAATCCCTTCAGAGAGATTGGCACAGTACGAAGAAGTTCAGGACAGGCCGCCCACGTGCCACCACTGCAATAGATGATCGCTACTTGACGCTAACAGCAATGCGACTGAGCTGCGGGGACAGTTTCTCGCTGCTTCCGGACGACGGGTATGTACTCAGACCGTGCGAAATCGAATCCGTCACGATGGACTGTATGCCCGGCAGACTAGTAAGTGCTGAACATCACAGAACACGCAGAAAGTGGGCTGAAAAACATATTCCTTGGACCCGTGAAGAGTGGTCCACGGTTCTCTTTAGTGACGAGTCATGATTTGACCTGCAGCCTGACAATCACTGTGCTCTGATCTGGCGTAAAAGTGGATCACGGGAGAATCCTCATTTCGTGCAAGAAAGACATTCCTTTGGTGGAATGGAATCATGGTGTGGGCAGGCATCACCATTGGTGGTCGTACCGACCTCCATATTGTTAGAAATTGAACCGTGAATGCTGTAAGAAATCCTACAGTCTATAGTGGTGCCCTAAGCTGGAGCCGTTGGGGCCAACTTTCTTTTTATGGACGATAATTTACGCCCCCACGGTGCGCATCTCGTCAACAGCATGCTGCAAAAGGCTGGAATCGAGCGCATGAACTGGCCTTTACGTTCTCTAGATCTGAATCCCATCGAACATGCTTGGGATGCACTAGGAAGACGTGCTGCCAGTCACCAATAACACTTGCTCATCTAGAAGTGCGAGTAGCCAGGAATCCCACAGAAACTGCTGGACAATTTGATGCTTTCCATGCCTCATCGTTGTCAGTATATTGTAGCAGTCTCAGGTGACCACACACTACTGAACAGTCAATGTGCGACACATTTTTCCCGTTTGACATGCAAATGTTAAGCCCGTCCATGTGTCACATCCTGCTCAATCCCAATAAATGGATTCTACATCTCATTTGCATATTCAGACAACTTCCATTTTCGTGTCATTTGCTTCTCTGATGATGTTCTGTAATAAATAAACTCAAATGCCTTTTTTTTTGGGGGTGTATTACATTCCTTTCGCAATATCCAATAAAATTTTGTGAGCAATGTATTTCATATTAGGTAAACACTAAGCAGGCTATTTTCAGCTAGATCACAGTCTCTTAGAGCGGAATTCATAAACATCAATTGGTAAATATAACAAACTGGGGGTTTTCCTCATTTTATTGATAAAGAAAGTTTTGTAGTTTTTGTAGTTTTGTCTTTCAAAACACAAAATCGTAATATTATTATTATTTTTTTAAATAGATTCTGCATTCTAAATAGATAAATTCTCCTAATAGTAACTGCTTGTTACAAAATGAGTAAGTAGGCTGTCATTCCCTCACTTTGGAAATAAAATTTCGAAGCAAAGTTTTAATATCAACCCTCTCTGGTACAGCTTAGGCTGGACGCACACCAAACAAGCAAAACTGTTTCAAAAAAAAAAATTTGGCTTTGGCATGTTTTTTCAATGCTTTTGAATATAATCACACCATACAAACAAAATGTTTGCAAACATTTTCTTGTTGAACCAACATTTTGCTTGTTGAACAAACACGTTAGGTCGTGTTCGTCACACAAACATTGTTCGTCCAGCAAACATTTTAAATTACGCATGTGCGGAACTTCTAACCAAGCAATAGCAACAATGCGTCTGCGCCATAGTGTGGCTTCCGCTGTAAACAAAAACTGGAGATCGACGCAGAACAGTTTCTTCTTTTCGTAGAGAGTCGGCCGGCAATTTATAATTATATTTTGACGGAGCATCACAATAACGATTTAATAGAGAAGTTGTGGAGAGAAATAAATGCGGAATTAGGTGTGGGAAGTAAGTTACACTACAAGATATGGTTATAAAGTGATGTAATTTTTAAAATATGAATGTAATATTAAAATTGTATAAACATCATAAAAAACACTGAACGTTGTGACCATGGCATAGTTTCCATGCGGTCAATACAATCTCAGGATAGTATATTAACAATATAGGCCTACTATAAAACACTGTCAGCGCTATAACAAAAATACCAATACAAAATTTTGTGGTGAGGGATGTACCACAAAATAAAATATCATTATCAATATACACTTCACACGTTATGAACTGTACACAAGTTTGCTAAATTCAATACGAACTAGATAACCTTCTGCAAAATATTTGATATGCTATTAAGAAAAAATTACTCAATGAATTTAATTAGAAATGCATCTTTATTATACTGAATAAAATAAAAATGAAATACCAAACATATATTTTTACATTTGAAGAAATATAAAATAAAGGACAAATACGAAATGTACTATATAAACTTACGATATAATTAAATTATATATTTATCCATCAAATTAAAGGGAAGTGTAAAACATTATGCAATAGTAATTTGGTTATGTAATAACTGTTACAAACAAACAAATATGTTTTTGGACTAATTGTCGTCCAAATGGTAATGTATAGGCATATTTATCTTGCCAAGGGAAAAATGTTTTTGTATCCAGCAAAACGTTTTGTTCCCAAGCAAAACGTTTTTGCTCGGAACAATTTGCTTGTTTGGTGTGCGCCTAGCCTAAGAGTCTGTGATTGGTGTCATGAAAATGCTACGAACTTGCATTTACTCTCTTTCTTCTGAGTATCTATCCTCATTCAATTTTAGTTCACAAAAAGACTAAAAAGAACAACAATCAAAAAAGTTTTAACATTACTGTACGTAGGTGAATTGTACGAAAAATGCATATTTTCTTTATGAACTGTTATAGAGGGACTATGGAAAATTTGCTTAATTTTATTAGCATTCACATACTAGAATAACCAGTTAATGAGCAATTCAGAGGGCGAGAGATATATAAAAATGAAGATTCACAATTTTATGATGATCGCTACATGTAGAATGGAGACATGCATTCCTTTATCCGTGTTCGAAAAATCCTTTATCATTCATGTTAATATTGTTCGGGAGGAAAATGGCTGATGATTAAAATACAGGGGCGTAGCGAGGCAGGGGGGGGGGCAAGAGGGTCTACCATGCCCCGAGCGCCATCGCAGAGGGGCGCCAAATAGTCCCCAAGACAATGTTTGGGGTTATGTTTTTCGGGTTTTCGGGGGTGGGGGGGAAAAAAGGTATTGTGCCCCAGGCGCCAGTTATGCTCGCAACGCCACTGTTAAAATATAACAATCCAACAGCTGTTACTTTATGTCTTTCATTACAAGAAGATTGAACTAGGCACTAGTGATTTCAAAGACCATTGTGACTGTGCTCGATGGAAGTGGATTATATAAAGTCGATGAGTAGTGCTTAGAGATGAACCTTAAGTTCAGTTGAATTTAATGAAAGTGAGCTCAAGCAAGTGAAGATTACCGGATTACCATCCAATTACCGGTCTCTTAACACAATATAACATCTATGGGACATGGTTGAATGCTATAATTAGTATCTATCATTAGCCGAGCAAACCCAACCATATTACTCGTGTCGATAAAAAAATCAGAAATGTATAGAGTCGTCATTGAATGTAATTCGTATGTAATTTTTTTTGCAGCTATACTACTTGTTAATCACCGTGTTTTTGCAGACAGGAACAGAGTACGAGAGGATGTTTTCAATATAAAAGCGAAACGAATGAAGAGAGCAATTTTCTTCTTATAATATACAAAAGACCTCGACTTTTCCGTAGTACATAAGGGTAACGCTTCATTTTGTTGCTTAGGGATCTTAGCATTTTGTGATCTCCTAAATTTCAGGTGATGATGGAAATAAACGTTTCAGGTTAGATACTGACTTCCAACCAAAAACACAAAAAAAAATATCCAAACAAAACAATATAAGGTAGGTGACCCAAAGGTGGCCATAGTTAAGCTTTGCTGATATTTTATAATTTAACGGTTGCGGGAATATAAAAGAAAAATCTAGGGGTCATCACTCTGAACCTTCTCTAAAGAAGACATATTAATATTGTTTTTCTTAAAACATATTTAGTTTGTTTTACAGTTATTTTATTAAAAAGTTACTTCCGGGCCACCTTCGGAGCAGGTGAACCTAAGGTGGCCCACATATTTATTTTGTTAAAAATTATATTTTCCAGGGGTTGAAAGGACACTTAACATTTTATGACTAAATTCAGTATTTTATAAGCTGCTAGTTTTACATGCCTAAAGTCCTAATACCAAATATGCGTACAAAATATAGAGGGAAAAAGTCTTTCAAAACTTGCACTTAAAATTTTTGATTCTGTCGCCTTGTGTAAGTCTTTCAATCTGAGTCAATGCAAAAATTACACTTGAAATCTTTGATTTTGTCACCTTCTGCAAGTCCTTCACACTCCTCGTAGACACATCTTAAACATCGGGTGCACAGTCTCACGTTAATTATTTTGTCCGTTCCCAAGTTGGTCAGGTTAGCGGGCCTCCTTGTGTACACATCTCAGCACATTGTTTTCACAAATAAAACAATGAAATTCTTAAACTGTGATAATACATCCTGAATTAGTAGTGATTGAACTTTAATAAAATATACAGCAACTTGCATTTAACAACACTTTACACGATTAAATTTAATTTATTACTTACCGGAGAGTAAGAACAACGATGCTCAAAAACAAATGCTTCTCAGTAATGGCCGACGTCTCGTCGAAATGGCTTAGTTTTCAGTAGCCAGCGCTAGAGTGCGACAGCTGTCAAGTAGCAGGTGCCATATACCGACTATTTTGTGTATTACTATGTTATATAAGAAGATGGCCACCTTGTGCACTCCGACCACCTTTGGGTCACCTACCTTAGAAGAAGAATTACAGTTATCAATTTATAATATATAGTTTCTAGATATCTATCAAATTCTACCGATACCAATCAATTAAGTATCGGTTAATTATCTTCGTGTCTCTAAGAATGAATCTGCTTAATTGCAGAATCTTGATGTCATAGATAGATAAAGAACTTATTGAATGATTGCGTGAAATGTTTGTTTAGCAGTTAATGTGTGACTATTCACAAGAAAGATAGAAAATCTTTTATAAACATCCAATTTTTATTTATTTATTTATTTATTTATTTATTTATTTATTTATTTATTTATTTTGTATATTCTATTCTCATTTTCTAAACTAATGGATTGAATAAAGAATTTTCAGTATATTTCTCTCAAACGTCAATGCAATCAGTATAAATGGCGTCCCTAGTATAATTTATCAGTAGTATTTATCCTCCTACAATCATAAGGAATTCTGATAAATTTTGTTAAATCTGCTTAAAGTAGAAACAGTTATTTTTCGAAAAGGTTGCAAATTAATTAGCATTCTTTCTTTGTCAAGATCAGTTTCATTCCACTTTATTCCTGACCTTCAATGCAAAGGAGTTAATTGCTTTTAAGGTTAGACTCCCTCTGCTTCTTGATTGCGGTCAGTCTAATTACCCAGATATAAAAGCTTCCGCTGCTTTATACAAACCGATTCTGTTGACATGGATTGCCCCATCTTTTAACAGCGTAATTCTGCCACTTCTTCTAAAGTCGTAGATCAAAGTCAGATCCGAATTTCAATAAAATCGGAGCGAACTCTTCCAATATAATTTCTTCAACCTTTCGGTTCATTTGGAAGGCCATCAGCAATCAAATTTAAATGCAAGTGCTCCGTTTGGTGAACATTCAGGCCAGCTCTGATACAAAAATAATATATTAATTAGAAATGTTTCAAGTCAAAACGTTTCTATACTTTCATTATCTAAGGCTTCAATACCTAAAAAATGTTGTCGAATATCAGCAAACGTTAATTCCATAAATGGTAATCAATAACAGCAGGTAAGAGTTAGGTTTAACAATATATTATTTGAATTTCTTTACTTGAATATCTTGAACACTGCTTTTGTTTTCTTAATATATATTTTAATTTATAAGAAAGGATAGATAGCATTCCTCCTTAGTCTGAATAATTCAGAAGTCGTTAATCCTTTCTTAGCGCATTTTCATAATTCAACATCATCAGGGTATGTGTATTTCTATGAAAGTAAATAATGAACTAGGTATTTATAACTAGAATGTTTTTTTAAAATAAGTTCTGAAGTTCAAAATAAGTACTCTGCAGTGCTGCAGAGTGCTTCGGTCGAAACATTTACCAGGTTTGTCAGGAGATTTCTTGACTTTAAAATCAATTTGTAGCAATTAAAGAATCTTTTACACATTCACATTCACTTGGATATAATGTAATTCTAATTACTGTGGTTTAAGAATCAAACCAATCGCATCACGAAGAATGTCACATCAGGAAATTGATCATTGAGATCACCGTAAGCAGATGTAACTTTGCAGTCGATTATTTTATTTATTTTAATTTTAATTTTATTTTAATTTTAATTTTAATTTTATTTTAATTTTAATTTTAATTTTATTTTAATTTTAATTTTATTTTAATTTTAATTTTATTTTAATTAGGATGCCCAGAAGAAAAACCTTCCAATCCACCCACGGGTACTACATTAAAGTATTAGTAATATACAGGGTGTTTCAAAAATACACGGCATAATTTCAGGTA
>JAFIDM010009631.1:212455215-212473124 GCA_023159025.1 Thereuonema tuberculata | reverse complement strand
ATACCTGAAATTATGCCGTGTATTTTTGAAACACCCTGTATAAAAAAGTCAAAACGTTAAAACATGGCTTCAAGGCTTTGAATTATGTATCTTGATTACATATCTTCATAACATTAAATTCTTTTGAGACACTTGATACAACAGGTCAAATAAATTTTAAATTTCAAATATGGACTTATTTCTCAATTCCCTACAGTTTAACAAAAAATTTAAATTTTATTAAAAAAATTAACTTTCATATTAAATTGAACATCCCATAAAATAACCTGATATTTTTTTTTTCACTAAGCAGAATTACAATGCTTCAATGAAAAACTGAAATTTATTCATTTTATTCTAGGAACTATGACTAACTCAGAAAACTCAAAAATATAATAAAAATATGTTTCCCTTTATGTTTCCCTTTATTAATTTTGCATTAACGTTTCTCTTTATGTTTATCAGCATCTCTCAGTTTGTAGTATAGTTACAGCTTTAAGTTCCGATTCCATTCTATTTGAAACTCTTCATTTTATGAATACAGCTATGAGTTTAAGTTCCGTTGCAAACGGATTTTGTTTTCAATTTCCGATTCTTTATTATTCGGATGTCGAATAATGGATTAATCGCTAATAGATTACAGTGATCGAAAATAGATTACTGCAACTACAGATAATAATTCAGAAACTCTCTTTCGAGATTACATTAAACATTCAAATAATGTGAAAGTCAAATCACATTTACCGTAAATCTAGTACTTCTTTGCACTATAACCCATTTCTTATGATTCAATTAAACTATTTTCAAAACTAGTATAATTTATAATATTAATTATATTGTAATTAAACTATTCTTAATAATTTGTTATAATGTTATTTTAGTCCTAATTAGTAATTGTTTTTTGGTTATAAAATTTACATTAAAATTATAATGTTTTCAATTGATTCACTAAAAGGTCTTTTGATTATTCCTTTACTGAATTAATTAAACAAATAAATAAATATAATTTAACATATGTTAATGTATATTGATGCATTTAATATACCATAATGTAATATATGTGAATGGATATTGATCCATATAATATATATTATTGTGTATTTTAATAAGTTTCTAATTCTCTTGTGTGGGTCCGTGGATCGACCAAAAAAAAAATCATTAATTTAATTAACTTGTGTATGGATAGTTCATAGGAATAATAGTAATCATGCATAAAAACACAACTCTATACTTTCAATTATCAAAATGTTTATAATAATCTTTCTCAGGTTACAGTAACATTTATTTAATCATTGAGTATATCAAACATCCTTTCACAACTAATAATCGTTCCTGTTGTTTAAAAGTTCCTTGCACAGAATAATTATTCTTGTGACTTTAAATATTTATGAAATAGTTCGTTTATTACTTGCAAACGTTCTAGTCCCTTATAAATATTCTTTAGGAATCAACACTAACAAATGTCTACTTGTCTTTTAAATACTTGCGAAGTTAAGTCATAACTTTAAACTGATGATTCATACACCTTTGGAATGTTCATCTAAGCTTGTACTGTGTTAAAATGTCCTTTATCAAGTATGGCGGCAATAATGTCTCTCTGCATTCTTAATTAAATCAGGGTTACATCTCCTGGAATACATACAATACTGATTAATATTTCACAATTCTTAATTAAGAGAGTCACTAAGATAATGGTATCGAATTTCTGAGTTCGGTTTATTCCTTAGCTTGAACTAGTATTCTTGTATCTGCCATTATTTGTCACCATTCTTCAGCTTAGAAAACTTGCTTCCTTCATTCGTGGATGTTGAGGCTTAACTTCGTTGTGTTCATTGTTTAACAATTGTGTGACGTACGCTGTTCAGCTTTTTCCACTGTGAATGGTCATGGTGGATACTCGTGCGCGGGTCGCACGTCTGATGGTTGATAACGATGATTCAGGTGCTGTGACAGCTGATCTGACAATCATTCTATCCTCCCGCTCTGCTGTGGCCCTACGTTGACCGCTACCTTCATGACGCTGAAATCTGCCATTGTCCACCCATTCCTGCCAGTATGTTCTAATCGCCGCATCACTTCGACCCATATGACGAGCGATTCTCTTTCAATCCAATGATACGACCTCTTTCAAACTCTGACAGTTGCACGTAATGAGCTCGAATCCTGCGGCGAGGCATGTTTTCAGTCGTTGAAAGGTATCCTAACTCGCAATGCAACAGAAATTTTGACCATCAGATTGAGAATCGCTTCTTATATACACCTGCTGAGTGCGCAGTTCCGATGCGCTGTAGCTCTCGGTATTCATTCATTGGACACCAAAGTTTAATCATTTGCATGGGCGGTCCCAATGTCTTTGCATACGAAATTTCATTATAATCGGACATCTCCTTCTAGGTCGTCGTTTTTTTTGGTAATGAGTGTATTTGATTTTAACTCCGAACCACATCTTGAGACTATCTAAACATGGATTGTCTTATGATTAACAAAATGCATTTTCACTTTAACAGAACGGTATTCTTTTCTATTCCATTTGGGTCTCAGTGTGTTTGTATGTTTTGTTTATAGTTAGAGATTTGCTTCACCTAATGTATGTTTATCGTGGAGACAGGGCCGCGCCACCCATAGGGGCAAGTCGTTGTAGGGAGCTACAAAGTTTTGAAATTTTACAAATATTGAAATAAATTATTGAAAGTTCTTAATACAAAAATAAATGAAACGTTAAATACCGGTATAAAAAAAAAAGGTTTTTAAACAGAAAAACAAAAATGGAGCTGAGTGATTGTTATTTGTGTGATTTTTTATCCCTTTGTAAAAAGTAAAAATTCTGTTAAAATCTAATGACAAACTTCTTTTTTAAGTTCTTAAACAAAGATAATTTAAATCAACTGCCAACAAAATACAACTATAGAAAAGAACTAAATAAAATTGAATTATCCGTATATGCTAAAAGAAATACTGCGAAAGAAATAAATACAAATTATATCTTCGATATTTATACATCTTTAAAAAATCAAAGCTTATTTTTATGCATGTTCTCTATACAATTTTACATCCTTTGAATGATCTGAACCAAATTGTGCATAGTTACTCTTTACTACTCCACGGAAAATATAGGCTACCTTGAAATCTCGACACACCACCCCCTTATCCTGAAAAGGGGTGAAATCCCTGAAATAGCGCCCCATATGCACCTGGTGGGGACAATGGGAACAATACTTGTGTAGTTCACACAAATATTGTTGTTCAACAATTGGAACTAAGCTATTGTTGTGCATAAAAGCGCCGCATAGTACCCTGGTGAACAGGAAATTTGACATAAGTGTTTTGTCAAAATCGAAATTATATGTATCAGACGATTTTTTTATATTCGGATCATGATAGGCGTAAAACAGGGGGAGGTAATCCTTTTTGAAGGGGTTTGCGTATCTCCAAAACCGCTGGCAAAATTGAAAAGATGCTTTTTGAATAACGAGTCCTTAAGGCTCGGGCACACAGAAAGCGGTCTGCCGCGGCGGGCAGCGATCTCCGACCGCGGCGGGCAGGCGATCTAGTTGTATTCACAGTGTTGCATTAGCTCGTTCACACAGAACGCGGTGTATCGCCGCCCGCTGACCTTGACCGCGACGACAGGCGATCTGGTTGCACAGAATTACAGATTTTAGCCTGACCGCCTTCCAACAATGACTGATCAAATAGAAATTTTGATAGAAAATGTGCGTAAATACAAATATTTGTTTGATACTTCACATGAACATTATAAAAATGTTTTAAAAAAGGAGAAAAGCAATTAATTATGTAATTAATTTAATTATAAACAAGAAATTAAAATTACAGTTATGTTAAAAAGAAAAAGAGGTAATTTTGTTTTCTGGATGGTATGTTTTTAATATAACATTAAAGAAATTTAGAAATGTTATTATTTAATAAAACTAGAATATTATTTTTTGATTTTAGAAATTGTTTTTTTTCTTTTTGAAAAAAGAAAAGAAGTAATTCTATTTAGTTGAATTGTAATGTTATTGCAGAAATGTAGAAATATTATTGAGTTCAACCTAAAATGATATTTCTTAATTAATTATTTAATATTGAATACTATAAATATAGATGTTCAAAAAATTAGAATAGTATAAGTAATAACATTAAAAAACCAGTTAAAATTGTAATTAATCTTATAAAAATATTTATGTGATAATATTTACATTAATATTGATATATATATATATATATATATTAATACTACTGTACAGTAGATTATCATATTTATTAAATAACAATGTAAGTATGGTAATTTAACAAATTATTTTAACATGTATATTATCTGTAATAACTTAAAATCGATATATTAAGTTATATATCGATAACTTTACAGACAGATCACTTTAATAGTGGATCTAGTAGGACTGAAATTGTAAACTTATTAAAATGAAATAAAATAAAATAAAATAAAATAAAAAAAGTTTTTGTACATAAACATTACATTTATGTGTTGTATTATGTTCCGTTGTTTATTCTGTGACAATAATCAGTAAAATGTTCGCGAATTTAGTTGCAACATTTGGCGACCTTCGATTTGTTACATTAGTATCCACAAATGATTTGATTTCATGCACCCAATATCGTCTTTTCTTCTTTTTGCTTTGCAAAGCTAATAGCAGAAGGAGTTGTTCTTCGTCCGAGCTCATACTCAATATAATATTGAAATATTATTAAAAATAAAATATGAAAACGCACTACTACTTCTCAAGAAGAAAGCGACCAGACTGGACCGCTCACACAAGATATCGCCTATGTGCCGTCCCCATATCGCAGACCGCCGCGATGACCGCTGGATCTCTGCCCGCCGCGGCAGACCACTTTCTGTGTGCCTGAGCCTTAAGGGGGGTAAATGGAGGGGGGGGGGGGTTGAGCCATGGGCAGATATTGTTGAACTATACTTAATCGGGATTTTCGGGCTGCACATTAAGAATAAAACATTAATTTGTACTGCTCACGTGATTGTTTACCGACTGGGGAAGGTTTATTGAGATAAGGTTGTGGAGAAGGGGAGGTAGGGGTGGGAAGTCATATATTCTTCTATCTCGATATTAATATAACATTGTTTTGTACGTATCACGTAATTTTTGTACCAACTGGGAAAGTTTCGAAGTGATTTCACAATTTCAATTTCTTTCACATCCACATCAGGACATCTGTTGTTTTGTAACCCGTACGAAGAACGGGTCTTTCAGCTAGTATATAAATATAGATAGAAATGTTAACGGAAAATGAAAAAAGTTAAAAATCAAATGGTGGAAAAAATAACAAATATTTTAAAAACCGCTAAAGAAAAATCGTAAAATTTAATGACAATTATCAATTTAATTGACAAAGTACATAAACATAGCAGCCTGAAAAACGTAAGCTCAAATTATGAAATGAAATAGGAAAAGAGGGCGCTGTGTTTATGTTCGCACGAGGGAGCTCAAAAGGCTTGACGCGGTCCTGAGTGGAGACTAACAGTAGGGAACCATTTCATTCTCATCTCGTAAGCTTCGACTATCTCTATGATGAAAGGGTTTTCTATTTATCCATTTTTTAAGACTCATTTTCGAATATCATTTTTATAACTAAAAATCTACTATTTTGTTAGTGAAATCTACTATTTTGTAAGTGTTAGACAAAATCTACATATTTTGTCTAAATTACGTTCTAATGTCTAAATTTAGATTTGTTAATTTTTCGATGAGATTAGTTAATAAAGTCAATAATTTCTTTATGTAACTCATGAATATTAACTGATTTTATTAGTCCACTTTTCAATGAAGATATTAAAAATCTAGTTATTATTCTTTTTATCTAAGTTGGTAAGTTCACTGAAACAGGAACACATTTCGATTTAGTTGCAGTTTAACATAAAAGGAGATATTAATATTTATATGATGTTAATTCCCGATTAAAGTTTTCGATTAGAATCCCATATGGTTTCTGAAAGAGATTTTGTTTGATGAGAAGATCTACTGATTGTAGTAGACTCGTTCAACTATTTTAGGGGAAAACCGCCTAAGAGTACGCACTGCCCAAGAGTACGAATAGCCCTTCACATCTCTCACACTAGGTGAAAGAAGCTATCAAGCATAGGGAATGTGATGCATGAGTTGGTCATACCGTAGGAAAGCGCCAGTTGTGTTTGCTTCACCGAGAAGAGAGATAAGTTAATTTTTTGTCTGACAACCATTTTGTTATAATGTTTTGCACAAATACATTAACGATTTTGCACACTTATATTGTCGAATCATGAGACTTTGCCATTGATATAATATCCGTATAAGTCTCTAATTCTTTCTGAGGGATAAAAATATTTAATTTCTTACCGACTTTTGATCCTGTGAGAGTCACAATGAAAAATGGCGAAACGTCCTAAAAGTACGGAAGTTGCTCTTTAGTGCATACTCTTGAGACAGTGCTAATGAACTTATATTTATGGTCAATTTTTTTTCGTTGTGGGTAGGCTATAATGTCATCAAAGTACCAGAGAAAAACTGACAGGCAGTTGTTCACTGTTAAACAGCTGATCAAAACGTAAGCAAAAATAATCCCGCATCGGATATAGAACAAAATATCGGCATCATTGAAGATGAAGATGCAGATGACCTGGAGAATTCTCAAACTGTCACGGGAAAAGACCTTCTTCCAAGTCCAAAAGGGTACAGGGGCAAAAAGAAAGGAAACCGATCTAAAGCATCAGCAGCAATGACGTCAACTCCGTTCAAGAAGACTCTAGAAGATCTTGCGAATGGGGTTAATAAAAGACCAAATTTTAGACAGATTGTGGAAATTAAATTTAACAAGGGATAAGATGAATTGAAGGACTTTGATGGTGAAGATGATGATGATCCAACCTGCCTTTACTGTAACAGCCTGTATTCCACTTCAAAGTATCGCGAAGATTGGATCCAGTGTCAAAGCTGCTGACTTTGGGCTCATGCTGAATGCGCAGGGATCGACGTAGAACAAAGAGATATGTGAACTTTGTAAAGCTGTGATATATCTTAATTGTAACTCTTCACTAAACCATTTATTACAATAAATGCCATTGTTTTACTCCTTTTTTTAAATTGCGTACTCTTGTGCCTTCAAGTGCGTACTTTTAGGAAGCCACTATACCTAAGAGTACGCATTTGCACTTTACTACTAAAATAAAGTTACTGTGCAGATTTTTGCTTCAATTGACCCGAAACTTCCTTATTCTTTGATTAAAACATCAGGGAACAGTTCAAGCTGATTTCACTGCAAAAATTTAAATTCTTCTCCATGAAATATAGTACTAAACAAAAAGTGCGTACTCTTCGGCGGACTTCCCTAGTGAGTTTTTTTGTGAGGTAACAGCTGTTTTCTTTTTGGCCATCTGTCTAATTATCAGCATATAATCTTGTCATTAAATGCCAATTATTGTAATTTTTAAAAAGAATTACTTAATTAGACTTACAATAAAAGACGATTTGCCATGTGACTGATACATCTACACCTGAAAAATCCCGGCGTGGGACTTGAGTGTTTCTTTCATCTTCACTATTTGTTTCTCTAACTTTAAAGGAAGACAAAGTCTGACTGTCACTAGAAACGGATTGCTATTCAGCAATCATCAACATTCTTTGCCCCATTCTGGAATGCAGTCCTCATGACCTTGTGTATAAATTACACTAAGGATAATAAAAAAAATATAATTTACAAAACAGCAAAAGTTTACTTCTTCAACTTCAAATAAGTAAGCTTATTTTATTGTTTTGAATGTGATTCTAGGTTTCCCTCGTCAGTTCTTCGCAGTAAGAAAGAGACATTTCCCTCATCAGTTAAAGTGCAAGGACTAGATAAACGGAAAACGAAATTGAAAAACAAACTGTCACATTTAAAGTTAAATAAATCGAACGGGGTTTTCTAGGAGTTTTGATGAAACACAAATATTCCAGGAGAAAACTCCATGGAATCATGTCACATCTACATTCTGTGCGTCTTATTGTCTATTTATTTTAGAAACTGAACTCTTTGTAACAGAAGCCATAAGAACAGCTAAAGTTCAAATAAACTAAATGGCAATCAACATTAAAATTCTTAATAATTTATAATTGCGTAATAAAATTATTCACACTTTTTTTTAATTTAACTTACTGATTAGGTTAAATTTTGAATTTTTAACTGTATCGAAATGTCAGTATAATCCCATCCGAAATGATTTCTCGAATACTTAGTTCAAATTCAGAATTTAATTGGAAATCCATGTTTTTTATGATCTCTTCTAATACTGGTGTCTATCTTAAACAAGATTATCATAGCTGAATTTACTACTTTTCTCCTCAGATAAAAACCCTGTTCTTTTCTTTTCTATTGTCATAACTTAGGTTTTTCTTCGATTTCATCTCGAATTGAGTGAGATGAAGCCATTCGGTATCAAAAGACAAGCTATTGTTCAAGTTCTTCAGGAAACATCTCATAAAAGTCCGAGTTCAAGGAACATGCAGTATGATGTTTTTCAAAGAACTTAAAAAATGATTTTTTCCAACAAGATTTTTTTTTTTTTTAATCAGAAAATTCTAGAAAATACCAAATGATTTCGATGGGAACTGCTTATTCACTAATCAAATTATTCTACTTAATTGGCTCTTTATTACGTTTTGTTTTTATACTTAAATTTCAAGTAACTTATTTAAACTTTACAGAGGTATCTTACATCAAAAATGTACAAAGAACTTACATTTAATGAGTTTCGAATAGAGGTCCAATTAAAACATACATTTTTCCCCTTGACATAAAGCTAAACGTAATATAAATTTACGATCCCTCTTGTCAATTTTTAAAAATTTACTATGTAAATTATAAATAAATTTACTATGTAAATTATAAATAAATTTACTATGTAAATTATAAATAAATTTACTATGTAAATTATAAATAAATTTACTATGTAAATTATAAATTTTCTGAAAGTTTGATCTCAGCGTTGCTGTTGATGAAAAATCAATTTCTAGCTCTTCATCTACTGAATTGTATAAGTTAGAAAGCAACTTATTATTTTTGGTAATTTATAGTTTTAGATAAAAGTTAGGTATTCTTTTCTGATGCATTTTTGTGTATTATTTTTTTGGGTATTCTTTTTGTGATCTCCAGTAACAATATTTGATTGTGATTTATTTCGAAATAATTCCTTTTCATAACATCATGAATCAAACATGCAATGTAAACTTTACATCATATTACTGAAACTGATGGAAAATTCGATAACTTTAAATTAATGCAATACTAATACATTTCCAGGAATAAGATTTTACGTTCACATTTCATATTAAAGTCAAAATTAAAGCCAATGCACATGAATAATTTAAAAAATTTAATACAAATTAAAACAACTAAAATTACAATGGAAAAAAAAATAGTATAATAAACAAATAGAAGTGCAATGAATACATAAAAAAAAAAAAAAAAAAATTCAACAACAGTGACACTTCTGATTTCATGCCTTCGATTGGTTTAAACGGGGCAAGAATTGATTTGTTTATGGTTCATTGATTATTAATTGTTCATTTAAGTTTATTTCAGGGCTCAATACGGAAGAAAGATGAATCCTTGATCGTCGGTTCAGTGAGGCAAGACACGTCGTTTGTTATGATAGAAGGTCCAAGAAGAATCGCCAGCTGGAGATGGTAGCAGTTTGATAGTCATTTACATATCACATGACCTCCAAAGAACTTATGAGGAAGGAGTTGGTGCTGTCTGTATATAACTAGACATTTTAGATTTTATTTTGTATTATTGCTGAAGAAATTTCCTCGAGGGGAAGAAACTAGTCCATTATAATTTTAGTTGTTTTAATTTGTATTAAATTTTTTAAATTATTCTTGTGCATTGGCTTTAATTTTGACTTTACTAATACATTTCCACATCGGTATAAAATAATAACAATATTCATTTATATTTCTTTGTCATTAAAGTTAAAGCTGTCCTTTTAAAATTTCTATGGATCATTTGTTAATGACAGTGGCGTGTGCTTTTGCTTTATTAAATAGTCTCAGCAACAAGTGCTTACAATAAAATTCTAAGTTACGGTAATCTAACCCTGCGAAGGCTGCTTCATAGCTATTCGAAACCTTGCTTGAAACAGGTAAATTGTTTGAAAAACGCACATGTACTCGAAAACCTGCCTTGCTATATAACTCAATATGAGTGAGCCTAGCGGCGAGAAAAATTCATTTGAAAATTGTGACAGCAAAAGCTGCATTCAGGAGTGCTCCTTATTGTATTTTCATCCATTCCCACTTATTGTCTTCTAATCCTCCGAGATATTTCTTTCTTTCTTTTTTATTCAAGGTTGTATAAGTTGAACATTAATAGGAAATCTAAACAGCGGAAGTTACTTTGCAGATACGATATGTTTAATCGTATTATTAACGAGTACAAAACGTGAATTGTCCCTGGAAGTTCCCTTGCCTGTGTAAAACAACGTGAATTTACTGTTCGGTAACAGGCAACTGGCGAATTTTCTCAGGAACCATAGGAGATACAGAGCTAAATGTGGTATCAAATTAAAAGTCATGCATGAGCATGTTGATTTTTGTTAAAAGTAATTAACTTTTTTCACTTAATTATGAATAAAAGATCTTATTTAATCTGAATTGTCATTTAATTGTGATTCGATATTTTGAACCATATTTTCAACCATAGAAAATTTCTACGGGTTCTACTTGTGTGATCATAAATGATACTTAAAGCAAGCTTACCTTTTTAACTTTTTCAATATCTTTGTAAATAAGTAATGATATGGGAAGTTAAAAATCATGTTTAACTATTAAATATCCCTCTTTGCAAATATAATCATTCATAAGTTCATTCATACTATTCAGAATCGTCTCTGTTGTGAAAAGACTTTATTTCAATGATAGGCGAAACAATTTATATTCAGGAATTTATTAATGATAATTATTTAACTTTTTGAAGTCTAATGCTACAACAATTTGATAACTTTGAAACATAGTTCCTACAGATAACAAAATTCCACAAACCTTAAAAACAGTTCTAATTATCGAAATTCTCCAATGACTAGTTGTTATCAAAGAATCCGAAGAATATTTTTTTAGCATTAAAGTGGACCACAGTCTACATAGTTTGAAAACTATTGCAATAGAGAACAATAATTATGAATTTTCTTTTTTTATTATTTTTTCCGGTATTATAGTCTTCAGCCGTAATGACTATATCTGCAGATTACCTGTTAGATAAAAACTATTTTAAATTGAATTTCAAGGTTTTGAAGTAACGTTCTGTTAAAAGTAAATATTAATATTTACTTTATTATTTTCTTTAATAGGAGGAATTTATCTTTGCCTCATCAACTTATTTGAAAGGCGAAGCAATACAGAAGTGAGGTATAGACTATTTTCAAATTGAACCGATATAGCGAATTTTTTAATTACATTTACTTTGTTGAATTTTAAGGAATGTTCAATTCTACTTTTAGATTTCTTTGAAAAGGCAATTTTTCAATTATCAGATAATACGATTTATCTCAATGATCATTTCGAAGAAAGATTAAGGAAGATAAAAAATCTTTTTAGCATTTGATATCTGCTTCATACTCTACTCACTTTTCCTAGAAATCAAATCTACAATGTGGATTCCAATCAATGACCATTCCCTTTTACTTTGAAATTCAGAGAAATTTTATGAATGAATGGTGAACTGAATGAGAAATCTTTACTTAATTTTGCATGGAATTTCTGCAAATTTCAAATGTAAATGCTGATGAATGAAATATACCATGTATTTATTTTAGAATCTGATTTAAAAACAAAAAATTATTAAAATATTAAAAGCAATGACATTATTCAGAAAAATAAATTGCTATGAAGCATATTTTAATGTAAATATTATTTACATATTTTGCTTCCTTGAATTCAATTTCCCAAAAAATTTTGATCTATCAAATAAGATATTAAATATTTAATAGTAGTAGTCTAGGACTGCAATAAAAACTTGACATTTAAAGACTTTAAGAAATTTTTATGCAATATGATTTCAAAAATTATGTACCGTATATGCTCCAATAGAGGCCCCCCGGCGTTTATTTGCAAAACTAGCCTCGGCTCCCGGCGCTTAATAGAGACCGGCTGCTATTAGAGGCCGGCCATTATTAACAAAAACCTTCAGAACGCAATATTTTTACACATAAATACCGGCTAATATTACAAACAGCTACTTTTGAATTTCACATGCTACATAAGACTGTTAAAGATAAATGGCAATGTCTTTCTGTACCTTTCGCTGCTAATGATGGGCGGCCGCCTCAACGGAAGTTTCTTTCGCGTATTCCACCGCGCGAATCTTAAAGGCATATCAAATGACCGTTTTGGCGGTATTTTGTAAGGCATTGTGCCGTAAGGTATTACGCACGACTATAAAGATAGGGACGCTTACAAATATCCGTATTAATACCGGTAGGCAAATATCAAAGACCCGGCTACTATTTGGCCGTCTCCCCTCTCCAGCCCGGCGCTTATTAGAGACCGGCGACAATAAGAGACTCGGCGTTTATTGGAGTATATACGGTAATAATACTTCACTCATGCTACTCTTGATTCTTTGAGAATCAAAATCCAATGAAAATCTCAAATATGTTTTCTTTCAAACAAATAGTTTCTTCAAAATAATCTCAATTTTGTTTTACAGATACTCTATTTGTCTTCTTTAACCTTCAGAAGTGGATGTAGACTATATTGTTACTAGTTGTTACTAGCTTGAAAAGCATTCTTTTCAAACAATCTTATATTATAAAAGCGTTATTCTGTCTGTCATAAGACTTTACGTTTTTCCAATTTTGTGACCAAACTATAAGAGATAGATTGGTCATGTAAATGGATAAAATGTAGAGCTTTTTAAGACAACAAAATGCTACAAAAATCTTTCGAAAAAAGTCTTTGGTGTCCAAGATGGCGCCTTTTAAAGGGTCAAATTTTGACTTTTTCTCAATTTGAACGAAAAGTATAAAAGTTGGAAGAGAACATTATATTGAGAAAATGTTGGTATTTGAAAGTTCTATCGAACGATGTATCACTTATTCACAAACCCTTTAGCGTTTGCAAGATACATGCAAAAATGTGAATTTTTGTTGAGTGACGCCGACCCGCAATACATCTGAGTTATCCGGAGAAGCCACAACGGGCTGGAAAGTCGTATATTACGACTCTGACGATCGCAACATTAATTTGCTAAATAAGTAAAGTTTGTTTTTTTAATGCTATATAGGCAAGGGTTCCGGAACGAAGCGACGGTACTCGACTATTATTATTATATGTAAAAAGGTATATTATAAAAAAGGTTATTCTGTCTGTAATTCTATAAGCAAAATGTTAAATTACAAATTACTAAAACGTCGGAGCAAGGAAATCTTTTGGAAAATGATTCAAGAATTTTCACAAAACACATTATTTATCAGGAAAGTTTTGTAATAAAACCTGTTTCGTTATCAAAACTGTGTTTGTGTTATCAAACACAAAATATTAACATTTTAGCCATATATAAACCAACGAAACACAAAGAAAGGTAAATTTACTGAAGAATTAGAGAATCTATTCATAAAAAATGAAAATATATTAAACAACTGTCCAACTGTACTAATTGGCGACGTAAATGTAGATGTTTTCAAAATGAATAAAAACAATGCAGTACAGAAATACCTAAAACTTATGTGCAATAATGGTTTCAAAAATTTCCTTTACGGAACAACAAGAAACAACTGTACAATTCATGAAAATACGAAAACAAATATAAATCATATTTTCATAAATAAGCATGGTATCGAAACACCAGGAATAATATGTAAAGAACGAATCTCGGATAATAAGAGTTGAAAAGGAGAAAATAACAGACCCAAATATAATCTGTAAAGAACTAATCAATGAGGTTAACAAAACAAAATTCATGAAAATCTACCTGTAAGAAAATTCTTGGCTCCCTCACTGACAGACTCATCAACCCTAAATCCTAAATCCCTTGGACCTAGAAAGCTGAAATTTTGCACAGAAATTTGGCACCTTTATGATGTTGACAAGGAATAAGGCCGGATTTTTCGAAATTCCCACGGGATAGGGAATAATCTGGCAAACTGATCATGAAGTGTGTGACGGCAACCCCAGGTGTGGTGCGCCAACCCGCAATACACCTGAGTTAAGCGGAGAAGGCCACAACGGGCTGGGTAGTCGTATATTCTCCGATCTCAATATTAATTTGCTAAATAAATAAAGTTCTTTTTTAATGCTATATGCAAGGGTTCCGGAGCGAAGCGACGGTACCCGGCTAGTTATAAAATAAAAACTTGCCTTAGCAGAAATTGGAGTGATTACTCATGCGTATCATAATAATTTAGGCCAGTCAATATCGATACAAAAAAGGCAAACATCGCAAACGCGCATGTATCTACGATTTTTTAATATGTTATTAGGACCCCCGAGAGTAGTTTATACTCAAGTTTGCAACCCTGAAAACCCTGTGCTACTCCTGTGGTGTTCGAAACACTGCGAAATTCGAGCACCTGTGTCAGTTTTGTCGAAAAAAACACCGGTAGGAAGCGTTTATCGGTTATATACTTTTGTAAAGCAAACTAAATTTGCTACAATTTGAGCCCAACACAAGCTCTCTAGGTCCATTGGTTGCGGAGATACAGCCAGTCAAAGTTGGGCACTTTGCTCCAAAAAGTGGAAAGTTATCAGTAAGGTCATGTTCCAAGACACGTACCGGCTAAACTAATGGTTCTAGAGAAAGAGCATGAGGGAAGAAGTTGTAGAAAATTGAATTAGCTGCAATTTGATTTCAAAATGGTGCCCCTAGGCCTCATAGTTTTACTGGAACTGTGACTCTAACATCAGAACAGCATGTTGATATGAGACAATCCCAAATTGTAAGGGACATTGCAGTCGCCGAAAAATTGAGGATTTGGTTCAACACGCACTCTCCATTCCCAGTCACGCATCGCCTAGTTTCCATCCACAGTGGAATCGTCGGAGGCCCTGATATCAACTGTCACTTGGCTCAAGAACTGGGAGCGGAAGGAGTGAAACACATTGTTGGTAACACCTTTGGTAAAGTGACTTTCAAACGAAAGGACAAAGTGAAGACCTTGGCATCAGTTACCACCTCTGTGAAAGTATTCAACAGGAGATTTGATGTTGATCCCCTTACTATATTCCAGAGGGTCTGCATCACAAAACAATCAGATGAACAATTGAAGCAGCATTTTTAGTATGAGCTAGCACCGTTTCCGTTGTCCTTATCATTGCAGAAGGAATGCTCAAGGGCACGAAATCCTCCTTCTATTCAGCATTTACACCGGTCACGGAACACATCATCCCAGGAAACAGTGCGTTCACAGTCGTCGATTGTGGTTACCTCCTGCACAAGGTGATCTGGCATCGCAATGATTCAGTCAGAGCCATTGTGGCGGGATACGTTAGCTACGTTTTCAACCACTTTGGTACAAACGTAGCTGTGGTGTTTGATGGATGCATCTATGAGGAGCACTGAATCAGCTGAACGTCTGTGACGCTCTGCTTCTCTCTCCTGCAGTGACATTTTGTTTGATGAATCAACACTCATCACAGTTCCCCAGGCAGAACTGCTCTCCAATGAATCTAACAAACGCCGCTTGATCACCATGATGCATACTGAATTTGAGAGGCAGGGTATCGAGGTACATCAATCTCAAGAAGACGCTGATACTGATATAGTGAGTACTGCACTCTCCAAGAGCTCATCGTTCGACCAAGTTTTCATCATTGGGGAGGACGTCGACTTACTGGTCCTCCTCAACGGCTTAAGCTCTGGACTGACGAACGTGTACTTCCAGAAAGGCGGCAGAGGTGGGTCATAGTGCGCTAACTATACAGCAAATTCCTTCACATGTGGAGAAATGAAGGTTCCACGAGGGATGGTTTTGTTCCTGTATGCCATAAGTGGGTGTGACACCACCTCTTCCGTTTTCTGGCAAGGCAAGATGAAGTGGTGCAACGTCCTCAAAAAAAACCCCACTGGATAGATCTCGCCAGCATTTTTCTTGATTCAAACTCCAACCAGAACGCAGTAGGAAATGCTGGCGAGAAGATCTTGATGAACCTCTACGGCGGAGATGCGGGAACGCTGAACACCCTGCGATACTCAGCATTTTGACAGCAACGGTCAAAGTCAACCCTGTCGCCTCCCCCCCACCACAGAGGCTGCAAAATATCATTCGTGGAGGATCTACCACCAGGTGCAAAACTGGTTGGGGGTCGACAAAAACCATTGTGATTGGGGATGGGCCACCAGCGAACACGGTCTCATGCCCATCACAATGTGCGCAGAGCCCGTTCCTCAGACCCTGCTTAGAATGGTGGCTTGCAAATGCAAGAAAGGGTGCTAGGGTCGTGCACTTGCAGAAAGGCAGGGCTCAAGTGCTCTATCCTATGTTTCTTTTGCCAAGAGCGCAGTTGCACAAACGTCACCCCTATCGTCCTGGACTAGGAGGATGAGGATGTGGGCGAACTAACACCATATGACGACCCGCCTCCACCTCCAGAAAACGTCGTCCATCCTCCCACCCCCTCCCCCACTGATCCAGACTGGGTCAGACCCGGCCCTTCCAAAAGGGCGATGTTCTAAACTACTGCGGTGTTTATGCTTGCCTGTGTACAGAGAATTTTCTTGTTTACATTATTGTTTCCATTGTTTATTTTATGTTTACGTTTATTTGTTTAGTGTATGTTTATTTGAAGCCATATGGTTACATCTACAATGTCAACTTCACATTAGTGCACGTGTTTTTAAAGAAAGACATACAAACATGATTCAGTGTTTTCCTCATTTTTCCAAATTCCAATGTTTTACTATTTTTTCTTTTTTGAGGAAACTATGAGGCCTAAATCCACCCTTTTGGAATCAAATTGTAGCTAATTCAATTCTCTACAACTTCTTCTCTTATGATCTTTCTCTAGAACCCTTAGTTTAGCCGGTACGTGTCTTGGAACATGACCCTACCGTTAACTTTCTACTTTTTGGAAAAACTTGCCAATCTTTGACTGGCTATATCTCCGCAACCAATAGACTTAGAGAGCTCGTGTTGGGCTGAAATTGTAGCAAATTTAGTTTGCTTTACAAAAGTATAGAGTGAAGATACCCGATAAACGCTTCCTTCCGGTGTTTTTTTTCGACAAAACTGACACAGGTGCTCGAATTTCGCAATGTTTCGAACACCACAGGAGTAGCACAGGGTTTTCAGGGTTGCAAACTTGGGTATAAATTACTCTCAGGGGTCCTAACAACCTATAAAAAAATCGTAGATACATGTGCGTTTGCGATGTTCGATGGTTTTATTGACTGGCCTAATTAGAGAATGGACTGATAAAAAACACATACTGAAGACATACAGTATCTCTTAAACACTTTGCGTAATAATTTGGGAAGATCCAGTTAGATTCTGAATAACTACTAATCAATATATTAATCAAACACTCACTCTTTTAAGTTATTCCATTCTTGATGAGGACGATGATGTCCGATCACACACACAATTTGCAACTAGATTGGCTGTACATGTCTCTACAATCACTGAGCAAGTACTAGACAACTGGGAGAGACTTCTAAAGACAGTTATTTTTCTAGATATATCCTTTATAATAGATTAGCTGTATCCTGCATGCCTTGCAATGCCACTCAAAGAAAGGGCCCGGTGTCGGTCGGGGATGGGATATTTAGGTAGCCGTGTCGCCTTCCAACCACCCAAGTGTGGTGTTCCTGCCCCCTCCCCCAGAAGAGAGCGAATTTTTCACATTTTGCAATAGACTTGAGGGCCCTAGAAGGGGCCCTAAATGTAGGGGCTCGGTGTCGGTCGGTGATGGGGCACTTAGGTAGTGTCACCTTCCACCCACCCAAGTGTG
>JAFIDM010009631.1:212441646-212455205 GCA_023159025.1 Thereuonema tuberculata | reverse complement strand
GGTGATGGGGCACTTAGGTAGTGTCACCTTCCACCCACCCAAGTGTGATGTTCCTGCCCCTCCCCCTCCCCATAGGAGAGCGAATTTTTCCCTTATTGCCATAGATTTGGAGGGCCCGAGAAGGGGCCCTAAATATAAGGGCTCGGTGTCAGTCGGTGGGTGGGACTTAGGTAGCCGTGTCGCTTTCCTCCCACCCAAGTGTGGTGTCCCTGCCCTCCATTGGAGACCGTATTTTTCACTTTATACAATATTTGCGTAGTTCTCATTGTCACCACCAGGTGCATATTTGGCTATTTCACGGATTTTATCCCTTTTCAACCCCTGGGGGGGGGGGGGGCAGGTTCTAAGGCAGCCTATCTTATGCGCAAGGTCCTAATTCTGCAAAGTGTGGTCCAGATAGGTTAAAGGAAAGAAAGAAAGAAAAACAATCATTTATATATACCGGTATACATATATATATATATGAAGTGAATGTAATTCGAAGCCGTACATTCACAGAAACAGTTTTCTGAAATTTGTATTGGGATTTTAAGTTTCAGATATCTGTCCGGCTTGACTATATATATATATATATATATATATATATATAGAGAGAGAGAGAGAGAGAGAGAGAGAGAGAGAGAGAGAGAGAGAGTTTATGGATCTGTTGTCCAAATTGTTAGGAAAGTTGAAGTAGTGAATTGAATTTTAGTCACAAAATAAAGTTTTGGAAAACAATAACAAGAAATAAAACGAGGTTTTCAGGATTGCTGAATAAACCTTTTTTTTCCATGGGTCGGATATCTTATTAAATAAGCTTTTCCATGCCTCAGTATGTATGAGTTAGATATTAAGTAAGCTTTCACAAATTCAGGAGTTTTTCTTATTAATATGAATTATGAATTAATTAATTTTAATGAACATTGAATATTAATATTTTATATTTTGATGCCAAAAAAGATGAATTAGTTTCAACTACAATCTATTGCATGGGTAATTCAAGGATTAGCCGACACACCTGTTTAAAATAACACCTGTTTTTAAATAGGTGTGTCGGCTAATCCTTGAATTACCCATGAAATGTGCAACACACATAAAATTGTAACAGTCTTGAATCCGACATTTCCTTTAGATTTATGAAGGCTGCCGTGCTTACCAATCTTAAAACATATCGAGTCATATAAGTAAAAAGATCATTGAGTGGTTACTGGTAATACTGTATATTTTTTAGGAATTTCATAATACAGAAAATAAAAATTTAGTGGCAATAAAATAGTTCGTAAAGCAAATGAAAGTACGAATATATTATTTCACTGTATCAAAAAACAATATAAAGTCCTTATTTTATTTTTTATTTTCTGTTCTTTTCAAGCATTGTAAATAAGAACTTCTTCTATTTGTATATAAAAAAAATAAATGCATCAAATACCTATCTGAGCTGACAGTCTTGCTTGTTTTTCCTTTCCTCAAAGAAAGTTTTATTCCCATTTCTTTCTATTGAGAACAAAGGAATTGAAATTCATGAATTGCAATCTGCCTAGGACTATTCTGATTGTTCAAGAGGTCCTTTTACTTAATAGAATGCAATAATTGAATGCTGCCGTTCCTCGCTTCATTTCCGGAACAACTACTTACGGAACAACTCCCAAGACAATCATTGTGCTCCTAACGAGGAAACATATGTCCTCAAGAAGTGAGGTTCATTGTCAGAACAAGAACGAAAACTCCCTCTCTTTTTACCCAGTGTCGTTTTCTCCCTGTGTAATGCACATAAAACATATGGAATCCACTGCCAAGTGCTGTGGTCTAGATTAAAGTATCTGGAATTTGTTGCTTCGGATAACGAAGGCGGAAAATCCAATTCTGTCTAGATTGTTCAGGGTTGCTGTTGTCGACCGCCAATGCATTGAACAAAAAAAAGAAATAAAAACCGATGGAGGTGGATTGGGCTGATTTTTTTTTAAATGATTTAATGCATGTTAACTGCAAAAAAAAAATATCTTTAAGAAGACGACAGATATTGTAATTTATTAATTAGAAGTTTCTCGTAAAATATTTCTTTTTCCAAAATGAAAATTTCTTTTTTCAGATTTTTTTTTTCACAGAATAAGCAGCTTTATAAAATTCAGCCAAACATGAATTTTTTCTTATTTTTTTTATAAAGGAACAAAGAATCCAATATTCCAAATTTAAAACTTCATTTAATTCTTATATATATATATTTAAAAAAAAAATTCTAATTTCTTCTAAATTTCGTTTTCTTGAAAAACAAATTATGATAACTCGAGTCTTTAAATTTGAAAGTAAAAACAATAAATTTTTAGACAACTGATTATTTTTCATATTACAGAATTCTAATGAAATGGACTTGTAATTTAAATAGTTAATAGTTCCTAACTACAATTATGTGTAATGTAATATAATATTAAATAATATAATATAATATAATATAATGTAATATAATATAAAGCCATTTTTTAAATTTGGAAAGCTTTCAGTAAATCCTAGATTCAGTAAATTTTATTGAAGTTATGAATTTTGATTATTAAAGAAAAACAAATCAATCAAAAATTTACTCAAGTTGTTTCGAAATCACTCACACTTTTTTAGAACAGCAGCTTTCATCAAATCCATTGTATCTCCAGAATTTTCATTTTGTTGGAAGAATCCGAACCATAAGTCTTGTCTCCATGTTTTAAATTTTGGCTGTCTTAAGGGTCTAAGAAAAGGCTGATTATTTTTAACGGGTGTTTCAGGAGATGTTTGAAAAAAATGGCCATATAGATACAATTAGTCTTTTAATTTGGATTGCCAGTCAAAACTACAAGATCATTAAATTTTTGTAGTTTTGATTGGTAATTCAGAATTGGAAGTTTATTTGTATCCATCTGGCAAGGTTTTGAAGCAGCCTGCATAAACAATTGGTTGTGTTGATTATTTATTCGCAAATGTGCTACATTTCAAAATGAAAGCTTTTCTGGGAATATTTTACTTTTATAATAACGTTTCGAGCTAATCACAGCAAATTGTTTTATTCATTACGACTCCACTTTAGTTACAGTAATGTTTAGAATTGAAATATAAATCTCTAAATTAAATATTTTCGTAAAGTTTCTCAAAGTTACTATTTTCTAATTTGACTGTTTTCAAGAATTTAAATGATGAAACAAATTACACCGATTTTAAGATAGAAAATTACTGTTTTTCAACTTACATTTAATCCAGTTTTTCTTCCCTGAAATGACAATACAAATTATTAACAACTTCTATTAAATTACGTTATTGATATCTTTGCTTTTATATTGGTAAGCTAATCTAAGAGTTTTTCTCTTGAATTTTGTAGTACAATGAAGCATAATTTAAATCATAATTTTTTGATGTTCAGGTATATGGAGTGTATAGAATTTTATTTCGGCAGGCGAAGAAGTTAGGGAATTAACCAGCAGCAACCCCCCAAAAAACACGCCTATGTTTTGTAAATTCTGGAGGAGGAGGGATGCCAAGATCGCTTCAACTTGCTTCAATCAAAAACAAATACAAAGAAAACAGAGTTAATCTAAACATTCTGAGATTTCGGCCCACCTCCTCACCACATCACACACGCCCGTGTTCAAATAACCATTTTTTTTCTTTTATAGACCATCATGCTTCACTTACTCACTCATCCTTATCCGTACTTATCGGTTTAAGGTTTTCAATGACGACATAGTCCATGAAACATGTCGACAAATAGTGCAGACGGTTTGCCGTCTTTCTACACCCTTTTTATCCACGATTCCTTATTCATTATTCGTAGCAATCTGTTGGGGTTTCCTTCGACCGCCATCCGAAGGAGTGCCTAATAGGAGTCTGGTCTCCCTCTTTCTAATTTCGCGGGAAGGATACCGAGGAGGCTTCTCAATTATCTTCCTCATAAAGCCATTATATAATGACTTCAGATCTGAAGGATAAGATGAAGAATCAAACAAACACAGAAAGGGAAATAAATATCCATGTCGACGCCTGGATTCGAATCCAGGTTCCGGCATATCTGCTTCATGGAAAGCCGCCACTTTGACCACAAGACTATGCCGGAACGACTAAAGATTCAGAAAATATTAAGGAAAAAAAAAGTATCTCTTAAATTAAAGTGTTTTGTAAATGCCTTATTTTCATTTGTTGTAATGTACGAAAATTTTTCAATTGTACTGACTTTAAAAAAGAAATGTTATTTTTCAGTTTACACTGAATAACCTGAGATTCAGATTTTTTGAGTCCCGTCAATATTTTAGGAATGTTCAAAGCCCACATTGAGGTTTTATAGAAATGCTTTTTAAATTTCTGCAGAAGTTATGATGATAAAATGCCTTATAAGTGCTTATAATTAATAATGTTTATTTATAAGATTATGAGAAATTTTAATGTGGAGTACGGTTTATCGAAATTCCAGTGCAGGAAAAAAGAATGAACTGATAAGAAATAAAAGATTCTTTTGAAGTCTTGTGCTGATTTGTAATTTCAAAGCAAAAGTAAAGAATCTTCACTAATTACTGTATACCGATAACTTGGATTTTCTACAGATTTCTACATTAAATACAAAATTTGAGTTAATCCGTTGATCTTTAAATCCATTCGGAAATTTAATTCAGGTTCATTGAAGTTTGCCAATAAATACTTCTGTAGTCTTAAAATTCAGTTTTGACGAATAAAATGAATCAGTTATATTTTAAGACATACAAAAAGTATTGCTTTCTCTATCGAAAAACTATTACAGATCTAAACTATCTTAAACTAGAATAAATTTATTGTTAAAGTTCGATTATTATAATCCTCACAAGGATTATAACAAGGCCCAGTAACTCTTTAAAACAGTATTCATCTTCCAGGTTTTCCTTCATCTGTTCAACCTTTAATTCTGTAGCTAGCGATTTTTTCAGTACTTTCACTTAATCCGTTTAAAATTTATGTTTCAAATTTAGTTAGTGTCATCTGATGTTAGTGGGATTTCTAAACAATCTCTGATGTCTTCTTTCTTTATTTCATCAACTAATATTGATCTTTTGACTTACCTTATAAGGTATTTCTACCTGATATTAATGTAAAAATAGCATTATACATAACTTATATATTTTTTTTTTTTAAGTTTACAATAAAGCAAAAAGGTGTTGATTATTAATACAACTGTTCTCTTTGCTAAATTTTAGGATTTTTGAAATGTTATTACTATTTCTGATGAGTAAAATTACTTTTGTAGGGAGAAGACTGATAAGACGATGTTATCACCAAAGCTTTGATGCAGCGACGCCTCCTCATATCGTGATTAGATGGAAGGTCGTTGTCATTTTGAGAGATGACGAATTCTATTAACCTTGACTGAAAGGAATCTTCTCGAATCGATCAATGACGCCAACTCACAGCAGATATCATCCGACCCGATGATGATTTCCCTAGAGGTTATTCACACCTTCAATGATTTTGAAAAGCCAAATAGATCACAGGTCAGCAAGCATCCTAGTAGCGAATATGAAATAGCTTTTTTAAATGAAAATAATTATTCAAAACAATTTCTAATTAAAGTAAATTTATAAATTACTCGTTTTACAATAATTAAAGTCAGAAGAACAATCTTTCAGATAATAAACATTCTTAATGTTGGATAAAAGATCAAAACTTATCTGAAAATTAAAAAAAAAAACCTAGCCGTTGCTAAAAAACAAAATGTAGGAAATTCTCAAATTTAGTGATTTGTTGTTTGTGAAGTATTTTGTAAAGTTTTCAAATATGATATTGATTTTTTTTTTTTTTTTTTTTGTAGAACCATTTGTAACTTTTGCACTTCTTTAATTTTGTACACAATATTGTGACTTCGGGTAATACATTTCTTTTTATAAGAATTTTAAGAAAACAAATTTAATAGCCTTCAGAAAAATAGACTCAGAATTCAGACTCAATACGAAGATTTTGAAATTATATATATATAATAGGGTAATTCCATGTCAAATCAACACACTGAATCAGACTTGATTGTCATGAGTTGTCATGAGTTTTGGTATGCAGCAATATACCATAGACTTATGAAAAAATACCCAATTTCAGTTGTGTACAACAATTACTCTTGAAGTTATTATTTTTTAAAGATATAAATTTTTATCAAAAAATTACATGTTTTGGCACCTTTAGTTGCCTGTAGGCTAGCAACCAGTGATCATACAAACCTTGGAGTGGTCTTATTTTAAAACTGTTGAAAGGGGCTTTAATATGATATGCCACAAGATAGGGATTATAAAAAAAAATTGAAAATTTTAAGTTAAATTCTAAAATTTGAATTTCTCAAAAGTGGCAATTTTAAAAATTTAAAAAAAAATTATCAAAATTAGTTTGTAATGTCTAAATACATATAGCAAAATTCTATCATGGGATCTCAATGCGATCTGGAGATGCAGGGCTTCAGAAATACACATGTTTTGTGAAAAATATTAGAATTAGTACCGTTTCAGAAAATTGAATGGAACAAGCAACACATTACAATGAAACAAGTACTGGCTGTTATTTTTACATTTATTTTAAATGGAAAAAGGTCACATATACACTTACCATTAAAAATCCGATATTACATGAGTATAGTTACGGCTTAACAAATCAGCACTTCAGTTATGTTTGTTTTGTCTTATGAAAACTTCAATTGTTGGAAGATACCCTCACATTTGTTCACTTCACTGTCTGGTAAATTGTATGTTCGGCCAGTTTGTGTGATGGGGTTCACTTTGCATATCACATCTGCAGAAGGAATCTAGAGTGTATCAGATGGTGTGAGATATATATATGAGGGTGATGAACCTGAAGGGTGGAGAAATGTAACTTGCACTTTACTTGAATCTTCATCTTTAGCCAGAATATAACTCAACCACCAAGTGTCACCATAGATTGAAGTAACATACCCGCTAATAACTGCAAATACTATGTGCTGTATGTCATTTACAACAGGAAATATACTTGAAACAACTGCAGAAGAAAATAATTTCACATTTACTTTGGTTCCACACGTGAGAGGTATGAAGGCATGAAATTTCTGAGTGCCTGATATAGTTACAGCTGTACTGTATCGGCTGGCCAGTTGTTCTTCAGTTTTAATGTATTCTTCAATCGTCACAAATTTAAAGTCTATATTAGATATGTTCTGATGTGCCCATTCAAACAGTTGCCTTGCATTCATTATTTAGTCCTCATAGGGTCTTTGTAGGCTTGCTCTGGCTGCTACTCTTTTTACTGTGGCCCTAACCCATCGCATGGACCTTTTCCATGTGCTGTTGCTGCAAAATGCCATTCAGCCTCAGCTCCAAAATCTTGCTTGTGATTACACAAGTTAAGAAAGTTTTTTTTTATTCGTGTCCTGCGCCACAGAACCATCCGAAAAAAGAAGAATATTTTGGAAGTCTTTGAGACTTTCATTTCAGATATTCCATCAACTTTGCCTGGAACAGATAGACAGCAGTAATGTTGTGGTTGAGGCAGTCTGATATTATTATAAAATCGAAATGTTTAATTTCTTCCTCTTTAAGATACACCACAAAAGGGTGAATGGTTGCCTAACTATTTGACCAATTATATGATTGTGCCGCATCTTGCGAAATGAAAGAATAATTCTCGGAAAAGTCACAAATGACAGCCACTTGAGATTCCAGAAGATTTTCCTTGGTATGTCTCAGAAATTCACTTTGTTTTTTTGCTGTGAAGTGATGACAAAGTAGAACAGGAAGTTTTTCACAAAATACATCAACAAATTCACTAACCGGTTTTTGAATTATTTCCAAGTTACATCGATCCATAGAGATCCACTGTCTGTATGTGACAGTCTCAATTGCATTGTCTTCAAATGCTTTTTCCAAAAGTTCTCTAATCCTTTCAGTACCTGGACATGAAACACAATTTGAAAAGAAACAGTCAATTGATAGTGGGCTGCAAACCATCATTTTTGCAGACACTCCTTGTACGTTTTAATTTTACCATTCGTCATTGAACTTATTCTTGCGTTTCAAACATAAGCTTCACATTCTGATGAGTGGTGCACACAGAGACTGAATGTGTTCCACTCTGTCCTGTCAGCACACAATTTTTAGGTCTAAGTTCAGCAAACTTCCAACTTTTACACTTGGAAATTTTTATTGAAAAACTCTGTATGCTACCTTTAAATTAATAAGCATCAACCTTTTTGAAACATGTACTTTACCACCTGTGCTGTCTTTCACTGATATGAAGTCCTTCATCCCTCGCATCACTCTGCTCATTTCGTCACTTGTAATGAATCCTTTGTCAATATCAACAATATGATTTGGCAGACTTTTCCCTGCTTTCAGATCAGGACTATCCGAGGCAGCCTTTTTTTTTCAACAGTGTCTTGGCGTGTTGTGCTAAGTAGTTAGGGGCCGAAAATTCTTGCAATTCCTTCCTCACACTCCAACTGTCAGGCACAAGAGTCAGCAGCTGAAGCTTCTTCTTTCTAATAGAGAAGCTGTTGTACACCTCCTTTACATGTTTAAAGAACTTATCTTGTGGATCATTATCTGCATCATCAGTACATGCATTCACCAGCAGTTTTCTTTTTACATCCACATTGATTCTGTTGGCCTTGTCAGTGGAGTAAACTTTGGATTGCATCCTTTTTATTCTTATTGGTGACTCGCCCATCTCTAAAAGAGAGCTGTTAAGAGACCTCAGAGACTCAGATTCATTTGAAAAAGGTATATCAGTGGATGCTTCTTCAATTTCAGTAGCAGACTGACTTTCTTCATGTATATGGCTAGTTCCAGGTAAAATTTCTCTGCATTTTTCATCTCTCAACTTTGTCAGATGTTTCCTACAACTGTCACAGACTTTTGATAACTCAGGTGTTCCTGGAATCAAGTCACACATCCATGAAGTCACACATATCAAACTTTTTCTTACATGGGAGTGATTAGTCTTACTAAAAGGGTTAAAACAATCCATTTTTACTATCTTGTCAGTGGTATCCATCATGCAGGTGAGAAATGGTGAGAAATTAACAAGAAGTCCAGCGGCCAAGAAATGGTTTGTGTTTTAAAGATACAAAATTAATAATTTATCATCATCACAAGAACGGGTCAAGAAATGAACTTCCTACAAGCAATTCTAATGCTACACTGGGCTATAAATGAATGGTCTTGTCTGCTTGACCAATCAGCTTCCCCCTTGTGAAAGGGGATTTCCCTGATAAAAAGGGGATTCCCCTCTACATTCATACTTGTAAGCCAATCAGCTTCCACCTTGTGAAAGGGGATTTCCCTGATAAAAATAGGATTCCCCTCTACATTCATACTTTTAGGCCAATCAGCTTCCACTTTGTGAAAGGGGATTTCCCTGATATAAAGGGGATTCCCCTCTACATTCATACTTGCAGGCCAATCAGCTTCAATTTTATTTTAAAAAAGAAATTCTAAACATGGTACTATAAGGTAATCATTGCATTTCATGCATTTTATAATGTCCTATACACTGCAAAATTAGTAGCTTAAAAATAAAATTTTACTAGATTTAGTACATTATTCACAAAACATGTATGTTTCTGAAGCCCTGCATCTCCAGATCGCATTGAGATCCCATGATAGAATTTTGCTATATGTATTTAGACATTACAAACTAATTTTGATAATTTTTTTTGAAATTTTTAAAATTGCCACTTCTTGAGAAATTCAAATTTTAAAATTTAATTTAAAATTTTCAAAATTTTTTTTGTAACCCCTATCTTGTGGTATATCATATTAAAGCTTTAAAATGAGACCACTCCCAGGTTTGTATCATCACTGGTTGCCAGCCTACAGGCAACTAAAGGGGGTCAAAACGTGTAATTTTTTGATAAAAATTTACATCTTTACAAATTAATAACTTCAAAAGTAACTGTTGTACACAACTGAAATCGGGTATTTTTTCATAAGTCTATGGTACATTGCTGCATACCAAAAATCATGACAATCTGAGACATCAAGTCTGAATATCTTCCAAAATTGTGCTGATTTGACATGGAATTACCCTAAATATTCATATAAGGTATTAAAATAAAAGCATTCGAGGAATAAACAAAACTATTTTCGAAGTTACGAATTAATATTTTCCGTATACAGGATTTTCCCTGCTTTAATTTTTAACTCTCAAAACTATTAAAAATCTGAGGAAATTTTTATTAAATTTCAAATATCATTTACATTTATTTTCAAATCACTTGGATGGTTTATGTTTCAGAACTTAGTATCAATCGTTAGCTGAAATCATTTCAAAAAGCATTTATAATTAGAATATCCTAAATTATTTTATTGAAATTGTATATTAAAGAATTACATAATTCGATTTAGTCTGCTCTCTTCTTTCCGTGGGATAGCACAATAGATCTTTCAGGTCGACGTGCTCGGCATTTATGCCACCCACTTTCAATTAATCTAATTAATCTAAGCTAGTCTGCTCTGATCAGCTACAATCATTCATTACGAAGAGGCTATCATGATATAGGCCTACTGTATATGTAGTAAGATTACTTTTTATATATAGAGGAGAAGGTCCAAATATACACTTGGGTCTAAATATGGGCTAGCTGAAGTATTCGGGTATGGGAGGTACTGCAGCGCAGGGGAAATAAAGTGAAAATGTGTCTGAGTAACAAAGAGAAATGAGTGAAAAACAGTTGGTCACCTACAGTCTAGTTATTCAGAGGTAGTGTGGTGGTTAGTGTCAATCAACCTAATTTATAACCTTGAAACTTTTCAGATACGTTTTGTTCTTTTCTTAATCAAATTCTACTGAATGAAAAGCTGATTTGTAAAATGCATAACATTACTTGGATTCTAAACTTGATCTATAATAGTTTATTTATTATATAGAACCACGTGATAATGGCGGGAACCGACCTTAATGTTTCTGATTAAATGGTCTAAATAAAGGCTATCAAGGAAGGTCTAAATATGGGCTAGTACATATTTAGACATTTTTATATATTTGGAGAAAAAAAAATGATCTATGATTTCTTCTTTTCAGAATGCCCAGAAATACTCCAAAATAGCTGTTCCCAACCTTTTTCAGCTGGCGACCCACCTTTCCTTATCGGAATACCTCCATATATATAGGAACAGAAGAATATAGAATAAAACCATATTTGTATCGTATCCCTTCCTTATATAGTAATACCTTGAGATACGAGCGTAATTCGTTCCAGGACCGAGCTCGTAACTCGAGATGTTCGTATCTCCAATCATTTTTTCCCACAAGAAATAATCGAAAAAAAATTAATCCCTTCCGGCCCTCTAAAAAACTCTCTTATAAGTGCTAATAATAATGGAAAAAATATGTTTTTAATTGCTATAGAGACATACACGTACACACAAAATTATAGTATGTAAGGATTCCTGTAATATAAAATAAAATGTGGTTTTAATTATGAGTTCTTACTGACAGACGATACAGTAACGGCTAAGGGCGGCGTACGCGGAGGAGGAGGAGGAAGGGAGGGAAGAGAGTATGTAGACACTTGATTCCGTACCGTACCTTATACGTACACTACGTAACTTACATAAACTTAGAATTAATTTAGCTTATGTATTTTTTTTTACTTTTCTAATTTTTTTGCTTTTTTCGATTTGTATTCTGTACTTTTCTTCACTTTTCTTAACTTTTTTCTCCTGACTACCCACACTTTCAATTATTAATAGTGACAATGGGTATTCATACTAGCCTCAGTACCCACGAAGCTAGTAAAAATTTACTCGAAGGCTTGCTCGTATCTCAGAATACTCGTATGTCGGGACGCTCGTATCTCAAGGTATTACTATATAAGATCGATTTTCGATTTTTCTGATCTTTTCTGATGGTTTATTCGATGGTTTCTGATAGTTTTAGGATCAAGTCGCTACCCACTAGTGGGTCGCGACCCACCGGTTGGGAAACGCTGCTCCAAAACATTATTCGAAAGGATAAAATAAAGTTTAAAAACTGAATATACCTGAAGATGATAGCGATCTAGAAATTCCACAAGGGGAGGGAACTTTGGTTCAATTGTGTTCAGTGTTTTATGTTTTTCCCAGTAATTAAAAAGGACGTTTATATATTTGTGACTTTGGAAATAGATAATTAACAATTAATTTACTTGTTTCAGAATTTTTTTCAGACTTAAAAAAAAAATTGAAGTATTACAGTAAATTTTTGCTGGTAGCCCATATTTGGACCACAATTTCAAAAACCAGAATCTTTTACAATTTTATTTTTTTACTCTTTTGTTTATTTCAACCTTTCATCATAAAGTGGACTCATTTTCGATATCAAGTAAACTGGTACAATTTAATTATCTTAATTTTTTTCTTGGTGAAATTCATAAAATAAAAGTGGTAGCCCATATTTGGACCTTCTCCTCTAACGATATAGATTTTTTAAAAACAAGATGTTGCGATTTTTGACCGAACAACGAATGCAACTGGTACAAATAACAAGGAGCTTCTTTCCTTCTGCTCAAAACACACAATTGACGTTTTCCTCATAACAATCGCTAATAAGAAGCGTTTGACTTTTGTCATGATTGATATGCTCGCGAATAGTCTAAGATGCTTTTGCGCCATAAAAATCAATTAGCTAACCAACCAACGAACTATCCAATAATATGTTAGGCCTCTTTTGACCTTCAGTACAGCGTGAATTTGTTTTGGCATGGATTCTACAAGATGAAAGCATTGTGCAGGAATGTAGACATCATTGTGTCGTACAATTAAATTGAACATTATCCCCATCATCATCTTATCCTCAAATAACGTGACTTTGAACAGCGCCTGATAGTTGGTGCTAAGCTTGCTGGATCCAGCGTCTCTTTCCACAGAATTCGTCAGATCAGGCCTTTTTTCTCAGTTATCATTTTTTTTCCAATGGTTATACTGCCTTCAAAGGAAGCGCTGTTTCGATGTTGATAATGCCGTGTCGTACCGGCTATTAAAACCCATTCGAGACAAAGTATGATGCGTGGAGCATTCCGAGATGATCTTCTGCATATCAAGACTGATTTATGATGTAATTTCCATGGTTGTAGACCGTCTGATTGCTTGTACAAATTTCGCCATCCGCCTCTGATCCACAAGCGGCTTCTTTCACAGAATTCCAAACACTAGAAGTTTTTTTTTTTTTTCCTCGCATCACTCTTGGTAAAACCTTCAAACTGTGGAGCATGGAAAAGCCCGGAACGACAACCGTTTCAGAGATAATGGATCCAGCATGCTTAGTACCAACTATCAGGCGCTGTTCAAAGTCACGTGATTTGCTTTCCGCATTATCCTGATTTTTCCACATAACTGATGCTAGAATGACTGACATTTATACCGAATAAACTTACATATATACTTGTAGGAATGAACCGTTATATGAAGAGGTGTGGTATACTTAATAAAATGGTATTGTCGTTCATGGTATAGTGTTTTATACAGGGTGTTTCAAAAATACACGGCATAATTTCAGGTATGTATTTCCCAAATGTAGACAATCAAAATAGTTCATTACAACATATGTCCGGAAATACTTCATTTCCGAGTTATGGCCTTCACAACATTGAAAATCACCGGAAC
>JAFIDM010009631.1:212422850-212434124 GCA_023159025.1 Thereuonema tuberculata | reverse complement strand
TCAGTTGTTTCCCCTTTTTTTCTGGAACTTCTCCATTGTCTATTTGCTTCTTTTCTGTTTTTTATTGCCAATTTAATGTCTTTATTCCACCAGGCGACTAATTTATTTCTGCTAATATTTTTAAATCCTATTTGGTTTTTGGCTGTTTCAATGATTGTTTCCGATAATAATTTGTTTAATGTTTCTGGTTGATTTGCGACTTTCTCTAGCATTAATTCTTTCTGTTTCATATTATTCGTTAGATGTGTTTTGAATTTTTCTCAATCTGTTTTTTCCGTTATGTTCCATTTATTCTGTTTGTTTTTCTACATTTGATTAATGTTTTGTTTTTTATTTGTCTCTTTTTTTAATCTAATTGTTATTAATTTATGATCACTGTCAATGTCATATGCGTTTTCTTCATCAATCTCTATACTATATATTGTTCGCTCAGATTCTCATTACTTATTACGTAGTCTATCATCGATTTTGATTCCCCCTTTCTCCCAAGTATTTTCGCCCTTAGTTATATTTTCCCAGTTCAATATTTTAAGATTTTGTTTATCAATTAATTCTGAGAGTAATTTTGCGTTTCTATCAAGTGGTTCTCTGAGTTCGTCAAAATGGCCGTTAAAATCTCCTGTTATTAGTAATTTTTCATTTTAATATTTTTCTGTTATTGTTGTGATCTCATTCATAATTTTCTTGTTCCAGTTTCCGTTTGGAGCCTCTTGACAGATAAGCTACTCCCAGTATCATATTAACATTCTTAGCTTTAGCTCTTATGAAGAAGGACTCAGCATTAGTTTCCTTATCTTCTGTTAATCTGGGGATTATTTCTGTGTTTAATTTGTTTGATACTAGGAATCCCACCCCTCCTCCTTTCTTATCTCCGTCTTTTCTGTTAATCCCTACCCAATTATAATCTTTTCCGGCTAAATCTTTTGGAATTTCCTCATTTCTTAAAAAGTCTCTGCTAAGCTCAAAATACTTATATCTAGTTGTTTGAACAATTCCAGTAACTCAATGAATTTTTGTCTTGATCTCCCATTAATACATCTAATTCCCCTTGCATTTATAAATGCTATTTTTATGTTCGAATTTTTGCTATTTTTTATCTTTTCTGTCTTATTGTCGTGTTGGTTTTGTTTTTTGTTTTTAATAGGTGTGTTAAAATTTTGAATGCTATAGTTAGGTTCGACGGCATCTCCTGCACAAAGGACTGTGAGCATGTATTCCTTTGCGGACTTTTCCCTCGGGCCTGAATCATCGATGCCTCAGACTACAACGGGCTCACGAACACACCACTGGCGTGCAGATTGACACTATGTTGTGTTTTCAGACGAGTCCCGCTTCCACTTGGATTACAATCCAAACATACGCGTAGACTATATCAAGATAAGCACCATCTTCCAGACTGCATTGTCCAGCGTCATATTGCACGACTTGATAGGCGTGATGGCTTGGGGAGCAATTGGGTATCATAGGCGACCTCGGCTGCTACAAACTGTGGGCACTCTTTAACAGCAACCGCAACATCAGGGAAGTTTGGAGGCTGAAGCCGTAGCCTTCCTTCCGCACACTCCTGGAGCCATATTCCAACAAGACAACGGCCGACCACATGTTCCCAAAAATGTTCTGCCCGCCTTCGAAGCAAGGCAGCTACAGGGTCCCTTCTTCCCTGACCTGCATGTTCGCCCAATATATCACGTATTAAACATGTCTGGGATATGCTCACTCGGCAACTAGCCCATCTTTGTCATCCAGCAACCAATACTGATGGACTGCGCAGTCGGATAGAAGCAGCCTGGAAGGCGATACCACAGGAACGTATCCAAGGCCTGTTTGATTTGTGAGGCGAAGATCTTACCAAGGTAAACAACAGAATATGGTCACAACAAAATATGAGTTTGACAATATAAAGTGCAAACTGAAAACGTATTACTGTTAGCGTTTGTATATATTTGTGTGATATTTTTCTCTCACAAATTTTTAGAAATAAGCCTAAAATTGGTACCAGTTTCTTAATATCTGTGGGAATCTTTATTATTTTAATGTTAACCTAATTATTGTTTCTGTTACTTACTCTAAAGATATTATAATCTCCATTTTTTTTGGTTTATTTTGTTTGTAATAAGTATCATTAATAACATACAATATTTCAGAACTATTCTTGTGCTTTTTCCTATCATTAACTACTATTTTTCAATATTTTTACACCAAAAAGTACCAAATCCATTTTAATTTTTGCTTTAAAACAGCATTTGTAGGATAAATAATTGTTGCACCTGATAAATTTTAGCATATTAGCAAAGTTAGGAGCAAATAATCAAACAATTGTGCGAACCAAAAGTTTTTTGTGCTTTCTGAAAAATTTGCTATTCTGGATTTGGTGCCTTTTGGAAACAAGTTTCTCATATTTTTTTTTTTTAATGTTATTTGCTACATTGCATCGGACCTTCATATTTAGTTAACTGTTTCAGGACAACCCAATATATTAGATTAGATTAGAATGTGGTGAATGTGAGCGGTACGAAGCCAAGCACCGCGACCAGTAGATCTATTATGCTAAAGTATGATGGCAGGCTCGCAGGGGAAACGGGAGTACCCTGAGAAAACCTGCCCAGCGCGTATCGTCCACCATCAGAAAACCCACATGAGAACCGAACTCGGGACTCAGAGGTGAGAGGCCACTATCTTAGCGACAACGCCAACCGCGCGGCCTCAATCCAATGTATAGTAAGAACTTGATGGGGGGGGGGGTAAACATTGAAATCTAATGAGATCTATATAATATGATTGAATTCATAAACAGATTAGGTCATTATATATATATATTTAACTATTGTAGAGAATATTTTTTCGATTTCAAACCTAACATGCTCTTTAAATGAGTCTAAACATAGCGAAATGTTCACGAATTAGATCACTTTTTTAGATGCATCTGACTGTTACTGCGGCCGCTAGGAATATACTGTTACAGATCCAAAGAATTATCAATAATTATAGACAGTCTGACGCGTTGCTTATGTATGTTATGTAGTGAATAAGGTGGCAGAGAATCCAAGCACTGCGACCGGAGGTCTATTGTACTATCCCACGGAAATAAGGACAGATTGAGAGAAAGACTGAGAAAGTACGGTGGGAGAAGTGCAGGGGAAAATCCCGAGAAAATCCGTCCAACGCGGATCGTCCACCATCACGAAACCCACATGAGAACCGAACCCCGGTACTCAGAGGTGAGAGGCCGATGTCATACCGACAACGCCAACCGCGCGGCCGACGCGTTTCTTACTCGAGAATAAAGGCGGGCTGGCGTCGCGTCGATTTAATAGGAATCCTATTAAGTAGCGTTTTTTGTTATATCATATAAGGTAGGTGACCCAAAGGTGACCAGAGTGCACAAGGTGGCCATCTGATTATATAATATAGTAATACACAAAATAGTCGGTAAATGGCACCTGCTACTTGACAGCTGTCGCACTCTGTGGCTACTGAAAACTAAGCCATTTCGACCAGACGTCGGCCATTACTGAGAAGACATTTGTTTTTGAGCATCATTGTTCTTACTGTCTGGTAAGTAATAAATTAAATTTAATCCTGTAAAGTTCTGTTTAATGCAAATTGTTGTATATTTTATTTAAGTTCGGTCACTACTCATTCAGGACGTATTGTCACAGTTTAAGAATTTCATGGTAATGACATTTTTTATTTGTGAAAACAATGTGCTGAGATGTGTACACAAGGTGGCCCGCCAACCTGACCACCTGATCACAAAATAATTGACAAGAGACTGTGCACCCAAAGTTTAAGATATGTCCACGAGGAGTGTGAAGGACTTACAAAAGGTGACAAAATCAAAGATTTCAAGCGTATTTTTTGCATTGACTCAGATTGAAAACTTATACAAGGCGACAGAATCAAAAATTTTAAGTATACTTTTTGAAAGACCTTTTCCCTCTATATTTTGTACGTATATTTAGTATTAAAACTTTAGGCAAAAAAAACTAGCAGCTTATAAAATACTGAATTTAGTCATAAAGTGTTAAGTGTCCTTTCAATCCCTGGAAAATATAATTTTTAACAAAATAAATATGTGGGCCACCTTAGGTTCACCTGCTCCGAAGGTGGCCCGGAAGTAACTTTTTAATAAAATAACTGTAAAACAAACTAAATATGTTTTAAGAAAAACAATATCAATATGTCTTGTTTAGAGAAGGTTCTTCAGGGTAATTATCTCGAAAATTTCGTACACGCAATTCCGAACAAATAACGTTTGTTTCAGTAAACAGTCATTTTAATAAAAAATGGTGAGTAAAACTTCTGGTTATGAACTGTTTTCTTAGGAAATAATAAATCCCGACAAAAGAGAAAGAAAAAGGAAAAATACTGTCCATTAGCGTACCAAGGGGGGGGAGGCGGTCCGCCCCGGGCCCCCGCTTGGTAGGGGCCCCATCAACCAGCCTAAAGGGGCCCCCACCAGCCTTATTTCCTTTTTTTTTTTGGTTGGAAAAGCAAGATTTCCTTTTCTTTTTTTTGGTTGTTGAATAATGGAAGTCCTGCCCCGGGCCCCCAAAGGCGTTGGTACGCCACTGATTCTATCAAGTTTCGGAAATTTATTGGAAAACTTTATGCCAATGATTTTGATTTTTTTTTTTTCTTTTCTTTCTTGAAGAACAGGAAGCTAAAATCGTTTGCTACTTTCTTGACAGCCAGACAACGACACTTCACTGTAATTCCATTTTCACTGTTAAGTCTTTTTCATTTGGAAATTTAAAAGAGTTTAAAACAATTCTTTCCGTTTAATTTTATTTCGAGAGTCTGTTAATTTTATATTCACAGCAATAAATCAAAAGCATCTGTAACTCAAAATAAACTTAATACGGCGTTGAAAAGAAAAATGAAAAAAGGTAACAACGAAACCGTCGAAAATAAAAAAAAGAGTAAAAAACTTATTTGATAATGATTGAGGAAATCAAAACTTACAGGCAAATCAAAAGTTATAGGCATTTTTAGATATAAATGCGGAAGCCTCACTAACTCATATCTAATTATCCTATTTCCCATAAAGCCTGGAAGCTGACAGCTTCCTTTGATTGTATTTGGAAAATGTAAGCTATTGGGCTTTCGATTAACTATCCTTTAGGGATTGGAAGGAGGTGAAATTCCTGAAATAGCGCCACATATGCACCTAGTGGCTATAATTGGAACAAAAAAAATTATTGTGCAACAATGGGAACTAAAATTTTGTTGTGCAAAATAGCGTCTCATAGCATTCTGGTGACAACAATGGGAACTAACTATTGTTGTGCATAATAGCGCCATTTTCTGCATAATTCTCTTCTGCATCCTCTCCTGCTCTTTGTCAAAATCGAAACGATACATATTAGACGAATTTTCAATATTCGGATCCTAATAGATGTAAACGGGGAAGGAAATCTTTCTTGAAGGGTTTTCATATCTCCAAAACCGCTTGAGGTGGAAACACGAAATTTGACGTGAGTGTTCTATATCAAAATTGAAAACATACTATTTGATCGAATTTTCGGTATCGAACCCTAAATGGTGTAAACGGAGGGGGTTGAGGGGATGAGCAAATATTATTGAATCATACCTCTACGGGGTTTACGGGTTTAAATTAAGAAAATAACATTAACTCATCACGGGATTTTTTTTTTCCAACTGGGGAAGATTTGATGTGATAGGTGTGGAGACGGGAGAGAAAGGGTTGGGAAGTTTTGGATTCTCCGATCGCGATATTAATTTCATATCTAAGGATCTCGAGTTACAAAATTCGAATATAACATTACTTTGTATCTATCACATGGTTTTTGTTTTAACTGGGAAAGTTTTGAAGTGATCAAACAGTTACAATTTCTTTCTCATCCACTTCAGGATATATATATATATTTTTTTTTGCAACCGTAGGAAAAACGGGTATTTCACCTAGTCTTTATGTATAAATGCGAATGCCCTCACTGACTGACTGACTCACTTACTGATTCATATCTAATTCTCATATTTCCTGTGCAGCCAAAATTTGGCCGAATTCTTCCTTAGGTTGTAATTGGAAAAAAGTAAGCTATCGGGATTTTGATTAACCACCCTAAGGGTGTTGAAAAGGGTTGAAATCCCTAAATTAGGGCCTATTAATTATTACGCACCTGTTGGTGTAAATGGAAGCTAAACAAGAAATTTCCCGTGAATGTTCTTGGTCGAAATCGAAAAGATGCCATTTGATCGAATTTTCAATATCGAACCCTAAAAGGCGTAAACGGGTGGGCAGGATGCGCAAACTTGGCAAAATAAGAAAATAACATTCATTTGTAATGGTCATGTGATTTTTTTACCAACTTGGGAAAGTTTAAAGTGATAAACGTGTGGAGAAGGGCAGAAAGGGGTGGGAAGTACGAACTCGATATTAAAATTTGTATAGTGATAAGTGATTTGCATAAGTCCAGTGATGCCAATAGTAATTACAACTTCATTATATATATATATATATATATATGTATACACACACAGGGTGATTATAATGAAAGTTCAACTGTCAACAAGCTGTAAAAAAAAAGAACCACTGCTGCGAATGACCTGAAATTTGAACTGAATATACTCGAAGAGAGGGGAAATGGTATGGCATAAGAAAAAAAAATAGTTCCAAATGTTAGCAATAGATGGCGCTTTAAGTGTCATAAGGTAAATGCGTTCGGCTACAAGTGAAATTTGAATCGCAATTAGACGGCTACAAGTGACATTTGAATCGCAATACGACGGCTACGGCGTGACTGTGCATGACTGTATAAGGTTTTTACTGAAGAAATGACTTCCAAGTCACTCAACAGTTGTGCCAGTGTTAGTTTAAAGCCCATCCACCATATGGCAAGGTCGAACCATATTGGATGGGAAAAATCGGTTTTAATTGTCCTGAGGCCAAAAACCGCATAAAAAGCAACAATTAAATCAGTTGTTAATTATCGTGAGTCTTGCGCAAGACATGTTCAAATATGCTATGTTTTCTGCCACAAGTTGAAACCGAGAAACAGCATGTTCCACAACAGATCGGAGTGTCTCAGAGTTGTGAATGTATTGAGCAGTGCGTGCCTTCAATTCAGCTAAGTTCATAATCGGACTACTAAACACAACATTTTTCAGATAATCCCACAGCCAGAAGTCACAAGGATTAAGATCAGGTGATCTTGACGGCCAGGCTGTTGGAAATTGACGACTGATAATTGTATCATTTCCGAAATGCCTTTTGAGCAGCTGTTTCACTGCCTTTGCAATGTGCGGAGGAGCGCCATCTTGCATTAAAATGATGCTACCCACTTACGCACGCTGTTGAAATGTTGGAATGACGTGGTTGCGCAAAAGACTCTCATAGCGTTTACCATTGACGGTACAGGTAACAGGACCCGCACGACCCATCTCCTCGGAAAAAAATAGCCCTACGATAAACGCACCACACAGTTACCTTAGGAGAATGAAGAGATACTGGTTCATGTGCGAACGGGTTTTCCGTTGCCGATATTCTGCAATTCTGAGTATTGACATGTCCTTGGAGAAGGAAATGGGCTTCGTCTGTCCACAAAATGTTCCATGGCCATTCATGTCCACTTCCATGCGAGCAAGAAATTCTAGAGCAAACCTTTCTCTTACTGGCAGGTCAGCAGAAGCAACTCCTGAACATGGGTAATTTTATATAGATAGCAATGCAGCTGTTTCGTACAATTTTATGCATCTTGCTCACAGGCATGTCCAAAGTTCAGGCAATTCCCCGTGCACTACACGTTTGCACACCATCCCTCGTCTCTTCCTGGACTGCTGTGGCCACATCTTCTACTGACGTCGAAGCAATTGGTTTCCTCCCTCTGCCAGATTTCACTTCAAAATGTCTCTGTCTCTTTGAATTTCTTCATCATTTTCTCCAGACCTTTGGCAGACATCGGACCACAGCCTTTTTTCATACCCTTTACTGTCCGGGACTTCTTCAGAGCTACTGGCGCACAGTCACCGTTCTTGTAAAAGAGCTTCACAAGCAGAGCCGATCCTTCATTGAGAGAGTCATTGCGAGCTTTCCTCTCAGAAGCAATATGAGGAAAACGCCGTATACCCCGCGTTATCATAACAAATGTGTCGTGTGCATGACATACCTTGTATTTTGGATATTATGATGCTTAAAACTCCATCTATTGCTAACATTTGGAACTTTTTTTTCTTATACCATACCATTTCCCCTTTTTTCAAGTATATTCATTTCAAATTTCAGGTCATTCTGAGCAGTGGTTTTTTTTTTTCACAGCATGTTGAAAGTTGAACTTTAATTAAAATCAGCTTGTATATATGAGACCTATATAAAAAGAAAAGTCCTGACTCAATCACTGACTGACTTACTCATCAACGCCGAGCCCAAACCCTTGAACCTAGAAAGCTGAAATGTTGCACAGAGTTTCCCTTTATGATGTAGACAAGGAATAAGGCCGGAGTTTTCAAAATTCCCACGGGATAGGGAATAAAGAGGATTTATATTTCCGCTTTAAAGTTGCCTTATCGATATATAGGTGTGTGGCGCCTTAAAAATTAAAAAAAAAGAAAAGCGTAGTATAGTTACCTCCCCATGGCGTTTGTCGTAGTCATGCTAAGAACGATAACAAATATTTTGTTTTGGATCTAGGTTTGCACTCTTTCTCTTAACTAAACCCGTACGGAATTTTCAGCTATTATCTTATATTAAGAGTATTGGAAATATCCTAAATCCTAACAAAACCGTACTATGTTCGGGAAAAAGATTTATGAAAAAATAATTTTTACTTCTCGCCAAAATTTGTAAACTAAATTAACCGAATCAATAAATTGTGGAATCAATAAATTAACTGAAAATTCGTGTTACTGAAACACTAACTTTACAATTGAACACTCTTTTAAGTTTTCTGCATTTAATTTCCTATATTTTAAGGTAAGATTTTAATAATGTATATCCCCCCCCCCCCAAGAAAAAAAGAAGTTCCGCTAAACATCAACAATTTAATTACCTACTTTCTAACTTCTATTAATATTATTTTATTAGCTTTAATCCTCCTTAAAATTTTAAGATTTTTAAAAAGTAGTCTATATTTTGAGTAGTATAGTTTTATATTTACATTTCACTGAGCGAATTTTTAGTTATAAATTGAATACATTTTTAAAATTGATTGACTAGTTGAAACAATATTTAGTCTAAGATTTTAAAATTACATATTTAGAATTACTTCTAATTTTCGGTAATTAATAACGTTCTTTATATTTATGGTCACAATATATTTACATTGTTTTCTAATGGACAATCATTAGATTATTATAGTTTCCGAAATCACTGCTGAACGTGTAATTTCAGCCTACGCTTCTTTTAACTTCTCAATGCGCATGCGCCGTATCGATTTAAGTCAGTCAAGACCTGCTCAATATTTCAGTCGAAACACGTCTGTGGGTGTGTAACCTATGTGGAACCCTGTCGTGAATGTATTCTCTGCGATGAATATGAGACACTTTTTAAAAAATAATTCTATATTCGGTTATTTCACTTGGTTTCTTCTTTCTTTCCTTTATTTTTGTCTTGAAGTTAATATTAGGACGAAGAACTGATGAAAGATATTATACTAATAATTCCCATAATAATTTACTGTGTTTCTATTGGATGTTTCTGTTGGATTTGAAAATGAGTTTAAACGGATCATTCAATAAATTTAATAAATCAATAAAAGCAAAAGAAAGAAGAGAAATTACTAACTTTTTAAGATATATGACATTCTTTTATTAAAGAAATATTTTTTAAAGTTATAATTTATTGTTGTTAACTTATCATATGATAATTCTGTGGATCAAAGGAGTAAGCCGGCACACCTGATTAAATTAAACTCAATTTAATAACTAAATAAAAATATAGTACAACCCGGTTTCGGTTACATTCTAACCATCTTCAAGTACATGGAAGTGACAAGTTGTGGAAGTATTTATACAAAATGGCTATGATGGAAATTTTCTTGCGGAAGTAATTAGCATACGATGACGTCTTGAATGGCTCAGCTCCACCTAGAGGGATTAGGCTGAAGTTCCTTGTGTCAATAAGTTTCATGTACTTGCTGAATAAACGTTGCTGACATACTTGATTAATAATCTAAAAATTAAAAAACTAAAAACTAAACAATCGAATCAGGTAGACAGAAATTAAGTGACAGAATAAATGAATAGCAATAAAAATAAAATTAAAAGGCAGTAAAAAAAAAAAAAAAAAAAAATTATGCATAAAATAAAATAAAATAAAATAACATGAAATTCTAAGTAAAGCAATCAAGTAGAATGAATTGAGATAAAATTGAAAAGTAAATTAATTAAAATTAACAATGATCAACATTGATTATACAAGAATTTATATTATTCTATACATTTATACAAATTCGCTAAAATCGGGATAAAGTTAAAATAGAATAAGTAGATTTATAGAACATTGATTTTAAAAAAGATTATATTATTATTTATAATCATATAAAGTTCTATTAAAACAGGAATGAATTTAATGAAAGAATAAAATATATAACACTGATCTTACAGAATTTTTTTTTTTTTTTTTTGATTATGTTATATTTATATAAAATTCTATTAAAGTCTAAGATAAACTTAAAGTAAATGAAAGAACGTATTGATCTATAGAACGTTGATCCTTACAAGAATATACATTATTTTATACTAAACTGAAAGAATGAAACAGTAGGTCTAAAATAACAAAGAAATATCAGTATCATGAAAAACTTGGAACGTGCCATATTACGAGATCCTGAAGAACCAATACGTTTTAACCAATTATTATTGTTATACAAATTAGAAATTATGTAAATTAACTACCAATATAAATTACTAGGATTGTATAATACAGAGAAGCATGAAATTGGAAGTGAGCAGACCTACCAATTGCGTTAATAATTTATTAATTTTTTATTTTTATTTAGGATTCTTTTGTGAATATCGTATTCATTCATGGAGGGTACTGTTAAATAAGTATTATAAGCATTGGGAGTGCACAAGATCATCAACGTTTCCATACATTTTCTTTGGAATTGTTTATTACATTTAATCAAAACCTTAGAGTTTTCAAAGAGAATGTGATGCTGCTGCTCTATTGAATGTTTATACGTTAAATATTCTTTATTGCGTGCCTTGTACGCCCTTTCGTGGTCTCCCACTCGCTTTGCTAAAGATCTTCCCGTTTCGCCTAGGTAAACACAAGAGTGGTCCTTGCAAGGGATGGAATACACTAATCCTGTA
>JAFIDM010009631.1:212388041-212400294 GCA_023159025.1 Thereuonema tuberculata | reverse complement strand
GACACATTGGATCAGTGGTCCATTCTACCCCGCTGTTTTTACAATAAAATATTTTGGCACTATGCATTATATTTTTTTTCTATATTATATATTTATTAGGCCTATTATATTATATTGTATTATATTATTACATATTATATTTTTTTTATATATTTTTTTATGTAGGCTATTATATATTGTGTGTAGCCTATATTATTAAAGGATATTACCCCTTTAGAAATTCCTCTCAGCAAGTACCGTAATAGGGGAAGACTTATTGCGAAGGCATCTTAATCTTCGACAATAGCCAATTTACACATTTAACTGTTATTAAATTCTAATTAAAAACTATGCAAACTGTCACGTTGTGGAATTGGCAACATGACACGATTAAAATCTTGGTCTCTGAGGGAATATATTGTGCAGAAATAAAAGTGTCTTTAGACATTGTTACGGAAGTTGGTCAAGATCTGCATAATATTTTCTTAGATCAACGCGTTTCTACTAACAACATTCCGTTCTGGGCTCCTATGAAAAAGAATGTCATTAGAACGTGTAAAACGGCAGCGAAAAAGGTTAAAATTATCACCAAAGACAAAACCATTGCCATAAAGACAGACTTATCTCTTATTTCAAGATTATTGATAGCTTCCAGAAAAAGACCTGATATGGATTTGAGGCACAGTTTGAGCAACTACGAGTTTTCAGCACTACCGAAGTCGTTGTTTGCAGTTGACGGGAGTATGCACCATTGTCGAGCTAACTACAAACTTACGGATGCTCTTGAAACAATGCAACAGATACCTGCCGAAGAAAACGAAGATGATCATGCTTTCACCACACGTGATGTTTTAGAAGATAATGAAGAGCTATATGGAAAAGCTGTGATAGTAGATGGCATGGCGCATCTTCATACTTACCACAAACCTAACACAGTGAAGACATGTAGTGACCTCGGTGTAAGCTTCAGCCAATGGATCGGACAAAAATTCAGCATACAGTGAGGTCCATATAGTTTTTGACTCTTACAAAGAAAACTCTTTGTAAGAAAGAAAGCGATGCGAGAGATTCGGCAAAAGGGCTCAGATCCAATCCAGTACAAACTCGGATCAGAAACGAAAATTGGAAATATACCAATGCAGAAATTATTGGCCCATGATAAGACGAACTAACAGAGTTCCTTTCCGATGAGATTCTTAAATTTGGCGTGACCAACAACAAAAGGTTCGTACTCAGTTGGAGGGACAAAGCAGCTTCATCACATGGCGATGATATATCCAGCCTTGCAAGTACGCAGGAGGAGGCCGACACAAAGATCATATTACATGCAGCTTATTTAGCACAGAAAGGAATTAAAACTACTCATTTGATGTCCTGATTTTAGCACTACGGCGTTATCCTCAACTTTCGAAAGATTTTGCATTTTTCCTCGGCCATAGCATGAAAAGGTTCGTTCTGCTAGGTTCAATTTACAGAGCACTTGGACCTCTAAAAGCCTGTACACTCCCTTGATTACACGCACTTTCAGGAGCTGATGTAACAGGATCATTTGCTGGCAAAGGTAAAATAAAGTGGTGGAAAGCTTTTAATTCCGCAAGTGATACGCTGCTGGAAGCTTTGGCTAAATTGAGGACTACACTGTCACTCACTGAAGATGCCAGGACTAACTTGGAAGCGTTCGTTTGTCAGCTTTATATCCCCAAAACAACACTGACCGACATAGGAGCTGTGCGATGGTTGTTGTTTACACAGAAACAATGTCAAGATGAGAACCTTCCTCCAACAAGATCTGCACTGGATCCGGCATTGCTAAGGGCTCACCTTCAGTGTTTTGGGTGGAATCAGGACCTAATTCAGCATTCCAATAACCCACCACCCTCAAATTTCGGATGGAACAAAGTAGGTTGTGAATACGAGCCTGTTGCTTGTACCAACCCTTGTACACCAGAGCTTATCTTGGAACTTTGTCGCTGCTCATGCTCCAAAAGGCGTTGCTATCCTCCATGTACATGTCAGTCAAATGGACTCCGGTGTACTGACATGTGCAAGTGCGAAGGTAATCCCGACCGTTGTGACAATATGGGAGAGTGCGAGCTAGACGATGATGAAGATTTAGGTCTAAGTGAGATTGAAAGTGACGATGATGATAATTAAAAAAGTAATTATAGGAGTGATAAGTATTATTGTCTCCACTCTGTCTATATAAATCTGCAAAACATTGCATTTCTTCCACAGTATTTTCATAAAAGGTTAAAACTATAGTGGTACTTTTTATCTTTCAATTTCCTACGGCACAACATAAGGGAAAGGGGATTTTTTTTTAATTTATTAGTGTTTAATATATTAATTATTATTAGAATTATCTAGTGGCCATATAAATAATGTTAATCATGTAAATATGCGCTTGCAAAACCCTCATACTGCGCCATACTCATTTTTAGTTTTCAAAAACATAAAAGTACTTTTTAAGAGAAAAGGGTTGATCCTACATAAAAAATTGTAATAACCTTTTCTGTGCAGAATATTCGTAGCTACATTTTTTGTTTCAAACTTTTTTTCGTAATCCCAACGGTTACTTAAATAAATAGGAAAACGTGTTTGCGAAGGCGGCCATTTTGTTTTTTGCCGGCAGCATTCAAATGCACCATTTTCAAAAGTGCCACCATCGAAATTATGTTTCTCCAAGGTCAAACGAAGAGATTGAGACTACTTCCACACTTGCATCATCAAGGAGCACACGGATGTACATTTGAAAGGGTACTAATATATATATATATATATATTGCAACACCGTATATATATACTGTCCGATCAGTTTATTAGGTACACCTACCTAATGTTGGGCCTCCTTTAGTCCTCAAAACAGCCTGAATTCGTCGAGGCATGGATTCCACAAGATGCTTTCAGGAAAACAACCCCCCACACCATAACACTGCCCCCACCGTCTTGAAGAGTTGTTGTGAGGTCCAAACATTCATGCGCACAGCAGGGTTACCTAATAAAGTGTATATAATAATAAATATATATAAATAGTTGAACTGTCCTTTTTTTTCCACGAACAAAAACTGCTTATTCATCGTACTGCTAAGTAAAAGTTTTTTTTTTTTATTATTGAATAGGATAATCGTATTACAAATTTTGTTCAAGTTTGTCCTTTCAATTTGATTCAGAAATTTATTTGGTTTATTTCTAACAAGGCCAAATTTTATGATCAAACTGTATATATAGATATATGCAATTCAAACATTACAGTGTTTTCTATTGAATTGCATCCTAAAAATAATTTAAAATTTTTTTAATAGATATCTTTCGTCCAGTTCAATGCAATTAGCCTGTTTAGTTTGGTTTTTTTTTTTTTTTCGGTAGTATCAAGGAGAATCGATTTAGTGATGAAAGGATTTTATTAACTCATCTACAAGTTTCACGCTCTGGTAACTGCATTAAACAAAAAGAAAATGTGTAGACACAGATTAGTCTTTAAAGTGGTCTGACTCAATTTGATAATTAAATAATTTATTTAGCTCTTGACTATTATTAAATAGAAATGTGTTCGCGCTTTCCTTTTTAAATATTTTTAAAACTTATTTGATTAAATTACTTTTTATTTTCCTTTATGTAAAACAAAGTATAATTTTCTTTTTCAAATTGAATTTACAAAAGAATAAATTAAAATTAATTGGTTAAAATATACAAGTACATTTCGTGAAAATTCATATAATACATTGTATATTAGCTTATATGCTATTATAGTATATTAGCATATACATATAATAATAATATATGCATATTTTATACTATTTGAGAGAAAATAATTTAGAGAATGTTGTTTGTTTTTTAGCCTTAAGTTAATATGCTGAAAACACTGATTAGTTTTTTAAGTAAAACTAGGAAGCAATAAACAAATAAATTTTAATTTTATTTTTAAGAAATCTTTGAAAATGTTTTTAAAGTTCTGTATGAAACTCGATCCTTAATAACAACTAAAAATGCAAACAAATAGTTTTTGTATATAATTTAAAATAAAATTTATGATAGAGATTTCATTCCAAATGTTTATCTTTGTTTTAAGTTGAACTGTCAATTTGTTTTTTTTTACTGATACAAAGATGTTAGTAATAAATGAGATGATATCACTGTTTTTTTTATTCAGATTCTTATTAGATTCAGATTCTTTTAGATTTAAATTCTAAAGATCAAGCAGAAAACTAGTAATATCATTCTTTATAATTTTTTCTGTTTTTCAAATGCCCGGGCTCGTAGACTAATCGTCTTTCTTTAGGCCAACAACAAGGGGCGAGATATGATGCCTTTAACCAACGAATCGTTGCCCAGGGTACGCCAAGGGAGGCAGCATCAAGTGATACCCGCAGGAACGGACAGAAACAGAAGAAGAAAGAAACATCCATGCCACGACCGGGATTCGAACCCGGGTACCGGCATACTGGCCGCACGGCAGACCGCCGTCAAGACCGCTCGGCCACGCCGGCACGGCAAACTAGTGAAAACTAGTGAAGACCACTCAATTTACATAGAAGCAAAGTTTCAAAGTCTCCGATGAGAAAATCAGCAGAAGGTTTTCTGTGCAGTAACAGTCTTGAAGGATATGAGTAGATGAAAACAAACAACTGAACAAGAACCCGGAAAATAAACACAGAAACTTTTTGCATGTTCAAGTTGCATAAACACAGTTTGATTAGCCACCCACATATTCCATTAGAGAAAACGCCCGAAGTTATTTGATGTGCAGGAGTTTACTGCTACATCTTCTATAAAAAGAAAGTGATTTATTCTTATCAAGAATCCAATCGTTGCCAAAGTTCAGTTAAATAAAAAAAACTCATGAAAATTCAAGTAATAAAAGTAAAAAACAATAATTAAAAATAAGATAATTACGAAAAGATTGTAAAAGTCAAATTCTCAGTTAATCTAATTAAAGTTTTTATTTCTTTTTTTACTTCCAACAGAAATATAACAGAACTTAATTTTAAAATTTTACTTTATTTTACAAAAATTTAGATTTTTTGGTTCGAAAAACAGATTTGCTTTTAGGGTCCTTTGAAGCTGTCTTTTTGAAGCTGTGATGAGCTGCTAATCGTGATCGAAGATCTTCAGTTCTTCAAATAACAGTTGGTGTGCACTAAGAGCAATTACAAAAATGGTCTATTGGTGAACTACATTATGACATAATAATTTAAAAATAACAAAACAGGATAACGAGCATTAATTTAACAAAATATGTAACCTAATACAATAATAAGAATCATATCATTACCTACATCCTGACATACAATAATCCAATAATTTACTAATTTAATTGATAATTTAAAAATCATACCATTACATACATCAAGACAAACAATAAATCTAATAATTCAATAATAAATAATTGATAATAAAATAATACTCTCTATTTACAAAATTGAATGTGAAATTTGTAAAAAATTCTACATAGGAGAGCGCAAAAGAACGATTACGGAACGTATAACAGAACACGGAAATTTTTGAAGCATGGTCAGATAGATAGATCAGAAATTACTGAATATTGTATTAAATGAGATCACAGATCTAGTAATAATGTAAAAACTTTGTACAATGAAACAGACACTGTATCTAGAAAATTAATAGGAAGTATTCTCATAAGAAATACCAGACGTCAAAATTTGAACAGAAACGAAGGTGTAGAAATTAACGAGAGATTTGAAAATTTGGCTAGAGAAATGATAAATTTAAATTAAAACAAAACCACAAAATTTGAAGAACTAACACATTAAAATAGGGAGTATTATTTTATTATCAATTATTTATTATTGAATTATTAGATTTATTGTTTGTCTTGATGCATGTAATGGTATGATTTTTAAAATATCAATTACTATTAGTAAATTATTGAATTATTGTTTCTCAGAATGTAGGTAATGATATGATTCTTATTATTGTATTAAGTTACATATTTTGTTAAATTAATACTCGTAAATTAATGCTACTCTATATTATTATGTCATCATGTAGCTTGATAAAGGAAAGTCGAATTATCTTTCCGAAAACTTGTATAAAGCATATTTTTACTTATTTATTTATGTTCTAAGAGTGATGAGGTATTTTTTATGAATTAAAATTATTATAGAGAAGAGATTAGGAGGAAATATGGATTAAACTTACTGTCATTGTTAGATATGTTTCTCCTAGTGATGGATTACCAATTGAACGCTTTCTGAGTTTTTGAACTGAAAGTTTACACTGTTGAAAGTAAGGCTGAGCTGATACTGAACTACATCAGTGAAGTTGAAATAGATTTCAGTAAATGCAGAGGACAATCATATGACAATGCAGGCAATATGACTGGAAAGTATAAGGATGTTCAGGAAATAATTCTGGAAAGAAAACAAGTTTCCAAAGTTTATTCCTTTGCCTGGACATTTCCTGAATTCAGTTGGACGAACTGTCATGGACTAGTGCCTGGATGGCATAATAAATGAGCTTTATTGTTTTTTCTCAGCTTCTACAAAAAGATCGGCAGTGCTAAAAAATTTCTTACCTCCTGAGTCAAAAGTTCCTAAAACATTTATCAGATACAAGATGGGAAGCTCACGCCAAATCTACTGTAGCTACTAGTGAAAGTTATAATAATATTGTTGAAGCTCTCAATCATATTTCCTGCGATAAACTGAAACAGAAGATACTAGACGACAGGCTCAAAATCTTCTGCAAAAAATGAAAGAATTTGAATTAATTTTCATACTTCACCTTTGAACACATTGGCTAGAGTAATTTCAAAAAGTTAGCAAGGCACTCCAAAGTTCGCAAATTTCATTGAGCACATGTGCAAATATTTACATCTCACTATCGTAGTTTATATCGAACACTAGGGCTAATTTTGATGAAATAAACAGTACGAAAAATTTATTCTAACGGATGCAGAATAAAAAAACGCCAAAAAAAAAAATTTAACGTAAAAAAAAAAACAGTGATGGGACAGGGACTCGACATCCTTACAAGAACTTTCTCCAAGATTTGGGGTAAATTCATTTATCTCTGTCATGGATACTTTTGAAGTCAATCTAGATAGAAGAGCAACACAGTATAGGATTGTAGCTAGCAATTTTTCATTTTGGTGAACTTTGGCCAAGGAACAGATTCACAATGGCGTGTAGATGTTAAAGCAAAGAGGGCCAAAGGACCTTAGTCCAGGGGTGCACAACCTTAGAAAGTCTGAGGGCCAAAATTTTTATAAAAGTTCTAATGGAGGATCATTATATTGTAATTATATTGATGGTTAAGACTAAATCAGACTCTTAAGTAATCTTAGATGTTCTAAATAATTAATTGAAAATGAATAATTTAACATATGCACAATATCTTTTATCGTTTTTCCCGATTTTCCCCAATTAATTGAAAGGTTATTATATATAAAAAAACCAGGCTACCAAAGCTTATTAATTGATGTGATCCTTTTCATATTTCAGTTTACTGTAATTCCAAATGGATCTTTGTTGGTCAAAACTGTAAGTAATGAGTTTCTTACTTATGATAAATGAACTTCAGTTTCTGCAATTTTAAAAACTTCAAAGTTTTCAAACAAAACAGAAGTAGAAATAAAAAGAATTCAAGTTGGTAACCTTTGTTATGAAACTATGTACGGTTGTTATTGTGCCCAATAATATCTTAGTGATGGTAATGCAATAATGAACTGACTTTTGGAAAAACAATTGTAATCTGTTTCACACCATTTATTGTTTGACGAAACAAAAGGTGACTGCATATTAAATTCATGATCACTGCTGGAGTGATTGTTGTTTAAAAAGAAAACAATCACGTAAATAGCAATGGAAGGAAAAGGACTGAAAGTTTTGGTTCGTCGTGGTTGCTTGGCGACAAGGAACAAAAAGGAAAATTTTGAGTCCGAAGTTAATGTTCGACGTGAAGGCTTTGGTCAAACGGCTCTTATTCAATGGACATATATTCTATATAAGAATATACTGCCTGACAAAAAAAGTAATGCACCCAGAAGGAGTGGTTGGAAGTGAATGAAACTATATATACGGGAAGATCATGTGACTTTATTGAACTGATTACAATATGGGATGAAAGAGACAAGTCTGTTGGCAGTTACAGGTGGAAAGTTGGCGACAGGTCAGTAGGGTGTCGCATCTCCTCTGGCAGCAATGCATGCCCGTATGCGGTTCGGAATGGTGTCAAACAGCCTTTGGATCCTATCTTGAGGCAAGTTCTTCCACAATTGTTGCAGCTGTTCCTCCAGATCCTGCAGGTTGGTATTGCGACGGAGTCCACTTCCAGTGTCATCCCACACGTGTTCAATGATGGAGAGGTCCGGGGATCTTGCTGGCCACGGGAGGACCTAGACATGCAGTCCATAGACACCCGTGCTGTGTGTGGGCGTGCATTATCTTGTTGGAACACTGTCCCAGGGTGCTGTGCCATAAGGGGTAGGACGTGCGGACGCAGAATGTCTGTGACGAATCGCTGTGCCGTCAAAGTCTGCCGATGCACTATTAGAGGTGATTTGAACGCATATCCGATGGCTCCCCACACCATGATGCCCGGGGTTACGCCTGTGTGTCTCTCCACAATATGGGCAGGATGTGCCCTCTGCCCTTGACGCTGCCATACTTGAACACGATGGTCATCGGAGGTTATGGCGAAGCGGGACTCATCAATGAACATCATGTGACGCCATTCGTCCTCTGTCCATGCCTCCCGGGCACGATACAATCCAAACGCCGACGTCGGTGTTCTGGTGTCAATGGCAACTGACTCATGGGGCGGTGGGACCCCATCCGGCGGATGCGAGTCGTCGAGCCATTGTGCGGGAACTCACAGGATGTTGTAGAGTCACCAGTACATGTTCGCGGATGGCGGGTGCCGACGTCATGGGATTCCGGACAGCTTGCACACCATACGACGGTCCTCCCTCGGTGTGGTGTTTCTTGGTCGACCCGAACCTGCACGACGTGCATGGGTGCCCTCATGTACCCATTGATTCCAACATCGGGCCACTGTGACATCTGAATGGCCCACATACCTGGCAATTGCACAATACGACCAACCAGCCTCATGGAGTCCCACAATGCGGCCTCTGTCAAATGTAGTCAATTGGTGGAAAGGCTGTCAAACCCGTCTGCGCGGCATCGCGGGTGCTTCGTACTGTACGTCAACGTCGTTGTTCACTGTCTGACTCACAGCAGTTGACTGATAACAATTGCACAACAACAGGGCGATGACATCACGAATGCACTCTGGTGGGCGTTCTACACATTACAGATACGTGTGAATCTAATTATTTACTCACACATCAATGGTATGCATGTATACCGACTTGGGATAATATTGGACCACTCCTTCTGGTTGTATCACTTTTTTTGTCAGGCCGTGTATAAATAACTTGGAAAGTATACATACTGAATAATGAATAATTGTTTTTCGATCTTTGAATTTCGTTCAAACAAGATATGAGGAGAGGAGCTTAGTTTCAAAACCCGCCATCTCCAAAACTATTATCCACGCGTGGTGGCGTCGCAATAGTTTCAAGTAGATCGTTTCAGTAGATCGCATTTTTGGATGTATCGAACACGAAATCAGAAAACGTGAAGCAATGCTGAAACCGGAAGACTACCACGAACATTTCGGAATGGTAAAGAAAATTCACACAGACTTGAAAACTGCGACTAGTGGAGTTCTCAAAACCCCAGCAACTCTACCGTTCAAGTTGTCCAAACTGAACAGCATATACTTTCAGAAAAAGAATAACAACGTATAGGTCAAAGGTGACGTTAATTACAATACCGATTTCACGCAGTTCAGTTCGATTACATAGAAGGGAAGGAAGCTAAAGTCGATAACACCGAATCTTGTATCCCTTGGAGTTCAAATAAATTAGAAAAAAAATCCAGAATGTTCGGAAACTCCTCGTTATAAGGTATGGCAAAGAATGGGAAGAAAACCCAGATCTGGAATTCTACAAGGGAATACTGTTGACTGATGAGGCAGAATATTCTGATTCCAGAACCGACACTGAATGCGATTACAGCGCTACTGATGAGGAAACTACTTAAAATAAACTTTCTAGAGTGCGAGTGTGATTATGTAAAACACGTTTATTGCAATAAAAGAATGTTCTATTATGAATGGTGATATTATGAGTTAGTGCGAAAATTATTTTAAAAAATTATGGACTTATGGGTTAGCTAGGTGTTTGTAATAGTCCTGTTAGATCGATAATTATTACCCGATGGGACCAAACCCAGCGCATTTGGTCTTAACAGGAACAGTGGTGAGTAGGAACTGACGTGTTTCTAATAAGAAATTGTATTCCCGAGATACACGGCGCACAATCTTACTTCAAAAACCCTTAACTCCAATACTTTATATCAAACACCGCCTTCTCCTCATAAAAATAGGATATACTGCTAAAACCGTCAGTATCAGATTTTTTAGACTTGGGTCACTTTATTTCTCTTTCTATAACCTACAATACAAAAAAAAGTTCATTTGTATATTCGAAGTAATAACGTAGGTACAATTTTTCCTATTTTCCAAAAATTTTTAATTTTGGAGATGGTGGGTTTTGAAACTAAGCTCCTCATATTATGATGAACTTTCCGGAAGGATTTCTACTCATAATGTGTGTTTTAGTTTTCTTCCATAGAATAGCCGGAAGCCGCATAGATCTACAATGAAAGCGTCGAAAATGGGAAAGCAGATGGAATTGTCGTTTTCCGGGAGATTAAAAATAACAGATGATATATTCTACAAGAACGAAGCTTCAAACCATGGACTACAAAGGATCTTTTTGAAATACTACGTTTGTAACAGTGGATATAACTACAAAGGTCAGGCTATCGTGCATTAGAAGAGTTGAAGTAAGTATTTTTGATTTATAATACAAAGGACCTATATTTATAGAACAGTTCAAAAACACTGCATAAAAAATCAACTTGACAAGTAGATTTAGGGCTCGTTTATTGAATTCTAAAGTGACCGTTGTTTTATTTTAGAGTAATACATTTGAATCAACTAGTGCATCCAAATATTCTAAAAGCAAAGGAACTATAGTGATTAAAGAATATTTGAACTTGATAAGCAGTAAAGTCTATGAGACTAGTAATTGAGTATTACTTAAAAGAACTTTCATGAATAATTTCAACAGTGAAAAAGATTTACAATTGTATCTGTAAAAGAGAAGCAGTTAGTGAACATTGATTAAATTTTGTTGTTAAATTTATCGAATAAATCTTGAACTTTTTTATTATACTAGTCGTAAAGCGTACTCTTATTCCGTAGAACAATTTCCATTCTCTGCTACAATCTTAAATACATTTATATATATATAATAGATAGTTAATAATTAATTTTCAACAAACTAAATGTCAGATTTCTATTTTAACTGTGACCTGGAAACGATATTGTCCTGAAGTTCCTAAAAAATCTTAAACTCCGGATATTCAAAGCTCAGAAACGCACAGAAAATTTTCAATATCCGCAGAATAGGAATCGCATAAAGGACTTACAATGAGGAATTTGACTAAAAGAACAATTAACAGACTAGCACAATGAGATGAGATTATCTTTTAAGGATTTCTAACACAGCGGCCTTAAAAGATCTCTCATTTGTCTAACGACGGTTACTCCTACTCATGTACAAGGCTTAAGAGGGAACTTATCATACGAAAACATGTCTCCAAAATAATCAAATAAATAAATTAGCAAAATGATTTCAAGCAGAAAATCATATTTACAGAGATCACTCTACATTTTTCTTACATAGTGCATCAGAAACCGTCTTAGTCTAATTTGAAATTTATTGCTAAGATTGCATTGTCCTACAATTTATCTAATTTGTTAATAATTCTGTGCCGTGTTCCTCGACTGCCTCGAATAAAAATTTTATACAATCTTGGTGTAGTTTTGTAGTAAAAAACGAAAACATTGTCTGTAGCAGAACATCATTACCTTGAAAAAACCTTCTTTATTATTCTTAACAATATTTCATTTCTTTTAACAAGAAACTTCTTCAGGTTGTACATGAAAAAAAGAAAAGCTTTCTCCTTCCTCTAAGACTCCATAATGCGTTATTGATAACGAATTGATATTCTGATAGCGACCAAAATCGCTAGCTATTGCGTTTGTCCTTTCCGTCCGCCCGTCCGTCCATGTCTGTCCACCCCTAAAAACAACCGAATGGAAGGACGGATTGACAAACGGATTTCAACATCGTGTTCAGAGGCCCAAAGACTGTAAGAATAGGGTATTTTCAGCG
>JAFIDM010009631.1:212323323-212374519 GCA_023159025.1 Thereuonema tuberculata | reverse complement strand
ATTTTGATGAGATTATAACAGACATGTGGTAAATTTCAGGTTTATTTCAGTTTTTTTCTCTTGTCGTTTTTGCTGTAGGCGTCGCTTGCATTGGGTGGCTGTCTCCTTGACCATCGAAGACATTGTCATTAATGCACTATTCACTATTAATATTATTATTATTATTATTAAATAAAACCGTGGTAAAAAAATTAAACAGATTAATATATTATTACCGCGCGTCGGCAACGCAGCGCTCTGCCGCACCGATCTATCATCGCGACAGCTCCAGCTCCAGCTCCAGCTCCGTGCGGTCATTTGCAAATACACTGACAGCGTTCATCGACAACGCAGCGCCGCACCGACCTGTCATACAGAATTAGGGTTCCCAGAATTAGGGTTCCTAACGAACAGATAATGTTACTGTTAAGAAAGCGAGTTAATATTGTCATCCAGTTCTGAGCTATGTTTAAAGTTTCAAGTGTCTAGATCATCGGGAAGTTAATTTAAGCTCAATTGCAAAATTTGTACCGAACAAACAAACGGACAGACAAGAAAGCGAGCCAAAAAAAAAAATGTTAATAATAAAATGACACGAATTGATCAGAACATAATATTGTAAAATAAAAATAATCCTTGATTGACAACCAAAATTTAATAACCAAACATGACTAGAACAATAAAATACAATAAATGATTACATAAATTACTATACTTATTTAGATACAGTGAAAAAGAGCAATGCACTGAACCAAATGTTAAGACCTCGTAAATAAATAAAATAAATAATGTTAAAATAAATAAATAAATTAAGAGAGTTCTTATACTTTTGTAAATAAATTAAAACAGAGTGATTTCTGTAACTATACTTTAATTTCCTTTTGAAGATAAACTGGCAATGAGTATAAATATTTACAAATAAAAATCGGCCATCTTGGCCTTATGAACCATATTTATTTGATGCCTTAAATGAGAAATCGACGTAGATTCTCCATATCCTTTGCCACACCAAGGGCTGATAAGTTCTGTCATATTCCTTCTTCTTAAAATTACGGATAATAACCTTTATATTCTCACCTGTTTGCAAGTCTCCAGATATTCTTCTTCGGTTGTGATACACACAGCATCATGTTTACATCTTCTAACATTTACTATCAACATCAGCATCTTCATCACAATTGATCTTAAGTGATATCAAATTTTTAAAGAAAAAACCGATTAAACATAAAAATAATAATTTTAATATTAAACTTTGAATAATGTATTTACAATTGTTTCTAAATAAGATCGCAATAAAATTCTTGTGAATGTTTTCTCAAATTCTCGCAGTATTCTTCTCTTGCAAAAACTAGTTTTTTAAAGAGATAAACAAGTTAGTTTTTGAGTATTTTCTTTTGTAATACAGAACTGGGTGAATCTCATCACCCTACACGAAAAACAAGTACACACACTTAGGGAACACTTCCACCAAAGAGCACAACACTCCTCACTCCACTCAGCCATTGTCAAGGCTGACACACACTTCACACCCCTGGACCTTGCAAACCCTTCTCTAATTCTCAACACCCCCGACACCCACACACAGCAGCTGCATGAATCATGGGCTCGTAAGGAACTCCATGGCAGACATCGCCACGAACTCAGCCAACCTCATGTCGACATGGAAGCGTCGAACAGATGGCTGATGAGTGGTGAGCTGTTTGGGGAAACCGAAGGGTTCCTGATCGCGATACAGGACCAAGTCATCCCCACACGCAACTACAAGAAACACATTCTACACGACACAATCAGGTAGCATCGATCGTTCATCAACAGCTAGCACACAAATACTCACTTATTAAGAACACGGTCCCATACTACAAGTACACACCACAAAGCGTACTAGAGTCACCCTCACATAAGCTGTACTGGGACCGTCCCATTCACACAGACAAAACTACACATCACAACAGACCTGACATTACACTTGTTGATAAGGTCAACAAACAGACCTATCTCATTGATATTGCAGTTCCCATCAGCAAGAACATGCAGAAAACTCACGCTGACAAGATAAGTAAATACACAGACCTAGCACACGAGCTCCAGAAGCAGTGGAGTCAGGACCGAGTACATGTTGTACCCATCATCCTGTCCGCTACTGGTCTGGTGCCTCACACATTGCATCATAGCCTCAGCACACTAGGAGTTCATAAAAACACTTATGCACAACTGCAGAAGGCTGTGGTACTCAACACAACACGCATAGTTCGGAAATTTATGGACACAAGCACTCATCCCTAACTACTCTTCCAAACTTTTTTTTTTTTTTTATACACTTGGTAATATGTGCGTTGGTCCTTGACCCGCCATATTGTCTTAGCTGGGGAATCCCAAGGTTTGAAACTTTTTCGATATAATAAGCATACTCTTCGAGTTTCGCAAAGCAAAGATTTCAATCAATCTTTTGCAATTTAGAAAAAGTAAAGAATATAAGAATAAAATAACTTATATTACTAAACTATATAAAGCTTTACATTTTTCAAATTTCACATCATTGTCTGGCTTTATATATATATATATACATAAAATTGTGAATACTTTCAATTTTGCTTAAAAATATTAATGATTTTTTTTTTACTGTCAATATTTTAATTATTTTTTTTTTAAAAGGTCTAATGTTCTTTTCTGATATTTTTTTGATAGATGTAATTTACTTGGACAAATGAGACGCTATAATATATAGAACATCAGTAGGCTGATTACAATGGGTTAAAAGGAAATCTAAATAGTTTTCATTGCAAACTTTAGACTTATAAAACTTGCAATTTATTCGTTCGTGGACAGTGCTTTTATGAAAGGAAGTTTTTACAAATTTCGAAGCTGCGAAGAATAGTGAAATATAATAGGAGCTCCCATTCTCCTCCTGCAGCACTCAGACAAAACTTTTGATCAATCCTGCTTTAGCATAAGGTGCAGGAATTTTATTCTAGAAATGAAATTTCTACTAATTTCAAAGCTGTTCAATGATTATATCCTAAAATTTACACTTTCAGTCAAGCATTGAATAATAATATTTGATTTCATATGCTGCAAACAAGTTGTGATCCTAATAGAAATACATTTTTTAAAGGAAAATGATATTTAAGCCCCTTTTTCCAATGTGACGACATTCTTATAAACTCTATGAAATCTGAATGATCTCACTTGTCAGACCAATCAAACAATAAAGTGCTACACAATTTTATAATTGCAATGCTTATAATTAATGAATAAGAGTATTTGTTTTTCAAACACTATCTATTGTAATAAAATTCACATAACATCCATAGAACTAAACTAAAAAAAAGGAAAAATTAGAATTAATCTTTCCTGACGTTATCCTGAGTTTCCATAAATTAATTTGAATCAGTAGTGAATTGGGTCGCGGACTTGGCGTTATCGCCTAAGACCTCTCACCTCTGAATACCGGAGATCGAAATAAACAGTATATTTTCAATACGAGTTCGTGGTGGTAGATGATCAACGCTGGGCAGGTTTTCTCGGGGTCTCCCATTTTACCTATACTAATTCCTCCATTCTTTATTCATCTATCCTTCTTTCCGTGGGTGTAGTACAATAAAACCAAAGGTAGGGGTGCTTGCCTTCCCTGTCACCCACATTCTAATCTAATCTAATAGTGAATAAAAATGACAACAATCATTATTTAGCTGTATATTTATTTAACTCTAATATTACTGAAGCTGTAAATGTGAATTTCGAAATAAAATTCATATTCTATTTTGCGATACTATGATGTATAGGATTGAAAAATTTAGCATCATTATGCAATTTATATTGTTATGAAACTGCGCTCTCATAAAATTTAGCATTTTGTCTCAAGTTCCGACATTGAGGAAGAAAGATAGGAAGAAACTGAAATCATATTTCTAAGGACAAGAGTGTAAAATTGTTCATCATAATTTTAGCCATGCAGACACTGCTTTAAACTTTGCACATTTATAAAGAATAAAACATTCAGAACAAAATGCTTTAGATTTTCAGAGTCAGTTTGTTTCAAATGTTAAAATTGAAAAAGAGAGACATTTGCAAAAAAAAAAAAAGAATTATTCGTAAAGACCTGATTGTATTATTATTATTTAATTTAGTCTGAATGTATTATATAAACAATTCTGAAACATATGTATAAACATAGTGTACACAAAAATTAAAATTAAGCTATTTTAAAAGAAATAAACCTTTCCTTTAAAGTAGTTCCAAAGCCTGAGATCAAGGAGGAGAATTGGTACGGTAGGGGTTGTAATCTGCTCTCCATCCAAAAATGGAAAAAAAAACTTAGACCTCTTTTCCAATTCTCCCTCCCAATCCGAAAAAGTACATAACACTTTGTTTTCTTTTTGGTTGAATGACCATCATAACAGCTTCTATTCCAAAATCCTGGAACGTTATAACAACATAAAACATAATCTAGTTCATTTAAAACATTATCTAGTTCAGCAGCACTACACTAATGTATTAAAGCAATATAACGAAATGGAAATTAAAAAAAAAAGTGAAATAAATATGGATTTAAAAAAATAGGAGCAATCGGAAAACATATTGCAATAACTTCATTTTTAAATTGAAGCTTAGTTTTTATTTATCTTAAGAACCAAGTCAGTGCATATTATTGTCTGCATAACCTGCTTAAGAACATCATTTAGAATCTATTTTAATACGATGAAATTTTTCTCTCTATCTTGGCAGAGGCTCTTTCCATCAGTTAATGAAAGTACCTGAATAGAGGAAACACATCTGTTAGACTAACGCATCCTTTTCAGTCTCTTGCTCTAGAAAGGTTCTTCACTATTCTACTTTCAGTATTATTAATCCAGAATGCTTGTTTTCAGGTTTTGTTATCTTTGATTTCTTCTGTTTTCTTTATAACTTTTGTGAATAGGAATTGATGAAGTTGCTTTCAGAAGATTCCTTTAAATAATAGTAAAAAAAATAAGTATATTGAAAACAATTGATATTTTTTTCTTTTAATTAAAGTAGCAAACATTCGAATTGACAAAGAAATATACTTTCTGAATTTTATTCCAATAAGCTTTATTAATAATAATTACATACATACATAAATATTTGCATTTACTCTAATCATGCTATTTTCGTATCTGTGTAAGATAATTTCGAAGGTGGGTGAGAGTAAATAGCCATTTTAACATATTCACAGCAAAATGACTGCTGAAAAGCAACAAATGCCAGATATAAATCTACAAAAATAAATAAAAGTTTTCTTTTCTTTGTATTTTATCTGAATCTTGAAATAAAAAATTGTTGAAATGAAAAGTTAATTAAAAACTAGGTGCAACCCGTTAAATATTCACGGAAGTAAAACAAATTCCCCATTTTTGAAATACCGTGAAATTTTTCAAAAACACAAGATTGAAAAAGATGTTCTAAGCTCATTTTTTAAAAGGAATAAAATGTACAAACCCTGCTCTATTCGATCTATTTGCTTTTTACAATGCTGAGAAAGTCAAATTATCTTTTTTCGATCTATTGACGTTGATATTATCGCCCGTTCTAAAATAATAGGCTCCTTCAAATTGGCTACTCCAGTCCTGTGGCACACACACTGTGGCGCCATCTGGTGGTCGGCAATGTCATGATGCCAAACAGACATCCGTACAGTTTTCGCCTATTAATATATTGATTTGCATCGCATTCTGTTTGTCGTTTCCCTGTAAAAACTTCTTTTTACAATAACAGGATGTCTACAAAATCTGAATAAAAAAATTCCCTTATTTTTCCCTGATTTCATGAACAATTTCTTTTAAAATTCCCTGATATTTCCCTGATCTGTTCAACCAAAAAAAAAAAAAAAAAAAAAAACGATCTGTTTAACCAAAAAAAAAAACGATCTGTTCAACCAAAAAAATTCCCTGATTTTAAGTAATAATTGCAAAATTCCCTGATAATTCCGTGATTTTTTCCAGAATAACAAAATTCCCTGATAATTCCCTGATTCCCTGATTTCCCTGATTCTGCAGACACCCTGAATAATGAGGTTATCTTGTGGTACGAAGAGCGTAAATATAATTTCAGAGTTTATATGAATATTTTTCTGTGTATGTAGAAAAGAAATTAATTCCTATCTTTCAGGTAACAGAAAATCAGCTTTCTTTTAATTAAGTTTACTAAAAATTCGAAAAGCTCTAAAGCAAAATTAACAATATGACTCAGAAAAAAAGTTAATTTCATATAACAACAAAACTTAACGTGCGCCACGAATATTAACATCAAAATATAAATCATAAATACACAGAACTAAGGAATCATGGAACTGTTTTTGGAAAATCTGATACCTGGAATCCAAGACAGCCTGTTTCAGGTTTCAAGACCATCATCAGTTGATCCGCCCAGTATCTCACAGCTCAGTGAACTCAAAAGACATATAAACAAAATACAATTAAGCACAATAACGGCCCTTTATATTAAAAAAAACATCAAAGCATAAATAAAAAATAAAAAGGCCCATCAATTGATCCCAGCTAGCTCATAAAGGATTAATTGATAATGACATTATAGTATGCGAATTATAGGTTTAATCTCATCGCAAATTACAATTATCGTAAAGAAATGAAACTTTACTTGCAGTTCTTTTCAAATATCACTGTTTAATGTATCATTGAGTGTTGAGTACCATTGGTTTAGTTACTTGCTGGCTATTTTTGGAGAATCCTTAATTAGATCCGCAAAATTCAAATTTTAACTTTTTAAATTCACAATTCTTTATCAAAACACAGAAGCATTTTGTTTAGCATTTTGCTGTCAAAGGACTTTTTTCTTAACATTCAATTTCCTAGTTCCGGTCTGTTTACTTTTGAAAATTCCTAAATAACTGAAGGGAAAATATTCTGAATTCAATTCAACTACAATTACAAGACTATGTATACATGACATTTTGACAAGCCAGTCGTCTTAAGGGGGTTGCCGGCTAGAAGACAAGTGGGCGTCATGAGTTAGACAATTAACAAAGGGAATTAGCAAAGGGAATATATAACAGAACAGTGAGAGAAAATATTTACAAAAGAAAAAATTACTGAAGTTTTAGCAAATATTTACATGTTTATTTTGGGCACGGAAAACATATTTTACGTATTATGAACACATGGAATAAAAGGAACAGGAAGAAAGTAGGAATAGAGTGAGGGACTAGGCGGATACAGAAAGGAGATAGAATAGAGGAGATTAAATTTCAGCCTGACTTCAATAGAATGTAGAATGTTAGCGTATTATTAAATTTGGTATGTGTTTTTTAATGTTTCTTTTGAATTGGGAAAGAAGAGGACATTCATGGATCTCTTTAGGAATTTCATTCCAAAGTTGAGGCGAAGCATAGCTGACAACTCTTCTTTGATAGTTAGACTCAGTTTTCGGAATGGATAGTAACAAGTGGGTAACAGATCTTGTATCATAGGAATAGGTGTGTGGGTTAATGATTAGTGGGATACAGGGATAGTTTTTTCTTGATTACTTTAAAGCAGCGGTCGGCAACCCGCGGCCCATGAAGCGTTTTGGTGCGGCCCGCGGGGCGGGTTGGAATTTTTGTTTGGTTGTTAAAGTAAGATTTTCGGTTTTTTTTTTTGGTTGTTAAAGTAAGATTTTCCTTTTTTTTTTTTGGTTGTTAAAATTTTTGGCCCAAGTGGGCCCGCAGTAATCCCCACATAACATATTTGGCCCTTTTACAACAAAAGGTTGCCGACCACTGCTTTAAAGTGAAGACCGCTAATTGTAGTTTATAGATGTAGGGGAAAGAGATCAATTTATATTTAGACCAGAGGGATCGAGTAGAATAGTGTCTAAGGTGTTTCTCTATAAATCTTAGAAAATATTTCTGTACTTTTAGAAGCATGTTTTCATAAAATTTAGAAGGATTGCCCCATACTACAACTCCGTAGCAAAGATTTGAATGGATGAGTGACCAATATAGATTTAGTAGTATTTGAGCTGGGAGAAAGTTTAATTTTCTGATAACTAAGGAATCACGGAGCTGTTTTTGGAAATTGAGATACCTAGAATCCAAGGCAGCTTGTTTCATGTTTGAAGACCATCATCAGTTGATCGGCCCAGTATCTCACAGCTCAGTGAACTCAGAAGACATTTAAAGAAAATATAATTTAGCACAATAACGGCCCTTCATATTAAAAATGGACGAGTGACCAATATAGATTTAGTAGTATTTGAGCTTGAAGAAAGTTTTCTGATAACTGTGAGTTTATGATTTATATTTTGATGTTATTGCTCGTGGCGCAAGTTTTGTTGTTATATGAAATTATGTTATATCAAATTAAGGTTTCTGGAGACTTTATAAGCAATTTTTGGGGGCATTTAAATTCCAAGAAATATCATGAGAAAGATAGATTCCTAAGTATTTGAAGGAGGAGACCTCTTGTATTCGGGAGTTGTTGTATGCGACAGAGAAGTTTTTACTAGAAAGTGTTTTTTTTCCCATTGATAGAAGAACATGTATACTGTTTTGAATGTTTTTAGTGTATTTCGTTTGCAGAAAGCCAAGATTTAAGATGGTATAGTGAAACTTGGACGTCTTGTTTGAGACTTTCTATATTTTTGTTGGCAAAAAGAGAGTTCTGTTGTCTGCATAGACGATGCATTTGGAGGCAGAATATTATGAATAATCTAAATGAAATGACAACAATACCGTTGAAACAACGAATCGATTTGATACGTATTACAAAATTTTAATACATGGATTCATAATTTTTTATTGTTTGTTATAAATTAGTTAAATAAATCCAATTTTTAGATATTTATTTTAATTACATTATTGAATTGACAAAGTGTGAATGTTTATCGAACATTCTATCAAACAAAACATGAGAAAAAAATATCGGTGAAACAATTATTGCTTTCTTAGCATTGAAATGAACTCAAAGAAGTAATTTTGCAATAAATGAAATGAAAAACTTACGATTTTACAAATACTTCATTAATTCAAAACTGTACATTGAGAGTTTTATAAAAGGAAAAGGAGCAATTAATAAAATGCATTTACTTTTTTATTAATTTAATAAATTATTCATTTACATAAACACATATTTGATTGCTTTCTTTTATCTGCCATATTTTAATTGTATTTTTATGTATGTTTACTTTCAAAATCAAAATTATTTAAATGTAACCTAAGTCACATTGCAAGTTCAATGAAAACCAGAAAAAAATAAAACCATTTTCATAATTTTATATCTATCAGAAGCCTAACTCTTACTAAATCGGTCAATAAGTTTATTTAACACTTTTATAGGCAATGTAAAATAAAAATTGAGTCGAAAACTGAGGCTCAGCAGAAGTATAAATGAAAGATTAATAGAAAAAAAGTAACTAGAAAAGTTGCATACAGGTGAGCAAGAAATTTTCCAATATTTCAATATATCAATTAAATATAGATATTTTCAACAAAATTTTGAAAAGATCAACGTATTATACTTTGCTTGACTTAGAAATTACTATTAACACCCAATATATATACATATTTGACACCCAATATCTTCTTTAATTTGAAATGCTTTTAAACCCTCATAAACTTTTTTTAGCTTTGAATGTATTTTGCTGTTGTTGTGAAAGCAGAATACATTTAGTCATAACAATATTACCATAAGCAATGTTTAGCAAAATTAAAGTACGATAGAAGAGTTGATACAATTTATTGATGATATACTGAAATGAAGCTGCATATTTCGTATACGTATACTCTTAAAGAAGTTTAATTTTTTTTTATAAAGATTATAATTTTATGTAGCTTATCTTTTTTTATAGATGCTATGATAAAGTAACAGAAATTGAAAGTTGAAGCAAATATTACATTGTTTGATTTTACATTTCCTAACACATTTGTTTTTACTATTGTTTGAGTAGTGATTGATATAGAATCCACGAAATTCAGTTTTTCTTGTAATATTACATCTAAATCATATTGAAAATGGAAATTTCTGTAATTGTGATAGTCTTATAAAAACTACAAAAGTCTAAACCATACCACAGTGTTATCAATTAAAAAAAAATTTAACCTTTGTGTTTTTTTTGGAATTATTTCAAAATATTTTTTAAGTATCTAATCTCATATTTTTATTTACATGTTTCTTTAATAGTAAAATTATTATTAAACACAGTTAAATAGAAATTACAGTACTACATGGAGAAAGGGAAAATTTACTGTTGTTATTTCATGCAATACCTGTAACTAACTTGATACTTTCTTATTTTTAATTATCGGTTTTCTTTACTTCATTAAGTTACAAACTTTAGTTTAAGTTATAAACTTGTGATGTGTGAAGAAGTCACTGTCCTAGGATGGATTAAAGTCAAGCTCGAGATGGCTGATGCATTTGGCTGAATCTTACGAGCCTCGAAGGTGCAGTGAATGTACTCTGTAAGTTTCGATGTATGACAACCGGAGGATTAAGATGTGGATGGAGACTTCATCATGTAGTAAAGGTCGTAAAATTTCTCATAAAAATTAGAATAGATCTTGGCAACAGAGATTTGTGTTTAACAAGAACTGTTATGAAATTCTATAAAAGTTTTCTTTTTAGTTAAAAATAATAAGCAAACCCTTCTCTTAAACGGCCATTTTTTTCTGTAAAGTGAATGGCATGGAAGATGAGATGATTAGAAGGGACCACCTTATAGAAAAAACTATTATTGTTAGATAACATAAGCAGATTACTTTGAAATTATGAAGGAAAGTTTTATTATAAGTAAATACCAAAGTTGGAACTCTATTCATCAAAACAGAAAAAAAAAATTCACAATCAAAGTATATTGATTATACAGTTATTCTTTGCCAAATACTAAACTCCTAAATTTTCTGTATTTCCCTATACGTGTTGAAGGTAATGAATCCTGTCGGAAGATTGCTCGGAATTCAACTAAACTATGGGAGTTTTTATATTCGCATATTAAGAATAAAAGTTCCTTAAAAATCTTGGTTTTTTTGTTTTGTTTTTTTTTCAACTAGTGCATATACGCCCCGTCAACAATGACGGGATAACAATGTGACGGCTTTTAGTTAAGTTAAAAAAAATGAACATTGAAATTTAAATTTTAATCTAGTAGGCTAAAATTAATGAGTTATTTTCTTTTTTTCTATGGCTCTTCTCTCTTTGCGCCACACACACACATACACACAAAGGGAGTGATAAGAAACAATAATTTAAATATAGTCCCCGTGGCCTAATGAATAAAATGTCTGACTTCGGATCAGAAGGTTGCAGGTTCGATTCCCGTCGGGAACGTTTCATTGTAGTAATTTGTTTCGTAGGAAATTAAAAATTGCGCCGGACAGACAGACAGAGAAATAAAATATTATTAGTAATGTAGATTCGTAATAATTGATCTGGAATACTAAAATGAATTAGTCAAAATATACTTCAAATATTAAATAACCTACCTTCATATTTTTCATTTGCTGAATATTGAAAAAAATCACTAATTCGAAGTTATTTCCTAAATCCAGTTTATTTTATTTGAATCAAAATAAGCGTAGACAAAATGGATTGTGAAGCACTTTTTGAATAAATAAAAATTTATTGTTTGGTCTGACAATTTTCTTGTTTTGAGTTACTCCTTTTCTTGTGACAATTTTCTCTAAAACCTTTTTATCACCTTCAGCCTCAAAGCTCTCCACAGGAATTATAGGAATTTTCAGATATAAAGCATAAATCATATGTTTTCTGTAAACATTAATAGCAAGTTCCAAGAATGTAAATAGTTGAAAATTATTACATATTCAAGGATACTGAATTAATGGGCTAGCATAGAATGTAGTAGAAAAGAAACTAAAAATTAAACTTACCTTTACATTTGTCCTACCTAAATTTTGTTCTAATCCGTGATATGAGGAATGAGGCAGAAGCTTGATTAAGGTTATTCAATGTGTCATTTTTGGCTATTGGAAATTCGAAGACACTACAAGTTGAGATGTTTAGAGCAGAAAAGTATATGAACTAATTAGTCAATTTTTCTGGGTCTAAACATGGATAAAAATTGTAGTCTTTTTTTAACCTGTTTTGTACTTTCGCAAGAAATAGTTAAACTATTCTTTGATATTTATATATAAACTTGTAAATTTATATGTAGACTTTACAAATTTTACGATTGTTTACAGCAACACTTCAGTTAATTAAAGCTATTAAATAGAACTTTTGAAAAGATCTAAAGTTGATAAAATTGTCCTTTCGTAGCTCCTTTTAACGATCGACGGCAGCGATAGTTATTAAAGACAGCTGACAGCTAAACATTGTTGGTTGAACATATGGTATCAGCAAGGAAGCATCAATAAAAATCACAGTTAAGTACGGTATTCATTAGCATTAGCTTGATGCTTACTGATTCTTGTAATGTTTCCCAAATGTTGTATGGTCAGGAAACCCAACATTTCACTGCTTTCTGTTGGAGGAATCTTAAAAACAGCAACCTTAGAGATGAGCATGGCATTATATCTCGAAAAAAATCGGGAAAATGAAAAAATACAAAAAAAAAAAAAAATCTCTTTATTAGAAGTTAGAATGTTCTCTCTTTATATCAAGCAGTTGCATGAAAAATACTCCTGAACCGCTAAATAACTATAAACCTGAAATAACAACATTGCAAATGGTGGATGGAGTAGAAGAGGATATAAGACGCTACGGTTGCAAGAATTGAAGACCTTTAGCTCAAGATAAAGATGGAGACCGTTCTTGGAAGATGTCAAGGTTCACATCGGGCTGTAAGGTCGGAGAAGAAGATTCTTTATGAAAAAAAAATATTGTTATGCGAAGCAAATTTAGGGTATAAACAGATGTAAAACGACTTACACTTAACAGAAGCGGTCCTTTACAGTTAAAAGGCAATGGCAACTGTTGTAAAAATTATCAACAAAATGCTATAAAAGAATTAGGATATGCGTCAATGTATTATATAATTTAATCCTAATAAAATCACAGCAGTATTTTGGTAAAAGGTACGTTATGATGAAGATGTTAAGATCGTAAACTTTATTGTTCGAGAGTCTTAGATTCGGGAGAGGAACTCAAACTTCTTCATTCAAGAAAACAATTCTATTAACTTTTGCATTCTAAGAATTCCTTCGATTTTGTTAAATTTTGCACTGATTTTCTTTTGTTTAAATGAAAATTCACTGACGTTTTGTTTTCTCTACTATAGGTTTTCTGGTCCTAAAAATCCTGTTTCTAAATCTTCTACGACTCAGTTGATTTCAAATCATCCAACAGGAATGAGTTTCTCCCAATCTCCAATTCGTGCGTAAGAAAGTACGTCGTAAAAAGAATTCCATGTTGTCTTCTTCGACCAGTGTTGTAGCCATCATAACCCAAATAGTATTACTCCAGAAATAACTAAAATTATTGGAAGAATTTTCGGAAATGGGTTTCCTGGAATTGGGTTTCCAAGAAAGATCAAAACATAACTTTTGATATTTCCATGACTTTCAAAATCAATATTGTGATGCCAACTCTTTTATTTTTCTGCAATTTGAAATACAGTTTGAATAATAATAATTATTCCTTAATAAATTATGTTTTATTTTTTTTCTTCTTCAGTTGTTTTTTTGTTTTTGATTTGTTTTTTATCATCGTTTTTTTGTTGTTTTTGCTTGAAATACATCTGAGTCATTCGTAATTCTTTTATGTAATCCAATTCGAGAAATTATTTGTCATATTTGAATTTAATTCTCACAATTAGATTTTCGCTGATTTATGAAAATTTTGGCAAAAGAGTTTAGACTAAACTATAACAGCTACTACAATGCTGCATTGAAAATGTTTTCGTAATTAAAAGCGTCAATGAATAGAAAGAAATTTTAGATTGTACATGAGATCTCAAAAATATCAGAAAAAAGAAAACTGATATAGAAAAAAACATATTTAAAAAGCTTTCAAAATAATTAAAGGATATAATATAAAACCAAAAAAAATATGGAAATAGTCAACGTGGTCATTATCACGCGATTATGATTACTTATACAAAATATCCAAATGCCTAATGTTACAATCTATGATGCTTATATGTTTTTCGTTAATAAAAGATATGCATTAATTTTTTAAGAAAAAAACTGCTCTACATTATTATAATGTAATCAGATAGCAATAGGGTAATGATACTACAAACAGGTCGTAGAAGACAATTCTCTAGTAATATTTATTTCCTGAATATAAATAATCAGTTTCTAAAAATAAAGTAACGTCTTATATTGATAGAAAATTTGGAATCCCATCCTCAATTACAGCAAAAATTTCTTTAATTCCTTATAAATCATTTATATTCATTTCTTAACTATTTCTTTTATCTATGTTTTAAAGTCTGAGAAAAAAATGTAATTTATTCTATCGTGTTGCTCCAATAAAGTATCAGTTATAGCACTGGAAGAAAATATTTATTTAATTTATTATTCCTATGGTTTATTTTTTGTGTTATTTTATTCTATTTTTTTTTTTTTTTGACATTTTAAAAAAAGCTCTAATCTCTAATCTTGATTAGATGTCAAAAAGTTTGAGGTTTAGGATTTACATTTCCTTAAAAGTAGAGTAGTAAATTTATTAGCGTTTAATTGTTATTTAAATTTGGCTTACGAATATTTCCATAATTTACTTAATAAAAGATTTCTGAGAATAGTATATCTCTAATACCAAAGGATTTCGTCAAGGATTTCGTTACGGAAAAATTGATTTTAAGATTTAAAAGCTGTTGTTTTAGTTAGCATAACATAAATAAATTTCTTCAGATTAAAGAATGCTTCATCTATAAAAAAAAAAAAACATATTTTTCTCTTACCAAAATAATTCCAAAGGAAAACTTTTCCAATAATTCTTGAAACTTTTATAACAGAAATATTACAAATTAGTCCACCTAAATGTTCGTCTTAAAGTGCAAGGAAGGACAATAAATGTTATTTTCCGGATTCGCCGACATGAATTATGACTTTAAAGCACATACAATATTTTCAAGTAGCAAAAATGACATTAATTTCAAAGGTATTTAGTTCAGCTTGAAGAATTATCATCGCGCAAAGATATCAAAGGCCAAGATTTCAAAATCATTAAATGCCACAGAAGCCATTAAATCTCTGGCAGAATGAATCTCCCCTGGCTGTAATATTCGTTTTGATTAATAATTTGGAAGGACGTGAAGAATGGAATTGAGGATTTACTTTTCAAGCCTACTCCCTCAGGCGGTGAGAAAAGATAAATAACATATCTAGCTGGATTTAGTTACTTTAGCTTTGCTTTTATTTTATTAGCTATGAAGCATCGAGATAATATTTTCATTTCTATTAACCAATAACGTAATATATTATCAATTATTTAATTAAGATCTTTATTGAAATTAGTACTGGGGAAAAGAAACTATGCAAAAGGTAATCAGAAGTTTCTGCACAAGCAAATTACGGAAAAAGTTTATATAAAAAAAAAATACAAATAAACACCTCAACTTCAATTTAAAATGGAAAGTTTCAAAAATTGCACACAGATTAAAATAACTAAAAAATCAATAAATAAAATGATTGAAAGAATAACAAAATAATGAATAGATTATTATGAACACTGTAACAGGTTTGTCAAAATAAACAGATAACAAAAGCTAAGAGTTACATTCTTTCCTTCAAGAAAATAGCTGTATTTAACTAATGGAAGTAAATAAAGCAAGTCTCTTGAATGGGAAGACTAACTTCATTTATTGTAATTCACTCCACAATAACAGAGATTTCTAAAAATTAATTTAAACATTACCAGATACCACTAAATAAAAATTGCATTTTCCTGATTACAAAGATTCGGTACAATAATTCCAAAATTCTTAAAATCACAAATTTTATACATAAAAAATTAGCCATTATGCAAATTTAACTACAGAGTTAATAAATATATTATTTTGTAAATGAAAATTATAACCAGAACTTGTTTTAAGTTTAAAAAGTTGTTTAAAGGGGCTTGCTATCGTTCATAACCTCTTCATAACACATTCCACAAATCACTAGATTTATTTACGGGAATTTAAAATCTTCAATTACAAAGCGAACTGTCAATAGGAATTATTCCTTATTACAAAATTCTTTATTACAAAATATATTGTAATTAGCTTAAAATATGAAATCTAATTATCATATGAAATCAAATTTTATATTATATGAAATCTAATTTTCATATGAGCAAACCGAAATAATGAAGTAGTGACATTCTAAAACTTCAATGAAGCAATTAATCGAAATTATAAAACTGGTTAATGCAATGATTTTCCAATTAAATACAGAAAAATACAACAATCGCAAGATTCTCTCCATACTTTTTCCATAATCCTAATATAAAAGTAAAAATCTATAAGTTTGTATGTTATTCAATGACGCCTCAACGGTGCAACGGATCGGAGTGAAATTTTGCATTCAGGCAGTCTATGACATGGAGAATAATAAAGGCTACTTTTCATCCCGGCCAATCAAATAGTTCCCGTGGGATGAATGAAAACTGTCCCAAAACTGACCAAAATGAAAAACTTCCCAAAGCTGTCGTTAGATGGCAGTTTTAAAGCGAGTGCGTTCTATTAGGCGATATATATACGGTGATAAATATACGATACGAGTAATGAATACGTTGGATATTCTTTACAATTTAACTTTAATTTAGAATATAGCATTAATTACTGCCAACTGCGGAAGATTTCAAGTGATAGGGGTGTAAAGAAGGCCGCAAAGGACTGAGAAGTCGTATATTCTCCGATCTCGATAGTATTATATAGTTGCACATGAAATGGGTAAATGGAAACTTCCATTCCTTGCATTGGCTGATGGTAAGTATTGTGGACGTTTGACATGTGACCAGAACGTAGGCTTATCATGGTAGATAAGCCTCCGACCTTACTCAAGCATTTCAGTGGTTCCCGAAGACCCTGTAAAGTTTCTGAACCCCAAGTTGGAGAGTCAGAATATTCGTGTAATTGCTCTTTATCAGCCGAAGCTCAGCAGCAACGGGAGCGAGGAGGCGAAAAAAATCAAAATGGCGTTTGAGGAGGGAACCACCCAAAGCATGGTTTATCGTTGTATCCAGAGGTTTGATTAACATCTGAAAACGCAGGAACGCGATTGGCGACGAGTTGAAGGCTTCTGTGAAAAAGGACAGTTTGCCAAGACGTTGCCAAGTCCTTTTTTCAACCACTTCTCGCGACCTGGAGGCAATCAGCAAACCAGAGCTGCACCAGAAGAAAATCATGGGCATTGCATGGTAGACTACTGCAAGTTTGATCGATTTGACCTTCCTGAAAACAGGCAAGATGGTCACTGCTGCTTTGTACAGCAAGATGGTCACTGCTGATTTGTGCTGCATACAAAGCTGATCAAGGAGCATCGGAACATGCTGAAATGATCACTCCTGCTCCATGATAATGCACGTCCTCACCTTGCAAAACAGACCAAGGAGAAGATCCAGCAATCCATACTAATTTTGTGATAATGTTACGTTTGGACTGTCCATAGAAGTATAATTTGACCCAACTTAATTAAAAGAGCAATAAAGTATATACTCTCTTGCAATTTAAAGAACACCTAATGATAATAATTAAACTTGAAGTGCAATGAAATTTTAATAAAAGCATGAGCAATTACTTATAATGTATTGGAATAAGCTGATCACAAATAGATGCCCCTTCAGAACCTTAAGTGTCTTCCACATTGACAAAGATGCATATTTTGAAAACAAGGTCAAATTAGGTTAACCAAGTTGCTTTGGATTACATACAACACACATCTCATAGTGGTTCAACTTTTTGAACTAAAATAATTTCCGTCTGGTCGGTATTTTGAAGTAGCTGCTGCTCCCGAGTAAATTTAATAATATATGTAAAATATAGTAAAAATGTAAAATAATATAGTAAAAATGTGAACTTAGGTAAACGAGTAGGCCTATGTTTAAGTAAGCATATTCTTTGTTTACTTAAAACATCACAATATCTCTGAAGAATCTGCACTAGAGAAAAATAGACTCTTTTAATTTAAAAAAATGCATACATTTTTAATCTTGTTTTAGAAGAACACACTGTTTCTTGAAAACTTTTTTTCTTGTACCAGAATAACCTACCTCACATTATAATTCAATAAAATTTCAGTCATGAAATCACAAGACGGTTGGAGAAAGGGGGAAAGCTATACCAGGGAGTGAGACACCTGATATGGGATAAGAAAGTCCCAAGGAAGGCAAAAGAAATAATCTATAAAATGTATTACGTGCCTATGCAGCGGAGACATGGGTGATGAACGCTAGAGACTGGAGTAGACTTCAAGCTGGGGAGATGAAATCTCTTAGAGGTATAGTAGGAAAGACTCGATTAGACAGAATGAGAAATGAGGATATCCGGGAGGAGTTGGGGGTAAAAAGTTTGAGGAAAAAGGGGGAAGAGGGAAGGCTGAGGTGGTTCGGACACGTGAAAAGAATGGAAGATGGTAGGACTCCTAAGGTCTGGCATGAGTTAAAAGAAGGAGGGAAGAGACCACGAGGGAGACCGCGTAAGCGATGGCTGGATGATGTGAAGCACAGCCTGGAAGAGAGAGGCATCCCATGGGAAAGAATATGTAGAGAAGAGGCTTGGAAGAACAGGGAGAGGTGGAGAGGCTTAGTTAATTCCTAGACCCGCAGTTGGTGGAACAGGAAAGGATATGTATGTATGTATGTAAAATAATTCAGTCATGGTTTGACATTTATAAAACAACAAAATTTAAATAAAATAAAAATTATTAATCAGTTTCTACTTTTATTTAATAAAAATATCAATATCAATGAGTATCTGTCGTACATAGCAGCATATACATAGCAGCATATGTTTATAACAAATTTCAACTTTGATTTCAATGGTTTCTACAGATTAAATTATTAAAAGATAACAGAATGTCTTTTACTGTTTGAAAATGTTATTTCGTCTCTATTTTTAACAAAACATTGTTCTTTATCTTTTCTGACCTTGGCTGTCACTGACAGTTCACGACTATCAATCATTGAAAGAATGACATTGAAGGATGACATTCAAATTCAGTACTATTGTTGAAGTTATGAGTCAGTTCAAGACACATTTAGGTCGATTTTCTATCACATGAAGTACCATTTCGGAACTTCTTAGCTCGCGAAGCTGGAATTTCTACACGATTTACCAGGGTCAGCAGACTAAGATATTTTAAAAATTAGGAAAACACAAAAGTTTCTCATTGGTCTTTAATGTTAGGAAGCCGAAATAAGATTCTTAAAAGAAGAAAATTAAGCTAGAACTAGCATTCGACGAATGATTCAGGATTCCAGATTGATGCCTTTTACCTTCAGATACGCGAAAGCATTTTGCCTTGGCATTCGTTGCTCGGATGAAGGTGGATGATGCATGACCTAGGCGAATAGTGTGGAGTGATGAGACTCATTTGAATGGTGCTGTAAACTCACCAGATTCGACCCCTGTGATATTTTTGGCTGTGGAGCTACTTAACGAGCATTGTTTATCAAGGCAATGCTCCGAACTTAGCTGTGTTAAAAGACACAGAAATTTCACAACAGGTGACACACCTCAACTCATGCCAGTTGCGTTCTGCTGTCGAGTGTGTTGTTCAGCGAATGTAAAGTGTAGAGGAAGGCGATGGAGGGCACGTGGAGCCGTATTTGTGATGTTAGTGTGATTCCCCATGTGATTGCAATAAAGTTATTGCACGTTAACTCTTGTTTTGCTGATATTTATTAGGTAAGTTAGGCAATAAGCAAATTAAGGAAGGGGACAGCAACCTTAGCGGCCGAAATTTCGATTATTTTTTTCCCTCAGAGATCAAATCCACATTCTCAGGACAGTATGTGTACGAAATATGGTTGCGATTCTCTCAGCAGTTTTTCCTATAGAGAGGTCTAAATACTTCCTCTTTAATTTGGATTACCCAGTACACGGAGACTGTAGTATTATCCTGAATTCGGAGCTATGACATCATCGACCTGTTCATATTTCATTTCTGATAGCATAAGAATATAAAATGAATTTTAAAAAAAATCCTCTTTCTCCATAGAATATTGGCAGCAACACAGTTGCAATATTCATTACATGGAGTTCCGAAGGTCTTGCTATTGTTTGAATGAGGAATTTGTGTATTGAACAATAGATATTTTTTCATATAAATGTTACAGATTTTAAATGTGTTGTTGGAAATTTTAATTGCAATTAGACATCCAGTTTCTCCAGGTGGCACCCTCAAATTAATGTTAGCGACATAGTACTATGAAGCAATAGAAAGTCAGAAATATCTACACCAATATGGATATATCAGCGTAGAGAACACTTCCATCAACTGACAAGCAGAATCTCGGAATGTGGCTATCAATTACGGACATATAAAAAGAGTGTTTCACAAGCAAAAATACAGCATGACATGAATACCACTTTCATTTTACTTCCATTATCTAAGATTCACTTAATAACCTTGTGTAATAGAAAAAAATTTCAACATCTTAAACATATTTTCAGCTTTCTCTAGAAAAATACTTTTTACTTTTAGAAATACAGAAATAGCCAGTGGCGCAACGAGGGTGAAAACCATTTTCCAAAACCAAAGACAGCTTTTATATGGGACCAGTTTTTTTTTTTTTTTTGGGGACATGGGGGGGTGGGGGGGGGGGTAGACTAAGACTTATCATAACCCCTCTTGATTTATATTCGCCGTTACTTCTACTGAAAATCTACAAAAACTTTCTAATGTAGCCAACCAAAAGTTTATTAAATTTTCCATATATTTTCTTTTTCAACTAAAAAAAAAAAGGTTTATTTGATGTTAAAATTACGTTATGTTTCGTTATTCAGAAGAGATGAATAAAAACAATGTAAAGAAATTTATATCATGTCATTAACAAATATTTGGCGAATAATTTAATAGAGCAATTTAACGTGCGTGAGATGTTTATGTTTAAAAAATATAATGAGGCAAACACATATTAATTATATTTTTATATATTATAATTATATCTCACGCACGTTAAATTGCTTTCTGTCATTAACTTACTTTCATAAAATTCTAATTTTTAACCGCTCAGAAAAATAATAAATAGATCTCGGATATTTTCTTTAGAAATACATAAACTTTTTTTAAACTTCATGGAGAATTGAACGGCACATAGACTAAAACAGCGTTGAATTTAATTTCAACGAAAAGTCTAATGAAAAGGAAAAATTAATGAATAATATCATCAACTACTTGAACCCTACGGTGTTCAATTTCTGCTGTTTAATAGCACGAACTTCAACACAAAGTTAAATCTTAATAATAGTTGGCGGATGGAGAAATAATTTCCGGGGTTCATGATAATGGAAGACAGGGCGTTGCACTCTTCCAATCTGCGTCCTTTGTTAGAACAATAGAGAGAGTCAACGGCCCTTTAAATGGGTCTCATTCACCACTATTGGTCAGATGTCGCCCAGCAAGTTGGCTATCTCATGTAAATAATTTTTAGAAAGAAAATGAACTGGATTGGAAGGTTCATTGCGAATACATCAAATAATATCTTCCAATTGAATTTGAATACTTGACTTTAGATAGTAATGAATAAAAAGAATGGACTAGATATGTGTTTTACATACTTTTTAGATTACGTATTACAAGGCAAAGGATTTATTGATTTGGTCTAATACATATTAATACCGTATCTTCTTTTTAGGTCAGTCCTCTTCATATTAAGTTATGAGATAACATCAGGGCGAGGCTAGGAAATTGAAGGGGGGGGGCGAGATGATTAAATTATTTATTAAAATAATAATAAATAATATGCATTGTGAATTATCGGAAATATTCCTTATTCATTTTTCAAGCTCTTATCAATAAAAACTAAATGAGAAAAACATGTATATGACATATCACCTATTAAAACAAATACTTTACACTTTCTAATAACTTTGTAATCCAATAATACAAAACAATTTTGGTTAAAATGCTGAACTACTGTTCGGTTTCGTATGCGAAAGCTACTACTGGTGGACGATTCTACTCCTCAAAGGGATGATACACTGAGATGGGCACTTTCCTAAGAAATTCTTTTGGACATTTTCGCTTTTAAGAAAAAAATAACGGAGGAGCATTTTTGCAATAGTATTTATTCTTTCCATAATTCTTTCCCGAAAAGTGCAAATAGAACCCAGCTACTAGTAAACTAACACTATAAAAAGGGAACATTCCATCTTTGTATCTCCTCGCCCCTATTTGGAAGAAATCGAAGGAGACCTGACGCATGCGCAAAAGCACTGAAGGCTCTCGTAAACAAAAACGAACAGTATCTAAATATAATTCTTATCAATAAACTTCTGAAATTTCAAATTAATATAGCAATTCTTTGAACTCCACAGATTTATATGAAAGCAAACAGTCGAGTAAAAGCAAATAGTCAAATCAAAGAACGAGTAAAGGAACATGCTCATTACATAAAATGCAAGCTTACAGAAATAGCAAAACATTGTCTGAGTAAAGGTGATTTAATGAACATTAAAGTCGGGATATTGGTAAAGGAAAAAGATAGTAAATAAGGAAGAATAGGGAAAGCATGTTAATCAGGAATTCAAAAGCAGAGAACTTGAATAGATACGATGGTATTAAAGGGAACAACCAAATTATCTTTTTAGCTAATGGTTTGATAAAAGACTATTTGCTTTCATATAAATCTGTGGAGCTCAAAGAAATGGTAGATTAATTTGAATTTTGACAAGTTTATTGATAAAAACTGTATTTAGATAGTTGAGTTTTTTAATCAAATTGTTTTGTATTATTGGATTACGAAGTTACTGTAACATTATTAGAAAGTGTAATTTAATAAGTTTTAATAGGTGATATGTCATTTACATGTTTTTCTCATTTGTTAATTTAATCTTTATTGATAAAAGCTTGAAAAAGGAAGTGGTGCCACATGTTTGGCAGATAAAAAATAGTTGCCATGACTTCCATAACGGCCCTCGTATATCTCTGACAGCAATTGCTTGCCTCATCCCTGTTCGTGTTTTTGAAGTTTTAAAATTCATTTCCCTTTCGATTGGGTTAACCTAAGGAAACAAGACAATTTCTTTCAATATTCGTTATAAATAATATTTGTAATGGTTGTTTTAAGCAACTATTCTGAGCGAATATTTGGGATTCCATCATTTTTTTTTCCATAACCTTTATTCTCAGTTTTGTTCAAGCAACTTATAAATGTCTGTAAATAAAAAATGCAAGAAAATTATAATGCCAGTTTTAAAACTCTAATTGAAATACTGTTAACATTTTTAAAATTTAAATTTAATACTTTTTAGTTACGATCTAACGAAAAATCTTATCTTTATATATAAAAGAGAATTTGTGGATGCGTGTGTGTGTGTGTGGGGGGGGGGGGTGAATCTATCTATTCAAATTTTTGAGTTTGAAAATTTAATAACTCAATGGGCAAAGGAATTGGTAAATAAAGATATATTAAGTAAGAAAACAGTTGTATTTAAAGAATTATTATATTAAAATATTTATTTACGATTTTAATTTGGTGTTAATTTATGATATTTCCATACCTTTGTAATTTTTTAAGCTATAAAAGATACCATAATAACAAATTTTTGTTAAACAATAAAATGATTATCATATTTAATTATAAGGAAATAATGTTATATGATATTAATAACAACAATGTTTCTTAATCAAAAATGTAAACCGCGAGGTTTTCCATTTACAAATTGTTATTACTTTTAGGCTTGAAAAAGAGGGTACGTATCTCTCGAAAATTCACCTTACATGTGTATTATATTTAAAGTATTAAATATTTTATAAGAAGGAAGATGATAAGTTTTATTACAGTTTGAACACTCAGAATATGGAGAAAAGAGATTTTTGAAACCAGTTTATGACAATACAAAAATTAATCACAGAAAGCAATTATCCAGCACAATTCATAGAAAAAACTATCCAATGGACCTTGAATACTATCTACAACCTGCCAGAAGAAAAACAAAAGAAGGAAGGCAACATTTATACCATCCGGAGCTTTTCGATCAATTACAACAGAGTTTCAGCAACACAGAGGTAAAAAATAGCTTTCACCCTAGACAATAAATTAAACTACCCAATTAACAACAATATGAAGGACAAGAAAAATGAGGTAATAAAAATTGTGTATATGTAATTCCATGTATGGACAAGATTGCTTCTACATTGGAAACACCGGCAATAAATTAAAGCAATGGATATCAGGCCACAAAAGCTGCATAAAACTAGGAAATACACATGGGTCAAACATAGCTCACGATGTCTACGGTACAAATCACTGCGTCAAATTCGAGCAGGCGATAATCACGACACAAGAAGAAAACAAATTCAAAAGGGAAATAAAAGAAAGTTACTTCATCTCATTATTAGGGTCCTACAATCAACAACTCCCAAACAACACAATACACAAGTATATCAGAAATTTCAGGTTCGAAGCAAGGAAAACTAAGGAAAGAAAAAAACTAAAAGCAATACGAAGAAATCACCCTTGAAAACAAACCGATGACGTCACACAGCCAGCAATCGGATCTCGAAGAGCAGACGACCGAAGGACGTAGCAGGAAGGGGGTCATCACAAAGAGCGATGACTGTCCCCACCAGGGGAGAAAACCAACTGAAACGATGACCAATCAAAGCGCCCACAGGATGGACCAAACAGCAAACGCCTACTCGTTTGTTTTAGTTTTCAAATTTTATTTTCAAATTTTGTAACCTCCGTCCCAGTTAAAAACGATTTTCGTTGAGAAAATCGAAAGACTCCAATTTTAGTATGTATGTTTCTATTTTATTTTTAATTTTATTTATTTATTTATGTTATAAATACACTTAATTAATCAAATGATTGTGCATAGGCTCTACTATTACCCACATTTAGGGCTCCTCCGCACTACTGATTTTTAGTTGGAAAGCAATAAAATAATAAAAGGGGAAGAAATGGGGGGGGGGCTTTCCTGACTCGAGCAGAGTATAATGAGGCAATTACTTCTTATTGTCTTTCGGTTTGCCTCGGGTGTTTTCGGCAGACTTGGGAGATCGGACACAAAGAAATAATTTCTACAATAAAAATCCGCGACAGGAATTGCCAAATTTGCGGAAATAAACGGCCCCTCCTTTTTCCTCCAGCCCTAGCATCTCTCGTTCATCTTATTCCTTCGGCCAAAGGGACTACAATAAAATTATTGCTAAGTATCTCTTATCATTGCCTCTATCTGTATGTGACGCTATGAGAGAAGAGCCAGAAATATAAAGCTCAGAGTATGCTCATATTATTTGCACACAACAAAAAAAAGGTGAAGTTTGGAAATTTTTCCTGCTCAACTACTGATCCGATCGACTTGAAATTTGGATATGCTTTAGTTTAGAGTGTCTCTTATACAATAAATATTTTTCTATTTCTGTCTAAAAAACGCGGACACAGTCGACTAAAGTGTGTCCACCACAACTTGAGACTTAACCACGCCTCTTCAAACGCAGAATCCATTTCACAGCAGGGATGAGGGTTGGAAAAGAAAAATTTTGGGGAAAAAAAAATTAGGAAAAATTTTAAAAATACTTACTATTAAAGAAGAAAATATTTATAAAATAATTATGAATAACATTTATGATGTCAATAGGGAAAAAATAATCAAAATAATGAAAAATAACTAGATACAATTGGTTAAAAATCTTTCAAATCAATAAAACGAATAATAATTTTTGGTCGAAGATTAGAAACTATATAAAATATAAATTATTCAGTCAAATTAATTAATTGAAAAATATCATTCTAAAACACTAAAAAGTATTAAAAAGGTTAAAATTTCATTAATCGCTGAAGTAATTGATGAGAATATTACTCTGAATTTTTAACTTTTAACTTTTGTTACATTTCTTTTCTTTTGTATTAGATAATTAACAAAGTTAATTAATCTACAGTTAATAATTATAAATTATTATCAGCACCTATATTACAGGTATTCTTTATTTTTGAATACCTAATAGGACTGGCGAACAGTAAAATAGTAAAAAAAAAGTCAAGAATTAGTGTTTGTAATTTCGTTAAAAACAGTTACGATCGTTCATTGTTAAAAATTTAAATCATCACCTGCAATATTGTTGATTATTTTGGATTATTCTAACAATTTTATTTTGGTGTTTTGATTGACTATTATTATAAACAATATTATATTATTTTATTTTTATTTTCATTCCGATTATATCAAAGCTTGCAGTTGTAATTCATGCAGTTATTATTATTATTATAGGACACTACAAAACAATGTGTATCACAGCTGCCAGTTCTTTAGCTGGTGTTGGCCTTCAAACGCATCGAATTCTTCCCAAGAATCTAGGATGTCATAATGTATCGGCGCAAAATATGTGCTGATCCCAGCAGTGCGGCTTTTTGGAGTTGATCGATGGACATTTTGTCAATATTTAGATCTTGTAAGTGCTTACCAAGGTTTTTTGGTATAGCACCCAGTGTGCCGATAACCACTGGAACTACCACTGCCGGCTTGTGCCATAATCGTTGAACCTCGATTTTTAGGTCTTGATACCGTGTGATTTTTTCCAGTTCTTTTTCTTCCACTCTACTATCACCAGGTATGGCTATATCAATTAGCCATATCTGTTTCTTTTCTATCACTGTCAAATCTGGCGTATTGTGTGCTAAGATCTTATCCGTTTGAATTCTGAAATCCCACAGTATTTTCACGATATCATTTTCAATCATATTGTTTACTGTATGTTCCCACCAGTTGTTTGTTGTTGCAATGTGATAATTTTTGCAGATGTAAAATTATTATTATTATTATTATTATTATTATTATTATTATTATTATTGTCAATCTAATTCTATTTTTATTTTTTTAGTACAAGTGCGAATGCCAATGGTCTTAATTTGTATATTTGTAAATGTTCTGAGGAACTTTACGGGATTGTTTTTAAACTTTTTTTTTTAACTGTCAACAATTAATTGTTAAATAAAACATTATTACCATGAAGTGTATATATTTGTTACCTAAATTAATTAATATAATTTTATACAATTATGATTTTTCATAATTTAAATAAATAAGAAACAATATAAATATAACAGTTCTTAAACAACAAATCAGTTTTCTATATCGTTATGGTTAAAATTTAACATAGTTATTATTTTATATAAGAAAAGTAGATATATAAGTCGTATTTCATATCATCAATTCCTCTGTTATAAACAAGAAACGATTTGCACTGAAAATAGAAAAAAACATCTACCCCTCAAATGGATTTATAGAACCGTCCCGTACCACGTGACGTAGGCATGGTCAAGTCTCATCTGCTGGTGGACACACTTTATGTCCACCAACTTTTATAGATACGATCGAATAAACATATAGAATGTATTGTAGACATCAAACTAAAGCATATCCAAATTTCAAGTCGATCGGGTTAATAGCTGTTGAGCAAAAAAATCGCCAAATTTGCGGAAACAAATGGCCCCTCCTTTTTCCTCCAGCCCCAGCATCTCTCCGTCAATGTCTATTCTGATTGGCGCCATTTTTCTCTTCCCACATCTTGTTTGCAAACAGTCGGCTTGGCCATCCCCCTTCTCTCTCTCTCCTCTCTCATGGGCCAACCGGTTTTTCCTGATTTCTTTTGCTTTTCCACATTTTCATATTCTCGTTCTATATAATTGATTCTCAATCGAGGGCCCAGTACTTCGAGTGAGCCTGCAACTGCGACTATGGACCAATTAAGTGGTGTCGTCACAACATATGAAGAGCTTAGTATCAAAACCCGCCATCTCCAAAAATTGCAAATTCCAAGCCAATGGAGTTTTTACTAACAAATCAAAACCCGTCGTTTGCATTCAGTTTAACTTCAAAAACCGCCATAACAATGTATTGTGATATGATTTCGATATGAATTTTGTTTCAAAGCCCGCCATGTCCAATGCGAATGAATTATCAAACTCCGCCATATCCAAAACTATTTTCCACGCATGGTGGCGCCACAGTAGTTTCAATATATCAGCGTCCATGTGATGTCGATAGAAACAAAAGTCTTGCTGTTTTTATGAATATTGCTACCGGTGAAAGTGGCAATGGGACGTTTATCCACTGAACTCCAGTGGCCGGGGATGGGGATTTGATCTAAGTTTGATACTTGAGAGTAAATCTTCATCTGCATGAATCTTTATTAAGCTAAGGATAATCTCTAAACTTTATTAATCTAACTAGTGGAATTCTCAAAACCCCAGCAACTCTACCGTTCAAGTTGTCCAAAGTGAAACGCAAATGCTTCCAGAAAACCAATAACAACGTGTTGGTCAAAGGTGAAGTTAATTACAATACCTATTGCACACAGTTCAGTTCGATTACGAAGAGGGGAAAGAAGCTACACTCGATAACACCGAATCGTGTATCCCTTGGAGTTCAAATTAATCAGAACAAAATCAGGATGTTCGCAAACTCCTCATTACAAGGTACGGTGACGAATGGAAAGAAAACCCAGATCTGGAATTCTACAAGGGAATACTGGTGACTGATGAGGCAGAATATTCAGATTCCAGGACCGACAGGGAATGCGATTGCAGCGCTACTGATGAGGAAACTACTTAAAATAATTCCCTAGAGTGCGAGTGAGATTATGTAAGATACATTTATTGCAATAAAAGAATGTTCAATTATGAATAGTGATAATACGAGTTAGTGTGAAAATTATTTTAAAAAATTACGGACATAAGGGTTAGCTAGGTGTTGTTATTAATCTTAAATCAGTAATTTTTACCAGATGGGACCAAATCCGGCTGCATTTGCACTTAATAGGAACAGCGGTGAGTAAGAATTGCCATCTAGTCAGAAATTGTATTTCCGAGATATACGGCGCAAAATCTTACTTCAAAAACCCCTAACTCAGTGTTTCTCAACCTTTTAAGAACTTGCAACCCAATTTCAATCACAATTCTCATCGCGCCCCAAAAAAAACAACCTCCAAACCTATCTGTTCAACCAAAAAAAAACAAAAAACTCCAAACCTATTTTTTCTCCATATACTCGCGCCCCACAGGTTGAGAAACGCTGCCCTAACTCTAATACTTTATATCAAACACCGCCTTCTCCGCATAAAAATGGAATATAACGTTAAAACTGCCAAATCAAAAACTTTTTTTGATTTGGGTCACTTTATTACTCTTTTTATAACCTACAATACAAAAAAATAGTTCATATGTAAATTCGCAGTAATAACGTAGATACAATTTTTCCTATTTTCCCAAAATTTTTAATTTTGGAGATGGCGGGTTTTGAAACTAAGCTCCTCATATGTCACAGATCAAAGAGCCCGATGCTATGGTCCGTAGCTAGGGTTTTTGGCATTTTTGACATAGTCAAATCGGTGTCTATCGTGGTTTTTCTTTAAGAAAAAGACCAAAAAAATAATAAAAAATTATCAGAACGCATTTTTAAGACTTCAAGAAAGCCGATCTTAGGTTATTTTCCCCGTATTTTTGAGCATTTAAGACGAAATTTTTAATGTTTTAATGTTTCACATTAAGACGAAAGAAAGTTGTATTTTTTCCTTATTTTTGAAGTTCGGACTGTCATAGGCCACATTGCACCTGATGTCGAGAGCTTCTGACTGCTTCACTCAAAAGCCATTCTCCAATAGGAAAGTATTGATCTGATCTATTGAAACTCATTTCAGAAGTAGGATTGTAGAAGAATAAATAATTTTATTATTGTTGGCGATTTAATAACTTACAAAGGTATAATAGTAATGATTATAAGAAAATATTGTAAGTATAAAATAAACACAAATTCTAAGACAAAAAAATACATAACATTACCATAGAGAAAGCATTTATGAATTGATATTATGCAAAATAAATAATAAAGTAAACAATAAGTAACAAATTAAATAATAAGTACACGTAAATACATACAATTACGTATGCTCATAAGTAAAAGATAAAATATTAATAGATAAAAATCAATATTAAACATATTATGGAAATGTATTTATATTCTTTTTTTTTGTCTTTTCATCGTAAACAATAATTTTAATTCCATAACTATTGATACATTGAATTTGTTCTCTAGTTGTGATAAAACGTGAATAATTTCGAATGTAAAATATAATATAATTGTTTCTGCATTTAATACAAGTATATCTGACAGGAAATTACCATGGTGTGCCTAATTTGGAAATATATGAAGAGAAAACGGAAATAGTGGAAATTAAAAATTTAGTCTCATAAACCCTATAATCAGTCTTTCCATCCAAAAAAATACTAATTTTTTACCCTAAACCTAATCACGCTTTAACTCTGCGTTGATTTGCCTCAATTACTGCAAATCTGATCAATTAGTAGATGACGTTTAATCATGGATAAGAGAAAGACAACCCCTGTAGCCTGGTTATAATCAGAAATTGGGAAAGGGCAAACTAATACTGCACTAATGAAAATTCAGTGACTTCAGCCTGATTGCAATAATTCTTTAAATCATTTGCCCCAGTTATCTTAGTTCAAAAAACGGATAGTCATAACATACATAAAATTCGAGATATCTCTTAAACACAGAAAACTAATATAAACGCATATGTAAACTGTGTTTTCCATAATCTCCAATTGTTTTGTAATTAGAAAATTCTAACACAAATTTAAGAACAAAAAAGGAACAATCCAGTTGTTCTATCTCCATGAAACGGTTACCTGTACAACTGAAGAAGTCTGACGCTATATTTAAATGATTTGACTATTTCTTTCCCACCATTTTTGATATACCAGACGCCAATGAGGGATTCTTTTTCTTTGACAATTTTTATTTACATAAACGAAATATACTATATTAAAGATGGTAATGTAAACGCTTCAATACTTGGGAATTAGAGATGTCACTTAGGAATCATCAATCAGGATTATGTTAAATGGCTTCACATCGCTGTAATCCTGTGTTATAAGTTAGGAAGATACCAGAGTTTCGCCGATAAATCTTCTCTTGTTAAAAATTACTTATAACGACAGTATTGGTCAGATCCATCGTCGATTCATGATAAGAACAGTTCTGTAAGATAAATACAAGAAGTTATTGACATTTTTATATTTGCAATAATGTAAATGCTGTTTTTAAGTTTCGCGAATTACCTTCACTATAACAAATGTCTTTTAAATCAAAACCATTTATTTTTACAAAGTTGTGACGAATGTGTCAATTTCAGGCATCTGGAGAAATCAATTAATAAAACTAGTTTTTCTGTCAGTAAATCCAATTCACATTTTGTTAATGGAAATTTTTTTTAATATTATTCAGCAGCGATTACCTTCTTAAAAATTTCCAATACTTACCCCATAGTACTAATGAAAAAAGAAAATTATGGTAGATAGTTGAGGTACTCATGCTGATTTGAATCTCAACTTCCTCATTTCAAAAAAAAATAGATGGTTTTGAAAATGACATTCATGGGAACGTAAATTTTGATGAATTTTGTATGTAGAGAAATAGAATTTGTAAAACTATGGAATATAATTATAATTGTAATTATAATTTAGATAGCAAAATGGTTAAATATTCTACTTTCTAAAAGAGTATTTTTATAGTTTGGTCCTTCATGTTAATTATGATTATTATTTTTATTTATTTTTTATTTTTATTTTTTTACTTTCTCATCCAACCTTCTCCTTTGCATAGTTTCTTATTTATTTATTCAATTAACTCCATCCCTACATTCCTCTTCTATACTTTCTTTCCATGTCATAGTTTAATCTTTTTTTTTTTCTCTCTATGGTTTCACCACCATTCTACGAATATCAGTTATTTTTATTTCTTTTGCCTTTTTTCTCTCATGTCACATTTCAATCTATCCCCCTCTGATTTCACTTCCAATCCATGACAAATTTTAATCCGGCTTTTTTATACTTATATAAATAAGTCATGTTAATTATTATTATTACTGTTATTAGTATTATTACTATTTTTCTCTTACCAATCTTCCCACTTTCATCAATCAATTATTTCCACTTATTCATTTATTTATATTAATGTAGATATTAGTTATTTTTTTAAAACCCTTCCCCTCTGTTATTCTTGCTTTCTTACAATATAGCGGTGTTTTTGAATTCAAGGGAACCAATTGAGTTCGCCACCTCTCACGCACCCCCCTCATGCAATTAAGAAATTGCCTCAAGGACTCTTCTTTTTTCGCTGTCCCCTCCCACCCCTTCTCCCTGTCGCAATGCGGCCACCAGTTGCTCGGAATAAACAACATGAGGAACTTATCCGAGAAACAACGGAAGTTGTTAGTTATGGGCACACCTTGATGTAATTGATATATATATATATCTCCCGAAGAAGGCCCGAGGCACCGGGCCGAAATATCGAGATAATATCTCATCCCGGAGTGAGGAAATCCCTCAAAAAAAAAAAAGGACCTACAGAGTATTTTTATTTTCTTGAACAGAGAGAAATGCATGGGAATTAACTTTTTCATTTTCTTTTTTAAATTAGAAAATGTAAAACATACAACAAAAACCTTTAGGGGGAAAATATTCTTCTTCATTATTTCTAAGATTAGCAGTGGTTTTTTTTTTAAATTACCAGAATTTATTTAGTATAAAATTTAAAAATTGAATCACAATCTCAATCACTTGGCTCTCTCCAAATCTCTCGAATCCGAGACTGATGTAATGGTCTCTCTGACTGGTTATATAATGTAATTTACTTAATTCTGTCCATTCCTAATACTGTATCATCTAATAAAGATTTTCTTTTGTAAATTCTTCTTCTGCTTCAGTCCCTGAGACCGCGCGGTCAACGGATGAATTCCCACAGCTTCGCCAGCTTTCCACGGCACCTCCCATTTCCTACCAGTCCCCTTCTCACATCTTCTCACCGTGATCGTGGTAGCGTGCACCAAAAACAACACATAACGTTCTTTTTAAACTATAATTAAGATTTTAATCATATACATTTTGCTTAATACATTTTAGCGGCCATTGAAATTGCAACAGGTGTGAAATTCTATAGAAATGTGTTTATTTTTTAAAATTAAGGTAGGACTATGTAAGAAAACGTAAAGATTGCATCATCCATGACATCAGAAACATGAGAACTCTTTTCATTGGCTGCCAAAGTCAACTGCAACAATGTTTCCAGTGATTGCATCATCGATTATTGTAAAAACTCATAAGAAAGTTTATGCTGTCATAAGCAAAATGGAAAGTTTTCGAAATACAACACGGCGTAAGAAGTCAGCAATTGTTGCTTTCAATGCTGAAGGTTTATCCTTGCGTGAAATAGCGCCGAGTCCATTGTCATCAATCAACAACTGCGTTTCAAAGGAGATGCGAACATGTTAAAGTAGAAACAAAAGACGAAACTGAATGTAAACATGTGAGTTCGCCGTGTCAGAATAACATTTTGAAGCGTCTCAGTATGCGAGAACATACAGCTAGCTGATCCGAATTGAAGGTATAGTGGGAAGAGCAGACACGCGAAAAAGGGAGTTCACGAACTGTGCGACATCGGCTGTACAACATGGGCCTCAAAGCCTACCATATAGGAAGCCATTACTGATGAATAAAATGCACAGACAGCGGCTTGTTTGGTCTACAGAGCATTGTGCACTTGTGGAATTCTGTTATGTTTTCGGATGAATAGAAATTTAACCTCCACCGAACTTTCGGAAAATCCTATATTAGGCGTGGAAAAGTCGAGGCCTTTAATAGTGATTCTTGGTACAGACAATGAAGTTTCTGGTGAGTCAGATGGTATGGGATGCATCTCCAGTAAAGGTATCAGTAGACCACACTTTAAAAATGGGTCTACAAATGTAGAGTGGCGTAAACATCTTATCTATCCAGCTAATTCCAACAATCCAGGAACAAAGTATAACCAAATTCTTTTCCAGAATCCTGCCTTTTCCAGGACGACTCTGCACCATGATTGCACCAAAGGTGAGTTCATTTGTCATTTCTAAACATTTCAGCATTATTGTCACTTAACTGATACGCTAAATTTGTATTTTAGTCGAAACTTTCCTACAGGAGGCCAAGATGATATGCCTAAGTTGGCAGGTAACAGTCCTGATCTAAACCCAATTGAGAACTGGTGTCATGTAATGGCCAAGAAAGAAGCAGAGAGGAGGCCTAACAATAAGCAACAACTGCCTGAGTATTACAAGAGTTTGGTATCATGAGCTTTGTACGTAATATTTGAAGAAGATCATTCACTCCAAGCCGGAGCGCTGTAAATGCTGTTTTTAAAATTTGAGGTGCCCTACGATGTATTAAGATCCCACAAAATGAGAAGCAATTGTTCGAATTATAGTCAAAATGAACCATTACTCTTGGCCTCTGTATTGAAACCTCGCTAGTTACTGGTTACTACTCCCATCTGATGATCGCCAAAGAGAGAGAAACAGCTCTCCTGGGATGTCACTTAGTAAACACTTGATTCATTTTTGTTCATATTCTGTTTAGTAGGCTTACCTATGCTACGAAGCTTTTTTTTTTTTTTTGGCTTCCAGAACTATTAAAATCATATTCTTGAGACCTGAACAGTACTCCTGAACAGTATTGGTGAACCTGTGATGAGGAATTACATTTATTTGCATTTCTAAGGTTTATTCTTTGTACTACGTATGATGTATCAAGATCTTAGCTTAAATATAGCATTTTGCACATCTGACTGACTTCTGATATATCTCATATATGATGTAATTTCAATGACCACTACTGTATGTACATTGTTTCATTAACTTATAAAATTTGTTTTATATTATTTCAAAATTTCAAAAATTCTATTACTACAGAAGGGTTGCAGAAATTTTAGAATGAAAGTTTAAGAGATATTTCAACTTTTATTTATAATATGGCTTAATCGTTATAAATTAATCTCTGACCAATAATTATCCCTTTTTAGAATTAATACAAATGAAGGACTGAATAATTGCTACTGAATTTGCATGAGTGCTTTTACTTTGGCAATTTCTGATTATAACCAGGTTACAACTTCCTTCCTATTATTGCTAAATGTCAGCTCTTGTTGATCAGATTTACAGTAATTCAGGCAAATCAAAGCAGAATTAGAGGATAAGTAGATATTATTCCCATTTCAATAAATCTTTGTGCTAGACATTACCAGAAGAAGCATGACTGATTTTCTTTTTGTGCATAAAATATTACGACTTAATAGATTTCAAATTTTTTGTATTCAGGTGATACGTAACTCATTGTCAAGATGGCTGATGCCACCACATAGAGATTTTGCAATTTAATTAACATTTTCTAATAAGAAAAAGAAAAATAGCGATGGACAGTATGAGTGCATACCGAAAATCAAATATGGCCTTGTTAAAGATATTATTAAGAAATAGGTAAAAAATTAAATTAGATAGATATAGCCTATTGCAAATAACAGTTAATGCGTTTAAACGGAGAAAATCTCGTTATTTTACGTTTTGTTTGTGATGGGACCTTTTCCCGTTTTACTTCCCCCTCCCGTTTTACTTGCAGTTGACAAAGAATATTTAATTAAGTGAAATTGTTTTAATGATTCACACCTTTTACGATTTATCTATTAGTTTAAAAAATTATCAGTTTAAAAATTATCTTTTAAATTTTATCTGATAAATGCTTTTAACAGACAATTTGCAGAAGAATCATTATCAACATTTAATAATAAATGCTGATAAATAAACTTTTATATGAACCGACAGCAAGACCAGGGTTAATGTTATGTTTGTTGTATTCCTCCTCCATCTCTCTAACCTCAAAATACATTATAGTGGGCTTCAATGAATTGATCCGTTTCATCTAGAGTTATAGTAACTAATTAATACTACGATCGCAGAAAAAATTAAAAATAAACCCTTACATAAAAAAATATGATAAATAAATAAATAAATAAATAAATAAATAAATATTAGAAATGAAATTTAACGTGCGTTAATACATTATTATACAGAAGAAAAGAGAACAGAAACGCACATAACTAAATAAAAGCAAAAATTCATTGAGCTCATTCATTGGAAACTGGGAATCGGAGAGTTATCCAACTCGAAACAGTTTCCAATACCAAAATAGGTCAGTGAATTTTTGTTTTTGTTTATTTAAGTGCGTTTCTGTTCTCTTTTTTTTTTTCTTTTTAATAATGAACTAGGCCATCTCCCGTTTACAGATTGTTCGTTATAGATATTTGAAGAAGAGATTTATTTAGATGGACGTTGGTTGATATAGATGTTAAATGAAGATCATAGCTTATATACGATACTCCTGGCGACGAATTGATTGTGACTATTCTTTCGAGTGAAGATAACCAAATTCTGATGACTTGTGAATCTAGACAAATTTTCCTCTTTGGCGGAGACTTCAGACAAATTTTACCTGTAGTCAAGAATGGCCGAGATTACGACATTATTAACAGTTTTTTGAAAAGATCTCATCCTTTCTCTCGTTGTCCATTTCGATACTAATTGATTGTCGATGATAAAACGATGGTTTATATGAGATAATCCAAGAATAATCGATTCCAATGAAAGGGGTTAAAGCAACATTTTGAAGTTTTGAAGACTCTTTTCAAGCCATCTCTTTTTCAAGCATAATAAAATTGGAATAAGTACAACAAAACAAAATAGTTGGAAGCTTAAACAAATTTCAAAAACACGTGAATCAATAAGTTTAGTTGTTTTTACAAAAATATATTAATGAGGTACAGTTCAATTATTAAAAGTAATAATAAGAAGAAAATAAAATTTAAGATAATCTAACAAAACTCGATTCCAAAGAAAGCAGTTAACGCATTATTTTGAAGTTCAATAATGCTCATTTTGAATTTGTCGACTTCCTCGTGACAATAAAAAATGAAAAACCGTTTCCCATTGTTGCACTAACATTGGGGCACAACAACAACACAACAATTGCGGAGATATAAGTCAAAAAACAATATGAAAAGAGTTGTAGTCCCTATGGCCTAATGGATAATGCATCCGACTTCGGATCAGAAAGTTGCAGGTTCAATTCCCGTCGCGGAAATTGCATTGTAAAAATTATTTCTATTTTCCATTCGCTTAGAAAATTGCGCCGGACAGACAGACAGAGAAATAAAAGATTTTAGTAATATAGATTAATACAAGTTAAATTTCACTTCTATATATTAACCTTTTAATAAATTAATCCTTCATAAGCTAAGCGGAATGCTAGCGGGGATTAATTACTCACCCCTTTTATTCTTAATTTATTTTTGATGTTTATTAATTATGACATATTAGGCCTATTAATAAACTAGCGCCATAAACTATCCAAAATAAGGATCAAAACTAAGAATAAAAAACGTTTAAAAGAAATAAAAGAAAGATCTCCTCACACCAAAAGTTTTTTTTAACACCAAACACAGATCGAATGAACCATAATCATTGGCCCTTCAGAAATTGAAACAGAAATTAAAACTCAACTTCAATTTTATAACTCAACTCAAAATTCAACTTAAATTTAGGTTTATAACCGTTAACAACAAAAAACAAAGTATAACGGTGCCATTTAACATGTTAGTAGTGCAATACTGAGTGTTTTTTTTTATATTAAGTACATAAAATATTATAGAAAAAAAGCTTAATTTAATTTGTAACATTGTATTTAACTTATTGAGTAAATGCAAAGAAAAGGAAGATCTTTAAAACAACTACAAACTTCCAGAATCAACTTTAATAGTTTTCTTTTAATTTGTAAAGTTTAACTTTTTGCCAAATCTGAATATTTTGTTATTTTTTTTTATAGCATTCGACATTATATTATATCCTTTAGATAATAGCGAGTATTTACGGTTCTACTGAGCATTATTGTCTTTCAAGTGAAGGAACACCTTAATTAATACTTGCAATTACTTACTGGCCATTTCAATTTCATACATATTAGCATCTACTGCCAATTTGATTTCAATAAATGAACAGTTTAAGATATTAATAATCATTACTAAGTTTGCTCTTTTGATTACCAAAAGCAGATTTATAGAATCAATTTGCCTAATAGAATTTCCTATTTATTAGAAAAGTTATTATGCTCAATGGAATATTGTTAGTAATTCGTTCGGCACTTGTTTTCTATAAAATTTCTAAGAGATTTTCCGATATCTATCTGTGAATATTCTGAGACTTGGCTATTCCCATGACCAGATGTTGTTTAGTATCCGCTTTGCTATCTAACTACCGTTGAGAATCAATGCAACTCTCTTATGGTCAATCTTTCTTCCGCTCGTTAAAATTATGAGCGTATACATCCTTTTATGAGTGTTTCTCCGTCGTTGGTGGGCCATTTTATTAATACTTAAAAGATTCCTAATAGATTACACAGACCGCAGTTACGTTGAAAAGCTTCTTTGGGATTTGCATAGATAGATGTCTTGATAAGTAACTCATGCCAAGACTCGGTTCTTTGCTCAACTAATGAAGGCAGCTGTTAAATGCAGTGCCATTCTCTCTCATCTCGTATTTGCTATTATGGTGTGATATGAGAATACAATCTCAGAAACTAGCACACATCTTTGAAAACGATTTTTAATACGAAGATAAAATATTAAATTACGATACTAGTTTTTATGCAAGAATTGTAGTAGAAGACATAATATCTTTACTTCAATTCTTAAAGTATATAAATTCCTCCGAGAATACAACTTAAAAAATGTTAACTTTCTTATTGAGTGCAATACAATCTTCAATAAAAGCTGTTTTTACGTTAGTTATCTGACTATTAAAAAAAATCAATTTAGACTTCGCTTGGTCAATATTAGAACTATATTTTAGGAAACTTTTAATTAATCTAATAATTTTGTCGATTCGTTTTTTTTTGTTGTTGTTTTTTTTTACTTTTTTTAAATTTAATATCGATTCTCATTCAGCAGTGATCAGGTAAATTAGTTTTCGATCGAATGTTTATTTATAGATTGGTTGAAGGTGTTTTATCTCTTGAGGTTAATTTTTGCTTCCTATCTTTGATTATCAACATTCTTTTTGACTTTTACGATCCTGCTCTTTTAAAATGTGCAAGGAACTTTAAAGCAGCATATCAATCTAAAATATAATGATTTAGGAACGGAATCGGAAAGAAATCTTTAAATTTTCCATGAATGGTTATTGTTATTCCAGTCTCGAACATTTAGTTTGATTAATTGATTAATTATTCGATTATTTATTGATTAAAAGTTTTTCAGTTAATCAACACGAACAAGCACGAGAAGAGAAATTCTTAAAATGTTTATATTTAAGCGCAGAAAAAAATGTAAATGAATTTTCTTAAGGAAAAAAACAGTAGCAGAGACGCAGAATTTTTTTCCCATTATGCCACAGTACTCAGCTCTGCATCTGGCCAGGATAGGTTCGGTGTAAAATCTAAAATTTATTTAGGAATGATGTCAACCCTTGTTAGATAAGGGGCTAATATTTTGTTACATTTGTCGATAACATTCCTGCATATAAATATTGCGCATTGCTTGCTTGTGTGACTTCTTTGCCAACTGTATTCCAACAACTACTCTGTAAAGACCAATGTAAGTGTGAAAAAGAGGTAACAGATGTTCAATGAAACAATTTTTTCAGGTCATGAGAGAAAATTTGAAAAGTTTAATCCATGTGACATGAATTATGGCCTATCGAAATGAATTTATACACTACCTATAAATTTATACACTTAACTACCTAGAAACTTTCGTAATAAATGCAGATAAATAAAATTCAATCAATTGAATCAAACAAATGGAAATGTGAAGATGTGAATTCAACCAATTTATAAATGCAGTCGTGTAGGATAGGAATAAAAATGTTAATTCAAATCAATGAATAATTTTCACAAATGTTGGCATTCGTTGTTGATCAACAAAATCAACAAGTAACAATTTTTAATGCCAGGATAAATAGAATAAAGAAGTGATTGTGAAGACAAGTCAATATCGTGTTTTTCAAGTCATTACTGTAGTTAATTTGTTTGTTATTTCGTTGAGAGAGATATGCTTAAGACAGCCAATTAGGAATACGAAGAACAGCTTTCTTAAAAATTCAATTAAGTTATCATAAATTCTAATAAATATATTATTTTCTCAGCAAATCTGAATGACACTTCTTTAGCGCACTTGGATTTCACAGTTTTATAAAGTCTGTAGCACTTCTATGGAATCAGGCATATATTTTTTGAATTTCGTTTAATATTTCACAGATCTTTATGAAATATTGTACACAATATATTGTATACAGGGTCCTGGAACTTACACGTACAATTTCAATACATTTTATTGGTTTTCAGAAAACAAATAATTTCATGTCTAGCTCTGTAACACTAGCCATGGAATCACTTCCAAATTTCCCCAGTAATAACAAAATAATGACTGTTACTTTGTGTAGCCTACTTGTTTTGTAACTAAATCGAATCCATTGATTTTACTAAAGCCTCCATCTCAGGAATTCTAATTTCATCCAAAACATCTAGAATAGCGAATTTACTTTCTCCAACAGAGTTAGATTGATGATTTTTGCGGCATGCTAATTGAGCCCAAAGGTTCTCTATTCGATTCATGTCAGGGCTCAATGCTGGTCAATCCTTCACATCAATTTTCTGATCTTCAAACCACTTATTAGTCGATTTTGAAACAATGCATGAGACATTGTCTTGCTGAAAAATCCAAGAGCTGCCACAAATCAATGGAACAATTGGAATAACATTATTGTACAATAATTCCTTACTTTTGAGAGTTAAGTCTTCTTTCAATGAATGCAATGTCAGCCTTTCCTCCTGCACGGAATGCAGTCCAAACCATTACTGATCCACCATCAAAGTTTCTACTGAGCATAACCATCTTCTCCTTTAGTAGATCATGCCAATAAGCTCATGCTTCAGTAAGCTGTTGTTATTTAGCAAATTTCATAGCTTCTCCATTGGGATGGTTATTCAAGCTTTCTTATCTAAGTTTGCTTGAATTTGTCGCACAGACTGTTCTTCATTAGTGGCAAGGTGGAAAATGCTCCGACAATCATTTTCACTTAGTACCTTTTTCCTAGGTTTTGCTTTAACTTTACCATATTCATCTTCTTTTCATAGTATATTGTGTACAGCTTTTTGTGAACGCCCAATAAACTTATAAATTCTCTCTGTGACTTTCCCTGGCCATGATACAGGTAAATTTCCAGTTCTTTTTCTTTACCACCTGGCATTTTGAGACAAGGTCTGTTTATTACTCGTACACCTCTCACAAATTCAGTAACAAATGATCATATGATTTTGATTTCTGTCATTTGAATATTTACCTCAGTTTATGCAAAACTGTGGGTGATTCCATAGCAGTGTTACAGAGCTAGAAATGAAATTATCTTTTTTCTGAAAACCAATAAAGTGTGCTGTCATAAATTTGTATGTTTAAGTTCCACTACCCTGTATATTACTGTATACAATAGATCATCACAGTTATTTAAATATTAAACGAAATTAAAATAATAATTGCCTAATTCCATAGAAGTGTTACAGATTTTATATATATAATTTCCGTTTTTTTCTGTATTTTATCATTGCCGAATATTTCCTGTCCTATGAGTGTCTAAATAAAAAAATTAAAAAAAAATCGAATTTTTTTACTGTTTTCAGAGGTTGAATGTTTCAATTCGAAAATCTAAAGCTTTTTGTTCTTTGAGCTTCTTTTGGCAGTTTCGATTTATTCAACGAACGTTCCAGATGTTCGCCACTTTAACTTGGACTGGGTGCCTTTCTAATAAAATATGCAATAAAATTGAAGTATTAATTCATGTGATTAATATTTTGATGTTATTGCATGTTTTATTCGAAAAACACTCCTTCCAATTTAAAGTGACCAACATCTGGAACTTCCTTGTACCAGTATGGAAAAGTCACAAATGAGAGGTAAGCAAATTCAAATAAAAATGCATGTATTGCCAATCAATGCACAGTGGGTGGACCACAGCTCTCGTTTTATCCACTTGCAATTCGTAAGTGGAAACTACGGCATGAAATCGAAATTTAAAGAAGAAGAATATAGGGTGTTTTTTTAAAGGTACCGACATCATTGATAGGTTCTAGAAAGAAAAATCAGCAAAAAATGCCCAAAAAGCATAAGGTCGGAAACGCATCGTTTTCTAAATATTGATAGTGAACATAGAGACTATTTAATGGTGAATAATGTATTATTTAATTGTTGTTTGTTTCAGCAACAGCCGTTAATAATTGCAGTAGCTCGCGGTGAATGGCGTGAGAGAAGACATTGTTACCAGCTTTCACCAAAGTTTATTATGAATGTGCTTTTAAAATGTATTATTAAAAATTCAAAGAAAAAATACTTTCTATCTTTTTTGTAGTATATAGCTACAAGTTAGTTACAAAACTGCTAGCAGTATGAGTTTGTATTCGTTTTCTGAAATGGCAGACATGCGTTTCATAATATGGACTTCTGCTAAAAAACAATTCCCAGGCAGGCCTATATCTGACCACACAACATTTATGGTCTTAAATCGATGCTTCAGAACAGAGGGCAAATTTGAATCACACGTAACCAGTCGAAGAGCCAAAAGAGATAATCGAATTCTTCAAGCGTTAGCTGCTGATCTAGATATAGGCAGTAGGACAATAGCTGTAACAGAAAGGATTTCGCATACGATTTGGAAGGTACTTCATCAGGAGCTATTCCCGTATCATCTTCAACTCTTTTAAAGGTTATTTGCGGCAGATTTTTTCCTTTAAGGCTGCATTTCTGTCGTTGGTTTCTTGCTTGCCCTATGCATCAATAGATACTTTTAACTTTACATATGTAATTTTCTTCACTTCACTATCATGAAGCTTCATTTTCATGATATTTGTGAATGATATTGTTAATTTCCTTAAATATGAATTTATGAGCAGAGGAAAACCCAAGCACGGAATTGTTCAAAATAAAACACGGCAGCAGTTTTCTTTAAATGTGTTGGCCGGTATTTTGGGTAATCTGGTACCTGGTTGCTATTTCTTTCATTCTTCATTAGATGGCAAATTGTACTTTGATTTCCTTCAAGACACCTAGGCGACATATTAGAAGACGTTAATCTTGAAACGAGAAGGCAGTTACGGTTCTCACACTGCGAAGCTCCCGTCCATTTTCATTGTTATGTCGTGCTTTCCTCAGCTATCACTTTCCACAATACTGGATTTGTCAGGGCAAATCTGGCACGGTCTCCGGATTTAAATCCTCTGGATTTTTTTCTCTATGGGGCCATATGAAAAACATTATTTACCAATCGGATGTTCTGTAATTGCACAGCTTGGACAGAGGATTGATGAGAATTTCAACTAATTCAGAATACCGGAATTTGTTTAGAGTACTGGAATTTGGATTAGAAGTTCATTATCCCGACGTTTTCACATCTCTATTGAGGCAGGTGGTTTGATATCTGCTATTGGTAGAGGCTTCGTTGAACAATTATTTCTGCATCAGTTGCTTGTTACTTGTTTGCACATTGATATGTTCAGTCACATGTACAATGAAAATTAGAATCTTTTTCCGTGTAATTTTTGGAACGATATTACAATATCATTATTGTACTCATGAAATGCATTGAGTACTTTTAAAAAACACTCTGTTTATTATTAAAAAAGAAAAAGGTAAAGAAAACCAAAGTATTTCACTTTTTTTTTTCTTTTTTTTTAGAAATCAAAACGTAAGTTTTGCTTTGGAATTTCTTGAACACCCATTCACTTCGCTTAATCAAAAGCATAGGTATATTGAGATTATAACTTAACCTTTAACCTTTGTAAATGTTGATTTCGTTTATTTATTTGCTTAAATTGAAACAAAAGTAGACAATTGTTTTCTTTTAAGTTTCATAGCTGTCATTATTCAAATTTTATGCTTTAATGAACTACACAAAAATAACTTTATGGTAATCCTGAAGTGAATTTATTAGTGTCAGATCTAATTTTGTAGATCTAATCTCTTTTGTAATCTCTTGAACATGATCGTTGTGCTTTCATAATTTCAAACAAATCACATTTTGAGAAATAGCTAACATTCCAAAGAGAGGAATAACAATTGAAAACGTGGTTATTACGAAGAGATAAAATTTGGATAGCGAATTCATTTCAATAGTTTTATGGATTAGTTGATTATAAACCCTATTCAGTTCGCTTTGAAGCAATCATGAAACGCCATGTATAAATTTTTAGAAGAGTTAAACAATCACTTAGTAATAAAGAATTCACTTACAAAAAAAAAAAAGTGTGGGATCGACAGGAATTCAAAACACTAATTTTTCATTTTCCTTTTATTCCTTTTTTTTTTTTATTTAATTTTCAAACTTTCCCCATCAGTTGTGCTTCTGCAGAGTCGTCTGCAAATTCTCAGATGTTCTACGGGGTCTCGCCGACCATGCCATGTCTTAGTTTGTTTCTCTATGTATTACTATTTTGTACATTTGTACCGACAGTTTATACTATTCACTTGAAAATGGTTCCTCTATCTGGAAATGGTCGTGTAATTTTGTTAATTTTTGTAATTAAATTATTTTGAATCATTAATCAGGTGTTCCAGCTTCTGTATAAAGTATGTGTGTTATCCCTACAGTAATTTAATCAATTAATCAAAAATTTAGGATCTTAATTAGTTTTTAACTCACTGCCCGAGACAGCGCACATAAAACGTTCCTGAATTTTATTAATAGTCATACTTCACACAATGTAATTTTCAGATCAAGCTAAAATTGTTTTTGGGACTCATCACTGTGCATCAGTTAATATTTTATGTAATTAAAAAAATGTAATTATTTTTTTTTTTTTTTTGTTAGAACTTCAATATTGACATTTATGTGTAAAAGTGATCATTGAATGGAAAGCTATTAAATAATAAGTTTAAATCATTTTAAACAGGAAAAAAAAGGAAATGTCAATAATGAATTGAAGAAATATAAAAAAAAAATCCAGTATGAAAATGCTTTCCAACCAAATAACTTAACTTAAACCTTTAGAGCAAAGTCTGATGGTGTTTCTTCCTCCCTGTTTTATATTTATGTAGGTTCACATTTCTTCTCTTCAAAAGGATATCCTATTTCAGCTATTTCCCCTCCAAATTTTGTAACTCAAATGTCATTTTATTCGTTGTATTCTTGGTAGTAAGTTGTTCCTGCATTAAAAGAAATCAAATATAAGGGAGATTTAAGCAACATGACTAAATCCTCATTCTTAATTGACTTAATATTCGAAGTCTTACTTGAACATTTTTTTTTCTTTGTTTCCCCTTTTGTCCGTTTGCCTGCCATCTACCTGCTTGCTGATTGGCTGCGGTTCAATATGCATAAACATGTTTTATGTCATTTTAAAGTGTGTAATGAGTAGAATAAGATAATGTATTTGATATTTTCCAGTTGACGTGTATTTAAATACTTTTTAGTAAAACAATGCATGAAAGCGTGGGTTAACAGGGGGCTCCAAATAAGGCCCTCCACTGATGAACCAAATAAGGCCCATCAATTATCGTGTATGTTTTCTTATTATGAGCCTCAAAAGCACATTCTATAACATAAAGTAATTATATTTAAGGAGAAAAAATATTTTAAAAAATCATCAAAGCTAGTTTTAAAAATTCACAATTTTATAAATTAATTACTAATTAATTATTAATTTGTAGCTTAATATTTAGTCAGAACTAAATGTTGGAAAATGGCTGTTTTCACTGCCAAGCTCTTGTCCCTGTGGGCGAGTTTGCCTGTGAGCTACAGACCTTAGGAATCCCAGAGGGAATGCTGAAACACCCTGTATTTTATTTGATTTAAATTTAATTATAAAATTATTTTGGTTTAAATATAATTATTCTCATTTAATTGATTTCTGATTTTTTTTTCCCTTATTTATTATTTATTTACACATGGGCCTTATGTGGGACAAGTAGTGGGCCTTATTTGGAACAGGGAGCTCAAATAAGGCCCATTACTTACATTTTCAAAACTGTATTATTACAGAAACAATTTCAAATACCACTAATTCTAAATTCACTTTTTCATAGCAGCACACCTTAAACTAATCTTCAAGACAGTTTTCAGAATTTTCACTCTTGCAGTAAAAATATAAAAAAATCTTTAAACGTTAGGTGGGCCTTATTTGGCCCATGTACCTTATATATATGTGTGTGTGTGTGTGTGTGTGTTTATGTGTGTGTGTGGGGGGGAGGGTTTAAGGACGGGGTAAATGCATTTACGCATACCAAGGAATTGGTAATGTGAGACTCAGTTATAAAAGACTACCACTCACTAAAACCCTACGTCCGACTTCCAAAACACCCTACACGGAACCACCGTCAGGTACTACATCGCATAGGGCAGAATGACTAAAAGTCCGACTCAGATATCATTTCGCAACTGATCAAGTCTGATTTTCTCAGCCATACGAAGTTTCCGTATAACAGTGGCAGCATAGTCAGCCACTGCCGTCCAATTAGCCTGGGAGATAGTCATCAAGCCAACGATGTTCTCTGGAGTCACACGCTGTCGAAGGGATTTCTTCAGCTCATTTCTATCTTCATGGAAGCGTGGGCAGACAAAAAAGACATGCTCCACATCCTCGTCCAAGAACTGGCAAGTCGGACATGACGCACTGTCGACAATTCCGAAGCGCCTCTGGTACGCTAGAAAACAACCATGGCCACTTAATAGCTGAGTCAGGTAGTGATCCACCTCATCATGCTTTCTTTCCATCCATGTTGCAATATTAGGTATAAGATTATGAGTCCATCTTCCACTGGTCGATGAATCCCATCGTCTCTGCCATCTGTCCGTTGTCTTGCTTTTCACGGCCCTCCTGATCTTGGATCGGTGAGCGTCACGACGTTCCCGAATACCACTGCATATCGCGCTTCTCTCACTTGCTAAGAGATCGATAGGCGGCATCCCTGCTATGACGCACACGGCATCATATGAAACTGTTCGAAATGCACAAGCGACCCGTAAGTCAGTTGACATAGATATGATTTAGTCTCCATGGCATGGAACCAGATCGGAGCCGCGTAAAGCATGGTAGAGATAGCCACACTGGACAGGAGTCTTCGTCGGCTCTGCCGAGGTCCTCCGATGTTCGGCATGATCCTAGCCAAGGCGTTGACCACTCGTGCAGACTTTTCACTCACGATTCTAAGATGTTCATCGAACCGAAGCCTTGCATCAATCTGCACACCCAGATACCTGAGAGAAAGCTGCGACAGAATGTCAAGATCACCCACACCGAGGGTAACGATCTCCCTCGCTTTCCTGCTGGTCACAAGAACCGCCTCTGTCTTGTGATCTGCTAGTTGTAATCCAACCGTTGAGAGCCACTGACGGATCCTGGCAACAGCCACATTCGATGTTAGGGTGACAACTTCCAGGTGTTTCTCGATTACAACCAATGCAACATCGTCAGCGAACCCCACTACATTCACTCGCTCGGGCATTGGCAGCCTGAGTACTGCGTCATACATCATATTCCAAAGCAAAGGACCAAGTACTGATCCCTGTGGAACACCGCCAGTGATGTTGTAGGTCTTCAGTCCGACTTCGATATTATACATCAGGATATGATCAGTGAAGTAACTCGCAATTATTTTCCTGATGTACGCTGGAGCCTTCATTGAACTCAAAGTGTTCAAGATGCAGTTCCAGTTTGCTGAATTGAACGCATTCTTCACATCCAACGTTATTATGACACAGTACTGTTTTACTCCTCCCTTCCAGCGTTTGCCCTCAATGGCCTCTCGAACCAAATCAACAACAACCCTTACAGCGTCTATTGTAGATCTTGATTTCCTGAAACCATACTGGTTTTTCAGAGATACCATGCGCTCCTTCACTGAATGCCTCCAGTCGATTGTAAATAACCCTCTCCAATACCTGACCTGCCGTATCCAACAGGCAAATTGGCCGATAGGACGATGGATCATTAGGTGGCTTGTTACTTTTAGGCAAAAGTACGAGCCACTGCTGCTTCCACAGATTTGGAAACACACCCTCCCGTAAACAAGCATTGTAGACGTCTAGAAAGATCTCAGGTCTACATCGGATGGCGGTTTTAAGAGCAATATTTGAAAGCTGTCTGGGCCAGGGGCTTTTGAGTCACCAATCTTTCCGCAGGCCTTTATCAACTCGTCTTTTGAGATAGATGGCACATCTTCACATTCATGAGGTGGAACTTCCAAAACTATCCCCGGTGTGTATGTATGTATATGTGTGTGTGTGTGTGTGTGTGTGTGTGTGTGTGTGTGTGTGTGTGTATGTGTTTTTTATTAACTTATTATTGTGTGCTGGCTCCAATTTATTTTAATACTGTTAGGAAAGTGGCACACGTTCAAAGTTTTTTTTAATTGTAAATTTGTAGGAAGTTTGGAAATTTTATAAAAATCCGTCCCACCATTTTAGTGATCTACGTGAACAAACAGTTAAACAAACAGAGAACAAAAAATTTAAAATCAAATAGTAAGACTTAGCATGCTCAGTCAAAAAAAAATGCACTTAATTATTTCAGGTATATTTAAAAAAAAAAAAAGGTTTTTACTGCAATAACTAACAACATCGCGCATCGTAATTGGATTCATGAAGTTATACCATTCCATCAAACATTTACTGGTGATTATTTCACTGTGACTGATAGTACTCTTCTAAGTGCCTATTATAAGTAATTTATAAGTAATTTATAAGTAGCCTATAATTATTATAAATTAATAATATATTAAATAAATACGACAGGATCAAAAAAAAACGAAATTCCAACCAATTTGAGAGCATTTACAATATCTGAAGAATTAGAATTTCAGTAGCCCCAAAGCAGAGATCAGCTAGCAAGGAATTTCAATTTAGGACCTGCCCTGAACATTACATTTCCATTAAATCCAACCAATAAAGGACTAACTCAGAGAAAAATATTGAGGAGAAACAGAAGAAAAGGCAATACAGTAAAACCTCATTAAGTCATCACCCGGATAAGTCGTCACTCCGTTTAAGTCGTCGTTTTCCTTTGGTCCCGACAAAGTCTCATACACAATAATGTAAAATAACCCGCCTTTACCCGTCACCAAATTTAATTCTACTCCGGATAACTCGTCACCCTCAAAATGGCCAAAAGCATCTTTCTTCTCCATTTTGCATGCCATCGTGGTGTCTTTTCAGCCCTTTAAGAAAGCCAAGCCTTTACGGGGAATTTTCGACTACGCCTGTCACTTCATTCCTTTTCTGCCCTTTCTGGGGATTTGGGTTCTTGGAATCTCGCTGCTGATCATTCAAAGCGCACTTCTCGCTGCGACTCTGTCGAGTGTATACGTTTTTCTTGACCGCTCCTGAGTGTGACTTCATTTCATAAGGGCTTTTTTTCTTCTCTTGCAATTTCGTGGTTCGATTACGTTTTTAACATGCCAGGGAAACAAAACCTCGTTATCTTTTAAAGGAAAAAAAGACTTAATTGCACTTTTTGAAAAATCAAATGTTTCGAAACAGCTTTTGCCAAAGAACACCATATTCCCAGGACTACATTAAACGATATTCTTTCATCGAAATAAGTAGTAAAATTGAAGAAGCTGACTGCAAAAACAAAAGAAAGAGAATGAGGAAATCGAAGTTTGACAAGATCGAGGAGGTTTTAGTTCAATGGCTAAAACATTCCAGATCGCAAAATGTGCCGATTTCTGCCGTGATTCTCAAAGAAAAAGCCATGGAAATTGCTAAGGAGTTGAACATTGAAGATTTCGGCGGCAGCAATGGTTGGCTGGAACAGTTCAAAGACAGAAATTGCCTTTCTTTTAAAACAGGGGTCGGCAACCTTTTATTGTAAGAGGGCCAAATATTTTATGTGGGGATTACTGCTGGCAACACTTGGGCCAAAAAGGAAAATCTTATTTTAACAAACAAAAAAAAAAAAAAAATTATGCTGATACTGAGTAATCCTCCAACACGCCTCGCGGGCCGCACCAAAATGCTTCGCGGGCCGCGGGTTGCCGACCGGTGTTTTAAAACGATTAAAATATGGTAACTATTAAAAGTGTGTGTTTTTTTTTTATTATTTTCCACTCATTCATTTGCATGTATTAATTTCTGAAAATCGTGTTTTTCTCACCGAATCCTACAGCAATTCATAAAATACTGTATTTCAGTGGTTTTTTTTGGATTTTTTTTTTTTTTTCAAAAATTCCCACTCCGCCTAAGTCGTCACTCCGCTTAAGTCGTCAAAAATGTTTGGTCCCTTGAGTGATGACTTAACGAGGTTTTACTGTACAAACATTTCACTAATAATTAAATGTAGCAATTCAGACCAATATGAATCAAGCAGAAATAGTGAAATAAAAAAAGCAAAGAAAGAAAATAAAAGTCTAAAAAACGAAACATTGAGAAAAAGAAAACATAATTCTTTCCTCATCTCCTTTTTAAGATACCTTTAATCTTATTAGATTTTTGAAACGGAATCGTACATCTTCGCTTACCTAAAATCAGTTATCAGATTACCTCCTTTTTTAAAATTCCTGATCTGATCTGTTGTTTGATTTTTTTTAACAATTTTGATTCTTCTTATTTAATTTCCCTAAAAGACTATAACCTTAGCTTTAGTTATTGAGTTTTCATGTTACACAGCTACGCTAGATATACAAAGTCTTAGAGGACTCTAAAGATTATCTTGCTTATTTGATATTAAAATCTGGTCGCCAGCATATCAAAATATTCCTAATCTGTTTTATGGCAGTTATTTATATTTGATTTGATTACTAGATTCCACATCTTGGAAATCTGATCCATATAATTTATTTATAAATAGTAATGGAGCTGAACAAAGCCTTTCCTAATCTTCAGATTTATTCTAAACATTTTTATTATTATTTATAGTAGCATAAGTTAACCTATACAGAGATTTAAGTGTTTTGACTAAGTTAAGATTAATATTTTTGATTAATATATATTACATATATATTGTTTTTGTTTGTTTGTTTTAAGAAAAGAGCTCATTCTTTTTCCTCTACAAAATCGTTATTCCTCAAAAAAACATATATCCTGATGAAGTCTTCCCGCTAAAAGAGACAAAAAATTGATGGAGATAAAGAGCATTTTCAAATTAAGAAGTTGTTATTAATAACACATATATAGTATGTATGATATAAACTTTTGTAGTTAGAAATTAAAAAACCACATATGTAATTATTATTTTTTTTAAAATTCTATAAAAAATAAAAATAAATTATTTTTTTTTTTTTTTTTTTTATAAAT
>JAFIDM010009631.1:212285466-212319679 GCA_023159025.1 Thereuonema tuberculata | reverse complement strand
ACTGCCCAGCAATTTTATTAGGTACATTCTTCTCTGCGCACAAATGCTGTCTCACAACAACTCTCCAAGCCGGTGGAGGCAGTGTGATGGTGTGGGGGATGTTTTCCTCGCACACGTTGGGTCCACGTGCTCTGGAGGCACGTCAGGATGCTAGAGCTTACCTAAACATCGTAGCTGAACAAGTGTAATAGTACATGTTAACAGTTTATCCTCATGCAGATGGTTACTTCCAGCAGCATAATGCGCCGGTGCATCACTATGGGATGATTTAGAAACATGACGATGACTTTTCCTTGCTGCAGTGGCCCGCTCAGTCCCCGGATCTCAGCCCGATTGAAAATTTGTGGGATGACCTGGAACGGGCTCTTCGCTCCAGGCCTACACCTCCATCAAAACTTCAGGAACTGCGTTACACACTCATGTCTGCATGGTACACAGAACCTCAACAACGGTTTCAGCATCTTGTGGAATCCATGCCTCGACGAATTCAGACTGTTTTGAGGGCTAAAGGAGGCCGAACACACTACTAGGTAGGTGTACCTAATAAAGTGGCCGGACAGTGAATGTCATGTAGAGAAAAATCGTCAAAAAGTGGAAATAAAATTTATATACATTGACGATTTATAGTGTAGGGGAGACCGGGGCAGAGTGGACCTAGGGGCAGAGTAGACCGTTGACTTAAGTTCCTCGTGTAGATGCTAGAATGCGCCAAAAGTCGGAAAGAAGGTTTGCACCATTGTGGCGCTGCTGCCACAAAAGCGTCAGTGCATTCGGCTTATTGGTGACAGTGAGGTGATCTATTGTTTTGTTTTTGTTCAGTTCAGTAAATGCTTAAGTGTTGTTTTTACTTTATTATTGCCGTGCAGCGTTGCATTGAATAACACAACCATAATATGCATATTAAAGGCGGTAATCTAAAGATCATTTTAAGCTATAGTAGGAATTGAATACTTAAAGTAGTCAATAGTTACAACTAAAGGAAATGCCAAAATGGCGATGGGGCAGAGTTGACCGAACGACAAGGGGCACATTGGACTAGCGGTCTACTCTGCCCCGCTGTTTTTACAATAAAATATTGCATTAATATACGTATATTCTTGTGAGGTTTTAGATTTTTGTAAGATGAATGGAATAACACTCTTGTCATTTCCAGCCCACTATAGTCATAAACTCAAACCTTTGGATAGGAGTATCTACGGTCCCTTCAAAGTTTGTTAATGCTGCATGTGATGCTTGGATGAACACCAACAAACGTCCGATGACTATTTATGACATCCCGGGAATTGCGAAGACAGCTACACCACTGGCAACTACTCCAGCAAACATATTGGCGGATTTTAAGGTAACGGGGATAAGCCCGTTTAATCGAGATATCTTTACCGAGGCAGACTTTATGCCGGCGTACGTCACATACCGACCAAACCCAATGCTGTCGAACAGTGGATCTCCTGCATCAACGTCATCAGCTAGTCAAACTCACTCACCAGATATAGTTGCGATGTACCCTTCTTCAGAAGACGTGAGGCCATTCGCAGCAGTGGCACAAAGAAAAAAAAATGATAAAAGGGGAGAGAACAAAAAAAGGTACACGGCAATACTGACGGATATGCCAGTAAAAAAAGCTCTGGAAGTAGAGCAACGAAAAGCTAAAGAAAGAAAAGAAAGAATAGCAACGAAAAACATGACTCGGCCAACAGTCTCTAAAAGCAACATAAACAAAAAAACAAATAGAAGCAAAGGCAAAGGGATAAAGAGGAAACAATTACAGATAATTAGTGATGATGAAGATGATAAAGATTCTGTGTGCCTCTCCTGTTTGAAGAACTTTAAAAAAAGCAAACCAGGGCAGGAGTGGATTCAATGTATGCGGTGCAAGAGATGGGCCAATATTTCCTGCATAGCCAGTGATATTCAGGGTTTATTTTACGAATGTCTCAACTGCAAAGAAGATTTCTATAGTGAAAGTGATTAATTAATTAAATGTAAACGTATTTTGATATTATTCATTTAAGACTTTCAACTGCATAATGATTATTTTAAATTTTCACTTGAATGTGTAATACCTTGGGTAGCCTACGTTAAGTTAAACATTATTTCATGATATCCTAAATGGCATGTTATTTTATATTCAATAAAAAAACATACTTTAAATGTTGTTATCCTTACCGGTCCAACGTGTCCCATGGGGTGGTCCAGCCTGCCCATGGTCGGGGCAGGTTGGACCACTTTACCATTTTTGCTTTGCGAATTACTGCCTATTTTATTTATGAATATAATGAAATGAAATCAAGTATTTACATTCTTGAATAGTTCCCGATTCTGACAAAAATAAATGGAATGGAAAATCTCTTAACAAATAAAAATACAAAATTCAACAAAAAAAAGTGGACCACTCTGCCCCGGTCTCCCCTATATAATATATTTTTATATTTATATTAATATAACTTCATCGTCAGTTTGCCAGATTATTAACTATCCCGTAAGAATTTCGAAAAATCTGGCCTTATTCCTTGTCTATATCATAAAGGGAACCTCTGTGCAATTTTTCCCATTTTCAACTTTTATCCGATTCGTTCTTTACGTATTATTCCTGGTGTTTTGCTATCATGTTTATTTATGAAAATATGATCTATATTTATTTTCGTATTTCCATGAATTTTACAGTTGTTTCTTGTTGTTCCGTAAAGACGATTTTTGAAACCATTATTACACATAAGTTTTACATATTTCTGTACTGCATTGTTTTCATTCATTTTGAAAATATCTGTATTTACGTCGCCAATCAGTATAGTTGAACAGTTGTTTAATATATTTTCATTTTTTATGAATAGATTCTCTATTTTAGTAACATTTTAGTAATTTGTAATTTAACATTTGCTTACATAATGACAGACAGAATAACGTTTTTATAATATACGTTTTTATAATATATAATAATAATAGCCGGGTACCGTCGCTTCGCTTCGGAACCCTTGCATATACAGCATTAAAAAAAAAAAAAACTTTATTTATTTAGCAAATTAATGTTGCGATCGTCAGAATATATAATTTCCCAGCCCGTTGTGGCTTCTCCGAATAACTCGGATGTATTGCGGGTGGTGTCACACACCGAAAATTAACATTTTGCATGTATCTTGCAAACGCTGAAGCGTTTGTGAATAAGTGATACATCGTTCGATAGAACTTTCAAATACCAACATTTTCTCAATATAATGTTCTCTTCCATCTTTTATAATTTTCGTTTAAATTGAGAAAATATCAAAATTTGACCCTTTAAACATCTTGGAAACCAAAAACTTTTTTCGAAAGATTTTTATAGCATTTTGTTTGTCTTAAAAAATCTACATTTTATCCATTTACATGACCAATCTATCTCTTAAAGTTTGGTCACAAAATTGGAAAAGCGTAAAGTCTTACGACAGACAGAATAACGCTTTTATAATATAAGATTTTTCCTATATATATACGTGGGAAGAAGAAAATGGTATATCGTGGGAAGAAGAATTTGAATGGCGTATATATTCGTGATCTACGACCCATGATCGGCGTTTATCACAAGGTTCCGGGCTCATCTGCTCAGATAGGATAGAATGCAATATGTATTTTGCTTTGGAAAACACATAATAAAGTTTGTATTCAGTCATCAGAAGTCAAGCTTAGTTTTAGCTGAAAAGCTCAAATTATCCAAATTAATTATCCAAATCTCAACATTGAGGTCTTGTCCCAATTCTAAGTTCGTCCCAATTCTAACCCGTTTCAAAATTTCTCTCAAACAGAACAGGTGCAATCGAACGCGGAATGCTACAAATACAAACCCTTGGAAATTGGCACCATGCAAATTCACAATAGTTTTAAAAAGAACAGTAAAATGGATGGAGATTGTTTATCTGCTAGACAAGAACGAAATAATATTACGAATTATTAGCTTTATTATGAAGTTCTAGTATTTCATATTGATCAGATATGTCAATTAATCCGCTTATTTCAAATCAAATAGATGTAGGATTTTGATTTCGATTGATTGTTGGATTTCGCACAACATCGTGGCGCTTAGCAGTTATCCAGGATTTGCCTGAGGGAAAATTGGTCCATTCCTCCTTCAGAGAACGAATGAGTCACTGCTTGGTTTCTGGAAGGGGATTTCGTGCAGCAATGCAGTTCGCCATTGCTTTCCAGACGTGCTCGATGGGTTTCCGGTTGCGAAGGGTGATGCCCAGTCGATGCGATGAATTGTCTCAGTCTCCCAAAGAGTCTACGCTGCTTTTGTATGATGAGGGGGCGTGTTGTCATACAGACTACAGAACAATCGAACATTACTTAGAAGATCGTAGCAGTAGTGCTCGCCAGTCATTGTCCCATCCAATAGTTTGAAAAATACAGTTGATTTTTGATGATTTGTCCAATTTTGCTTGATTCCACCACTGCAAACATGGGTTACGGTTAGCTCTGGATAAAATACTACAGGCCTTCGGGTCAGCATTGTCTCGCCAGATTTTGTTGGGATATCTAGGTTCCTTTGCTGGAATAGAGGTAATTTGGAAGCTGAGCCGCCGTAGCGCGCCGATTTACGTTTTGCTGTTTCTACTAAAAATCTGTCTTCATGCGGTGTCGTAGAACGAGGGTGACTTCCTCGCATGCGCCTGGAACACATCCCATTGCTTTGAACCACTGCCCAGAACCTGGATACAACACTATGGGCGATACTGATCTCCCTGGCAACATCAATTTGGAACATCAACTCTCTGGCAACTCTGCAGTCTTCTTCCAGCTTTCCTATAATTCTTCGCGCGTGAAATATCTAGATGATGTCTTTGTGATAACCCGAAAATTTCATGTTCGTCACTTCATTCCTTCACGTCAAACGTAACCTTCAAAACAATTCACGTACCGCGCCAATTTACCTTTTAACTGTTTCAGTGCTACCGCTTGACCACTGTGCGCATGATTCACAAATTTGCATGTGCGCCACGTTTCTATTGATTGTCCACAGGCAAATTATCAAAAGCTGTTTCATCTGATTTATGTTTGTAACTATTTGAACTAATGGTCATCGTTAGGTTTTGGATGCATATGTACAGTTTTAGGAAAGTTAGGAATGTTAAAAGCGATCATCACAATTTAATTAAAATTTTCCTATTGTTTCTTTTCATTATTACTAACAATTTTGAAGAATACAACTTAGCAGCAAGGGTAATTAATTTATTAGTATTACAATTGCAAATTTATTAATCAAATTTTTTAATCTCGATTTATGCTAATTGCTATTTAATAGTTCGAAGCATCTGTATGAGTGCCTCTACGGAGATTGGAAAGATAATTAATAAAATTTTGTTTATATTTCTTAAGGCGAAAGCTAATGAATTAACTTTTTTTTTTTATTTAGATTTATTTTTAAGATATTTATAATTCCTGAAATTGAAGAAAGTTAAAAACAAATCAAAAGTAGAAAGAGTTATTCAAATATCACTGTATTTCAATATTATAACTCCCCTTTCTTTATTTTTCCATTTTTTTTTCTTGCCTTGAATTTGTTTCATTTACTTAATCTTCGTCAAATTCTTATTTTAGAAATTCTCAATGAACGACAGTTTTAAATGAAAACCAGTTGCTATTGTCTAAGTCATTTTTTTAAGAATGCAAGTTATATTATTGTTAAGTTATAAATTTATAACTTAACGATACCAAAAGGTTAACTTTTATTTAAAAGTTAAACTTTTCCTCAAAGATTTTTCTTTCCGTATTGTTAAAAACAATTAATTAAGTTTTGAATAATGATCGTGGTTGTAGAAATAGTTTGTATTAAGAACCGTTTTCGGTAAAATGTGATGCATTGTATTTTAATTGATTTTTTTTTTTTTTTTTTTTTTTTTGCAAAAACAAAAAAGCAGTCTAGTAATATGGTTACGTGGAGAGATCAATTAGATCTGTAGATCTAGGTTTAGAAGGATTCAGCAAGGAATCCAAGCTATTGGGAAATCGAAGAAGAAAAAACATTCTCAGACAAACCCAGAACCAAGTGCTTCACTGTTTTGATCGATATCACTATAAAAATAAAATTTGTAGCCTGCCTTGCAAGACATTATAGAGGGCAGTAGAACTTACAAAGAGATACCATCTGGTGACAGAACGAGCAATCAATCATAACATTTACATCAGAAATTGCTTTACTATACAAACAGTTCACGTTCTTGAAATGATTGAATCTATATTTATTGTCGATTTACTCCGCACTAAAAAAAAAACTTCAAAATCGATACAAAACTACTGTAGTTTCAAACTTCGAAGAGAAAAAAAAACCTTGTATGCCAACAAAAAAAATCTAAGAATGACTACATTTTATTTTGTTTATTTTGACAGGATTATATATAAAATTTATTATACTAAGAATTATGGAATTATGAAATAGCTTTAACATATTAGTTGATATAAAAAATTTGGCATCTAAAATTTTATTGATTTCTAAAAACATAATTATATATTTAAAAAACATTTCATTTTTAAAGTAATTTCTAATCAATTTGCTTTATTATTATTATTATTATTATTATTATTATTATTATGTTTCAAACCTTGGGTTTCCCCAGCAAAAACAATATGGTACGTCAAGGACCAAAGCACATATTGCCAAGTGTAAGGACGTGTGCAAGAATGATTAGGGATGTGTGGTTGTGTCCATAAATTTCCTAACTATGCGTGTTGTGTTGAGTACCACAGCCTTCTGCAGTTGTGCATAAGTGTTTCTGTGAAGTCCTAGTATGCTGAGACTGTGGTGCAATGTGTGAGGTACCAGACCAGTAGCGGACAAGACGATGGGTACAACACGTACTCGGTCCTGCCACCACTGCTTCTGGAGCTCGTGTGCTAGATCGGTGTATTTACTGATCTTGTCTGCGTGATTTTTCTGCATGTTCTTGCTGATATGAACTGCAATATCAATGAGATAAGTCTGTTTGTTGATTTTATCAACAAGTGTGATGTCAGGTCTGTTGTGATGTACGGTTTTGTCTGTGTGAATGGGGCGATCCCAGTACAGCTTATGTGAGGATGACTCTAATACGCTTTGTGGTATGTACTTGTTATTAATAAGTACCGTGTTCTTAATAAGTGAGTGTTTGTGTGCTAGCTGTTGATGAATTGTGTCGGTGGAGGTAATCTGTTTGGGAGAGAAGGGGACAGCCTGATATTATGTGGTCGATCGTCTCATGCGTAGCGTAGCATTTCCTGCATTTGTCGTCATGTGTGTTTGCATCGTGTAGGATGTATGTCTTGTAGTTGCGTGTGGGGATGACTTGGTCCTGTAACGCGATCATGAACCCTTCGGTCTCCCCAAACAGCTCGCCACTTGTCAGCCTTCTGTTCGACGCTTTTATGTTGACATGAGGCTGGCTGAGTTCGTGGCGATGTCTGCCATGGAGTTCCTTACGAGCCCATGATTCACGCAACTGCTGAGTGTGGGAGTTAAGGTGGTGAGTGTTGGAGAAGGGTTTTCGAGGTCCAGGGATGTGAGGTGTGTGTCAACCTTGACAATGGCTGAGTGGAGTGAGCAGTGTTGTGCTCTTAGGTGGAAGTGTTCCCTAAGTGTGTGTATTTGTTTTGCATGTAGGGTGATGAGGTTGATGATTCCTCGGCCTCCCTCCTTGCGGGGAAGAGTCATCCTTTCCGTAGCGGACTTGGGGTGGTGCATCTTGTGTTTCGTGAATGTAGTGCGTGTTGTACGTTATAGTGCTTCGAGTTCGGTGTTTGTCCATTGAATTATGCCGAACGAATATGTTAGTATGGGGACGGCAAAAGTGTTGATGGCTTTAATTTTATTTCTGGCGTTGAGTTGTGTTTTGAGGATGTTTTGGACGCGAGCACGATATGTGTTCTTGAGTGCATTTTTGATGTTTGTGTTGTCAATGACCCGCGCTTGCTGGAAGCCCAGATACTTGTAGGTCTCTCCCTCTTCCATGGATTGGATGGCCAACCCATCGTCCAGTTCAAAACCCTCCAAATTCGTAGTCTTCCCGCGTGTTATATGTAGCTTGCGGCATTTGTCGATTCCAAATTCCATCCCAATGTCTTTGGTGAACTGTATGGTGACTTGTAGTAAATTAATAAATTGTGCATTGTTTGTGGCGTAGAGTTTAATATCATCCATGTAGAGTAAGTGTGTGATTTTGTATGCTGTCAGAGTGCCTGAGGTAAGCCTAAAACCGTGTTTTGTGTTATCTAGTATGATTTTTTTTTTTTTTTTTTTTTTAATGTTTACCAGTCCTATTAGGTATACTTATGTTAAGAATACCTGTGGTATAGGTGCTGATAGTATTAATATGAGTACATAAAAATAATATAGTTAAGTAAAATTGAGATTAAGACTTATTTTTCATCAATTACGTCGGATATTAACTGATCTTTTATATGTTTAATGTTTTTGAAATTTTCTAAATTACATATTTCCCAATTTAATTGACTAAACAATTTATAATTAATTTGGTTTTCCAACCTTTGACCAAAACTATTTTTTAATTTAGTATTGTTGAAAATTCTTAGCCAATTGTATCTAGTTGTTTTTCCATCATTAAAATTGTTTTTTGCTTTATTTACTTCAAAAATATTTTTCAAAATTGTGTTATAGATAAATCTTTCTTTAATGGTTAGGATCTTATATTTTTTCCTAATATTATTTTTTTCCAATAAGCTTTTTTTATTAAAATTAATGTAAACGTTATTTAAAATTTTTAAATATTATTTATTAATATTTTGCAATTGGTGTTTATTTACAAAAATCAATGCCGTAGTTAAGCCCCGTATCAATTAGTGATTTGAAAATGATTAGTTTCTGTTTAAAGGAGAATAAATGTTTTATGTGAAAAAAGAGATATGTATAGGTGTGTAGTTTTTTAATAACAAAATTATAACTTCCCAAGTAAATTTCTCATCCACATAAAGACCTAGATATTTCTTATGAGTTACGAATTCAATTTTGTTGCAGTGGCAATTGTTGTCATCCATAGCATTCAGATGCAACTTGCTGCAATTGGTGTTATGAAGTAAAAGATAGTAATCTTTATTTATGATTTTATTTTTATTTTTGATAATCATAACTTTTGTTTTCTTGCAATTAATTTCATTTTGTTATTTATCAATTTAGTTAAATTATTTAAATCATTTTGGAGGAAGTTGTGAGCTTGTAATTGATTTTTATCACTAGAGATACGAAAAACGTCGTCAGCATAAATATAGATATTTGAGAATTTAATACAGTTACTTATTGAATTAATATATAGATTAAAAAATAAAGGTCCCAAGTTGGATCCCTGAGGAACACCAGCTTTAATATTGTGTAAATTACTAAAAGTGTTATTAATTTTGATTCTAAACTTCCTGTTTTTAAAATAGCTTTTTTATTAAATTATGTATGTTACCTCTTAGGCCCATTGCGTTTAACTTTTGTAGAAGTAGATTGTGATCAGTGTTATCGAAGGCTTTGCTAAAATCAATAAACATTATATAGATGATATTACATTTGTTCAAGTTGGTGTTTATATTTTCATTTATGTTTTTTAATGAATTAACAGTACTATTATTAGGTTGATAGGAGTACTGACTTTTGCTTAAAATATTCATTTTTTTAATATAATTACACTGGTCTAAAAAAAAAAAAATTTTTCTTTCACAAGGACTAAATAAACGGAATCTAACTATCTTTTCCATGCTGAATTCAAATATGTTCTCAGATTTTTTCCATCAGGCAGGGTTTTTTTGTGACACGCATTTAAAGTTTGAAAAGAATTAATACTCACGAAACACTAAATAATAAATATACGGCTAATTTTGGCTTACCTAAAAAGTTGTATATGATGATTTTCGGCTATATTTTGCCTTTGGGATGTCTCTCTTCTTGGTCCAGCAATAGTCGGCCAGCATACTGGGACTCCATTTGCTTTGGTACCTCTATTCCATACCGGGTAGTAGAAATCTGCTAATGAAACCGCTCACAATGCTCATCAGAGACAGACCCAAGATTTTCAGGGAAGAAGTCTAGGTGGGATCATCTGGCTGGTGTTGATGTCCAAGAGTCTCCATTACTGCACAAACATAATTATAAAAAACTACATTGCTTTCTTTAGAGAAGTAGTCACTTAAATCACTATTGCAACTACAATAAACGCATATCCATGTATCTTTTTAGGAGTATATTCAAACCTTTGAGCCTGGAACTTAAAAGCTCAGCCGACTGTTTAGACAAATTTAAATCCCATATAAGATCATTAAGATCTTCTTGAGATAAAAAGTGAGGTTCTGATGAACTACTTGCTTCAAATGTAGGGTCACTTCCTTCCTTTCTTTCGTCTTTAGTATGAGCTCGGTCAGAGTCGAAGTTATTACTTAAGGTCATGAAATCTCGACACTTTATTACAGGATACTCTTCACTAAGTGGTACAGAACTCATTGCAGATGCCAAATTGGGATACTTAACTTTATGTTTTGTTTTGGACGTAATTTCTTTAATGTTAGTTAAGTAGAAAGTCGGTTGAATGATCCTTCTGTTCCCTCCAAATCAAAGGGACTGAAAACGGCATACGATGAGTACCATTTTTCCATCCACTGAGAAGCCTAACCATGATACGCAGCATACATTTGGGGCCCAGTCTTTATCGAAATCACCAGCTTTACACCTAAAATAAAGCTCATAATATTTTTTCACAAGTGGTGTGAAATTTCGCCTCTGAGATTTGAAAGTCAGTTCTCCACAGACATAGCAGAAATTGTTTGGTTGATTTAAACACTTTCTTGGCATATTAAAACGTTTATAAAACTCATAAAACTTACAAATAAACAATATATAGCAGAAAACCACTACATGTGTTACCAGGCTCACTACAATTTCAATACTGGCTACTGGCCATCTGCTTACTAAAACAACGCAATATTTGAACAGGTTTGAACATGAATAAACCTGTACAGAGTTAGAACATGCTTCAACATGAATAAGTCTGCCTGGGGTCAAATTATTCTGAATAAAATTACAACTTCTATAATTTACAAGAATTATAATAAAAAAAAACCTTAATATACAGAAGTGTATTATACAAAAATTACCCTCACCAAATAACTATGCCTGATGGAAAAATTCTGATTACATATTTGAATTCAGTATACAAAACTACACTAGAATCACTATTTAGTTTTCTTGTGAAAAAAATCATGTTGACCAGTGTTATATATAGCATTTGATATGTCACTTTCAAAATTTTTTGATACATTGGAAAGTAGAGATATCGGTCTGTAGTTGTCAAAATTAGTAACATTTCCACCCTTGAAAATAGAAATGATATGTGCTATTTTCCAAAGATTAGGATATATACAAGTGTTATAAATATTTGACTCAGTGGATTCAAGGCGAGGCAGAACCAAAGAGGACTCAAGGAGTCTCCCTGGAAAATACCTCTCCTTAAGGGAATGGGATCTGTTATTATTATTATTATTATTATTATTATTATTATTATTATTATTATTATTATTATTATATCTGCTTCTGTTTCTGGTCAAAAACGTTTAACGGTTAAAATACAGTACAATATGGATCATTCGAATCAAAGTAGGAGTATGATTACGAAATAATATAATTATTCTCGTTCAAAAATTATCTAGCAATATTACAAGTGCTTAGCTTGTAAAACTGGCATTTCAAACCAGATGAATACTGTATTCGCTACCCAATGTAGACAATACAATACCCAATGTAGACAAATTTGGAAAAAACCCGTAACCGAAATTATAATAGGAACAATCCCAAAACTTTCCTCTAATTTCCACTCTTGTTTTTTTCCAAAGCAAGTTATGTGCTGGATATTTGCCGATTTTCTTTGCAAAAGATTTTAAACGATTGGGTACTGAAATGTCAATCAGAAATGCAGTTTTGTTTCTTTTATCAATGATTGTGATGTCTGGTCTGTTGTTATGAATTGTTCTATCTGTAATTATACTTCTATCCCAATATATTTTGTAATTTTTATTTTGTAAGTACGTCTTCTGAGATATATTCATAAATCTTTCTTTGGTCAACCCACATTTTCTGACAAGAACTTAAAAAAAAAAAATTCTACATTATCATAAATTATCTTACAATAAGTTTAAGGTGTTATACAACAATCATGTGAGATTTTCTACATTTTGACTCGTTGTTTGATTTTAATTGTCTATCAGTGTCATTTTATGTTAAAATCAAAATATCATTGTACAAATTTCCCACCTAAGGAATGTAGATGACATATAAAATCTTATAGCTAAGAACTCGTCAGCATTTGCTACAAGTAGTAGAACCCTACAAAAAGCATATACTCAGGAAGTTTGCCAAGAAAATTACAAATACAAAGTATAATCCAGGGGCGCTTAAAGTAAGAGCGTGTATGATAAATCAGTCTATCTAAAGCCACTAGACATGAACAAATATTGCACACACGTTTTTATTAGAGACCCATTTGGGAGCAATTGTGATAGAGATCAAAATCGGTAGCTATTGCGTTTCTTCTGTCCGTTCGTCCGTCCATATCTATGCACCCCTAACAACTCCCGAACGGAAGGTCAGATCGACAAACGGATTTCACCATCGTGTTCAGAGGCCCAAATATTGTAGGAATGGAATATTTTCAGGGGCCAACTCCCTCCCATGTTCGAGATATTTGTCATTGTTGTCATTGTATCCTCTTAACAACTCCCGAACGGAAGGTCGGATCGACCAAAGGATTTCATCATTGTGTTCAGAGGCCCAAACAATATAGGAATAGAATATTTTTAGAGCCCCCCCCCCCCCATGTTCTGGATATTTCGCATTGAATCATTGGATTTCCGTTATTAGCTTAATTGTCAGAAATGCAACCATCTCATTTCAATTATCAGATGTAAAGTGATCGGTAAGTTCTCGCACTCATATGCAGAGTTTTGTCGGTTCGAATCCATGTATCTATTGGGTTTTTTTTGTTTTTTTTTCTTTTAATCTTTTTTTCTCAATGTCCGCGTGGATTTTTTTTTCTTGTTTTCCTAACTTTTTTTTATTGTTCCTTTCGTTAATGTACTTACTTTTGTTATTATTATTTTTAAATTTTGTTATTATTATGGGTCACCCTTAAATTTATGCTTTAGTACAAACTTATATTCACTTGTTATTATATGCACATTTTCTTCCAAACTTCTGTAAATATTAAGAAATAACTATACGTAGTCTATTATTGTTTTAAATATATCGAGCATATTTTTAATACAGCATTGAACTACAGAAACACATAAGAAAAATTGATTATCCAAAATAATAAAATAATAATAGTTACTGCTGCCAGATTGCATCCCCTTAAGTCACAGCTGACTTATGAGAGACTTAGTTCGTCGAACCGGTCCCAGATACTATACTTTCACTATGTTCAACACTTGGTCCTGTTTCAAACAATGGCTACCAACTATTTGGAGCTTACCTAAATGAAGTTTGAAACATATGTTTCTGTAGCTAAAACAATGCTTTATAAGACCTGCCTACCATTTCACATAAAAACAAATAATTACAATTCTAAAAGAAAAAGTATTAACTGAAAAATACTCACTTTTAATAGGTTTAATAGTAACACGTTGCATCCATCATCAAGGAGAACAACTTGCCAGAGGCCTAAGGTGGCAAACCCTTGTACAACTTACATTAGTTTTTTTTTTTTTTTTTTTTTTTTTTACTATTCAACGTAATAAGCGCTACAATCAGTGGAGGTACACATATAACCGAGGTACAACACTTTCCCCTAATCATTACACTCGCATTATATCTACCACAGGAATCTAACGTTTTGTAATGCTTCCTTTAACCCAAATCACACCATCATATTTTTCATCATTGTTTTAATTACTGACCCTACCATTGACGGTCTATGATCGTGTGATTTGCATCTGTTGACCATTGTCATCACTGATCCCATCATTGAAAAAAAATTAGGAACTGCTCTAAACGTACCGTTATTTTCAATGATGATCGTTAGTGAGCTCCAATCAGAAGAGACCCTACAGCCGATTGCAAAAAAGCCGGCCGGCGCCATTTCGTCCATCGCTTCGACTGAATCGAAGATTATTATGAATTAAATATCACAGTGAGGAGATTTTCAATAAAATAAACAATATTTTTATTGAAATAAATTAATTTTATTCGTCAGAATGTGCAGATGTCAACTTTTTAAAGAGATATTTTATTTCTTATCGAAGCGTCATCACGCTCGCATAAGATTGTGGGATTGTCGCTTTTCAAATCGAAATTCACTCCGCTTTCGCTTAAATAGTAGAGATGCTAGAATACAATGCACAATTAGTTTCGAGCAGATTGACAGCTTGCTAAAAGTAATTTCAAATTCTACGGAAATTGCGTTGCCGAAACACGATTCTAACCTCTAAACAAAGATTTACGCAGTCTTTTCGTAACTGAGAGTTGGCTTGGAGTTGCCACCAGAACCTTTCCAGCTCAACTCTGATTGGCTAACGCTCTGCCAATCATATGCACTATTTCATCATGTTTCTTCGATCGTGTGATCGGTTTACGGTGAAAAACAATGATAGGAACACTTCACTGGAAACAATGATCATTTCAGTGTAGCAAAACAATATTGAAAAATATGATTGTGTGATTTGGGCTTTAGTGAACCTCGGAGAGAAAAAGGAATAAAACCAAAAGATTCTAAAAGTCAACATTACTTCAAAATACGAATGCCTGTCCACCCGTTTTGATGATGTAGCTTTCAAAATTTAGAGATAGTTGTAGATTATTACAAGAAAGATCCTATTGAGTAGGTACTCGTACATATTGGACGAAGGAGTTGGGAACAGAAACAGGCTGTTCATTGTCAATTCGCTTTGATTAAAAGCTGAAATTTTTGCAGATAATTTAGATGCTTGAAAGAAAGATCATTATTTTATAATGACCAGTAGATGATGAGCTAAGGGCCAAAAACCATCATTATAAATGAACGGACATTTTTTTATTTTTTTTTAAAAAAAAATTTAATATGCTGGTATTTGTACCAACCATATCTTATTTTCTGTATTGGATGCAGAATGTCTTCTTTATATTCAACATCTTTATATCTTCATGTATAAAGGAACTTAACGTACATTGCAAGAATTTAGAAAACGAAAATCTTCTAAGAGATTTTCTTCTCAAATTTATTAATGCACCAAAGTAAATAAGGATTCTCGCACCCTGAGTTACCATTCTGGGAATCTGAGACAGCTGTTTCAGCCTTGTTAGGCTTCTTCAGTCAGATTTACCCATAATGGTAACTCAAAGTGCGAGACGACTAAGGTGAAACCATCCCGGCACCCCGGAATGGCTCCTCCCATAAAATCAAGCACAATAGTGAATTCACTGTGCACCGCACAGCCTCAAATTCTTGTCTCGTGGTCCGCTGGGCGCAAAAGAATTTAAGTAAGGATTGAGAATCCAAAAATAAAATACAAATAAATGTATAAAGGAACTTAACGTGCATTGCAAGAATTTAGAAAACGAAAATCTCCTAAGAGATTTTCTTCTCAAATTTATTAATGCACCAAAGTAAATAAGGATTCTCGCACCCCGAGTTACCATTCTGGGAATCTGAGATAGCTGTTTTATATGGAGCATTATATTATATGGTATTATATGAAGCAAGTGAAAACTGTGATTCTGACCATAATAAGTACTTGGTCTTGATAGAAGCACTTATAATTTTCAGAAAATTCTATTTGAATCAATGCAAGAGAAGATCCTTACTCAAGGGCAGATTTCTTATCTTCATCATAGCAGATGCCAGTACTTTCTTCGTGTAAACATGCGATAGAAACCATTTCAGGTGCACGGAGCCCATTGTTGACATACATTGTGAAAATCAGTGTGAGTAACATGACAGTTTCGTTTTCCTTCAAAACAACAGCTAGCAGAGCCTTAACTTTTAATATATTTGGCTGCTATTTTCAGAAGCTTTTCTTGTCACATCAGCATTACTTTTATGTTTGTGGATCCAGATAGCAAAATGAAAAATAAAAAAAATAAAAAAATTATTGTGAGTAACGTGACATCACTGACACTAATGTCATCTATATAGTTCCACATGGAAAATGATTACCCTTTATTGATAACATATAATTTAATAGTAACAAAAGACTTTAGCTTTGAGTTCACAATGAAATTCAGATCAACTTGCACCTTACTTCGTAAATTACAAATACTTCAAAGTTGAACACAAACTACCAGTTTATGAGAGACTGAAAGTATTCTATAGAAGAGAAGCCGTTTTCTTGAATAGTAGACTATAAGCCATATCTATCGGATGTTTTTGGAATCTACAATTCCCCTCCTTTCATTTGAAATGCCCAGTGTTTCCCAACCTTTTTTGTGCTATGCCCCACCTAAAGTATCTAAAGTATGCAATGCCCCACCAAAAAAACTTTAAAAAAAACTTTTTTAACTTTCACAACCAAAAAAAAAAAACCATTTTAGCGACATTTTTTAACTTTCACAAAAAAAAAATGCTCCATTTTCGAATAGCCCCTCTGTGGGGCGTGGGCCCCACGTTGGGAAACACGGATTTAGCCATTAACTATATTTTCATTAATTTCTTGTTCTTCATATTATTACATATAACTTAAACATTTTACGTACGACTCAATACTATTATTTATGTTGATATCAAATACAGCAAATGAAACACATGTTTCAATATAATGGCTGTAGGACAGGCGAGAACAAGGGACATCTATGCGACAGTTAAGTTTCATTCCATCACGAAACTATAGATAAAAAAAAAAAAAAAATTGATTACTTCTATGTGTTAGGAGTTCAGAGGTCTACTAATCATTGCTTAATGCAATATTATTATTAATCACTATATTAATTAATAATTATAAATATTTATAAATTAATATTCAATTAACGTTAAGATTGATTTCCAAATCTAAACTAAAAAACAATAAATACACAACAATAAATAAATAAAAAAGCAGTAAAATTAAAGAATAGAAATTCATGTGCCAGTCTCCGCTGGCCGCAATGTGAATCAGTTAAGGGAAAAAATCGTCTAAAAATGCTTAAAACACATTAAAAGGTGGACCTAGTGTTTATTAAGTGGAAAGTGACATCCCAAAACAGCTGTTTCACGATATATTGCCGATCCTCAGTTGAGAGTAATCACTATAAACCACTAAGTCCTATTACGGAGGTTAGTATTAGCAAAGGAAGGAAAAAGAATAGGACCTCCAAATCTAAACTAAAAAACAATAAATACACAATATATTTAAAGAATAAAATTAATGGCATTTGAGGATCTACGTCAAATTGTCAATTAAAATTAGGATGTCGGAGTAACGGTTCTGGTGAGTGGCTTCATTATTGGAGTAAGTTAAAGAAAGGAAGAACCATATTAAAAACTTCTCAAAGCAATAAATAAACAATATGGGAATTCTGTGATCTATATATTTAATTATGTCTGCCAAATATCAAAAAGAATTATAATTAACAAAACCAAATAAAATAATGAAAAACGTAATTGCAGTTGAATACATTATATCGAATTAAAATGAAAAAATAAATAGACTAAATACGATTTTTTTAGCCTACTTTAGCAGCCAAGAAAGTGAGTTTCATAAAATAATAATCAACTTGTGTATTCGTATCTGTTTGCGTGTCCCGCAATAATCACTAGATAGATCTTTTTCAAAATTGATTTAAAAATTCATGGAGATTCACTTTTTTTATGTTGAAATTGTTTACGTTTAGGTCCTTGTTGATTCACACGTGAAGGAGTCAAAAATTTCTATAGAGAAGCATTGCACCTAAACAAAGGATTTTCATGTCTTAGGCTAACAGTATCTATTAATCCGCTTACTTACCAACCCTTTACTGTCAGTGGCTTAAATATGAATTAAAGACAAATGAAAACGGAGTCTTTTCGTTTGTATCATTTTTATGACTTTAGAATATAAAAAATAAAAAAAAATAAAAAAAAGGAAATTTTAGTAAATAAAATTTAAAGGAAGAAATAAAATTAAAGAAATTAAGTTCTTTTTGACAAACTAATAAAGCTAAATAAAGGGACATTTGAAAAAGAAGTGCTGTAATAGTTTAAAGAATTCATGGTAATGCCAACAGAAAAAAAAAAATTAAGATCTCATCATTTAATAAGCAAACATAACCAAATGAAGGATCTTTGAAAAAAACCAATTTAAAGTTTTTTTCAAAGATCCTTATTTTCATCCAATTTGGTGGGATGAAAATAATATTACATAGAAATTTCAATTACTATCAGTGGCAATTTAATCATCCCTGTTTACGTTAAATATTTCCTTATTAAATCTATAGTAAAAAGTAAAGTAGAACACTGTAATAATATTAAAATTACTATAAATTCGTGATAGTTTCGATCTTTGACAGTTCGTCACCAGACTGGTAAAATTTTTTACATCTGTTTGGAAATTTTGAAAGAATGAGAGTAGGTAAGGGACCAATACAAATAACAGCTGTTAAAATAAAAGGAAAGGAAAAAGCTGAAACAATAACACAATGCAATAATTAATTGTTTTAAAATAAAATCGTAAGGTATCTCGTAGTTTTCAAATTTCTAGCGACTGGAAAATATTTTAAGATTTGATTGAATTTCCACCCAATTTATTACAAAAATAAATAATTTTAAATTACGGGAGGTAGACACAATAATGTGAACACCCATATGAAAACGGGCCATAATTCATTTGCGCAGGAGAGCCTTGCCATCTAGAATAGACGTCTGCCATCTAGTGGCCGTGAAGGCGGAGGTATCAGTCGATCAGCAGCAGTCGTACGGATTCCATGTGACAATTGTGATAATAATGAAGCGCGTTTTGCCTCTCAGACTTCGAAAGAGACCCGATCATTGGAGAGCGTCTCGCTGGAGCTTAGTGACAAAAACAGCCAACCTTCTGGGTGATACAAGAAGCACTAAATTAACTGTCATGACAGCCTACACAAAAGCTAAGACGTCATCTGCGAAACAGAACAGTGGCGAAAGTCAAAGCTCACCAACAATGATAGATGGGTGCTGAAGTGGATAGTGACCCGATAGCACAAGACAACGGTGTCCCAGATAACCTCCGAGATGAACACCCACCTCCAGGACCCCGTATCAACCAAAACTATTCAACTATTCAACTATCAAAAGTATTCATTCATGGCAGACCGGCTATTCCAAAACCATGGGTGACACCGCGGAATGCGTTGAAACGACGGCAATGGTGCCGCGAGCGGAGACACTGAACACAACAGCAGTGGGAACAAATCATTTGATCTGACGAATCTGCATTTGCATTATTTCAGACCACTGAACGTAGTTATGTGTGGAGAACGCCCGCAGAAGCCTTTCATATTGACTGCCTCTTCCTTCTGTATATCCACACTTTCTGAATTAGAGACCGATCTGCACGAGGATGGTTGCATATCCCCTTGAAAATTGTGCATGATCTTTATTTGTCCATCCCACATCGGATACAAGCTGTAATTCAGGCGAAGAGTGGGCCAACATCCTACTACTAAAGATTTTGTGTCATTTCACAGGTGTTCATATTGTTTTGTCCACCCCCTGTACATATGTAACATGAGGAAAATGTATAGGGAAACAACTTAACAAATTTCCTTCGATTAATAAAATTTGAAACTGTCAAAAATCCCAATAAAAAAATGGGAATGAAATTCTTCATTTCCTGTTTTATCAAATATAAAAAGTTTTCGCCACATTTCACAATAACAGTAAAAATAACTTTCACATTTATCAACTATACCCGCTTTGATTTGTCAATTACAAATCTAAAACAAAATTTCGAATGTAGTTAATATCAAAGATCAAAGAAACTTAAATAGAAAAAGTTTTTTTTTTAAGCCTTCTTTTCTACAAACATTGTTGGTAAGCAGATCTTCGCCATTTGCTTGTTTCCGTGCTTCTTTGAATTACTTTTACTTTTTAATTTAAAATTCTCTTTAGTCCTTATTTCCACAATTCAGTTACAAAGTAACGTGCCGGCTTGGCCGAGCGGTCTGGGCGGCGGTTTGCCGTGTGGCCGTTGTATCGGTACCTGGGTTCGATTCCCGGTCGTGGCTGTTTCAATTTCCTTTTCTGTGTTTGTCAGCCTCTTGTTCATTTTCTCTTCGGGTCTGACGTCATTCCATAATGGCGTCCTGGGGCAGGCAATAGGAAACCACCCCAGTATCTTTCCATAGTCCGTCTAGGGGTTCGCCGTTGTGTGGCACTAGAGATCCATCGACCGCATACCTCCGGATCGGGGATCGCACTGAGTGGAGTTTCAAAGTCGCTTGCACATCACAAAAGATATTGGTAAATCTCGCAGTTACTGACCCCTTCAATTTATTCATCGAATTCAAAATCAAACACTTTTATCTTGAAAAAATGAAATGGCGGGGAAATTCTCAAAGTAGACTATTATTTACAGTTTGCTAAAGTATCCAGAGGAGATTTTAAATTAAAGAAGGAATAGATTAGGACTTCTGCAGAAATTCCAAAGGAAGAAAGCTATTGTTTGGAGTTTTTCCAAATAATCTTCTATCATCTCCTGTTTATTTTACTTGTAAATGACCCGCTGGTTCGGGCCAAAACATAATGTAATTTGATTTTTAATTACAAGTTTTTTTTTTAATTATTTTGTGTTAGCCCTTTTATTGATTTTTAAAGACCAATTACTACACACGTAAAAAAGGGCGAAAGCTATTGCTATCTTTATTAAGAGCTTCTAAATTCTAAAGCCAAAAATTATGATGGGCTGTGTATTTTACGAATTTAAAATTTGTAAAATTGAAAATTAAACTGTAAAAATTACATTTTTAAGTCACGGTACGCACTATATCTACATTTTTAATGATAGAGCATAAATTTTGATTTTATTTATATTTGTAATCTCCATATCGCTTTAAAAAAAACAAAAACAAAACAAACTAAACCGCATAACCTAATTCAAGAAATTATGTAGACCGCAGGAAGAGTACCATGACGTTTTTATTTACGGTTTTGTGTGTTAATCATCATTTACAACAAATTTTAAATTAATCAGAGACTTTCAGATTCTTCATCAAGGGCAGGATCTCTGTAAAAGGAATATATCATAAATCGTTAGCGTTAATTATCCGGACTTCAAGTATTATTAGTTAAATTTTTAGTGGAAAGAAATGGTAATCCTTAAGTGCGAGGCAGTAAATTAATAAAATATTCCTGTTAAACGGGCTATAAAAGTTGCATTCCGAACACTCGAGATATAGTCTTTCAGCCATGCGTTACTTAGAGGCTGGATAGGCAACAAATAAATGGAAATCCGAATGGGGAAGTTTTCACATCGTCAATTAAGAGTGAATACTTTCAGAGATATTATCGATTCCTATATAGTATAATTCCACAGTTTGTCGTTAAACTAAAAAATGATTGTTCTTTATAAAAATCGATTATATTTACAATATTAATCGTGTCCGAATTAAACATAAAGAAGCTTGCCATACTTTCAAAAATGTACAACATTTTTCAGTTAATTAATTAATCACAAATTAATAAACGACTATTAGAGGCCATCATTTACTTTAGTAACAAATAATTTTTCAGATATTTTTTTCGTATCATTGCCTTAACAGTTTAAAAACTGTGTTGTAAAAATGAATCACTGAAATCAGTGATATCCGTTATTTTACACGAAATTTCTGCGAATTCATTTTCTTGTATGTATGTAGTATAAAGGTGTTTTTTTTTTTTTTTATGGGAGCTAGATTCAAACGACCAACGAGATTCCATCAGTGTTCCTATATAGGCGAGATTCAAACGACCTTCGTTCTCAGTTATAGAAAGAATATATTTGTCTTTGAAAATTAATGATTTGATGATAGTAATTATTATATTGTATTTATTCATCCAGTCTACTAATCAATATACTGTACAGTGAACATTTGATGCAGAGGACGCAATAATAGCTTACGGATTACGCATGCTTCCACGTGCTTTGAGAACATTAGTAAGGTTAGATTGTGCAGTGAGTTTTCAAAATGAGCAGAAAAATTCCAAACTATTTACATCCTCCCAAGTGATAAAAAAGTGTAAAGTGAGTGATGATAATGAAATAAACTCGTAGAAAAATAAGGAAACATGTACGATGTTCCCCGAGAAAAAAATGGATGAGACCGTGTTAAAGTGTTAGTAACTCCGATTGAAGACCAACCTGAATGTTGGAATTTTAATAAAAAAAAGTGAATTCTATAAAAAAATACGAGTGGTTAGTGATAAAAAATAAAAAAAAAAAAAAATTTGCAAGCAAGTTGGTGTTCTGGGACCAGACCGGTCAAAACAAGGAATGAATATTTCAGATATTCAATAGGCATCAGCTTCTATCAGTGCTGCAGGTACGAATATTCAGATCAGATGCTTTCTCTATGTAAAAAAAAAAATTCAAACATAAGGAAAGCTCAGCTCATCAAGCTGCAATTTCACATTGAAACAGCAAAGTGCAACATCAAAATCAAAACCTTTGGAAACTGTATGCTTGGTGCTTTCAAAAGCGACAAACAAGTATAACGGCCAATATATTCCCAACAAACAAAGTTGTTAAAGAAAAACAAGTATTCCACGAATTTGAATCGGAAATTGATTTACAAGAGTTAAATGGAATTAACGTGGGCTGAATTCTACACTCGACCTGCGTCAATATATGAATGCGTCAACTCAACATGCGTCAATATAGCCAATCATATTGCTGCAGAAATGAAAAACACAATAGTGAACAACATGATAATTCTAATAATAAAACAAGGCTCCTTATAAACGAGAGTACCACAGTAAGTCAGCTGTCATCATTAATTATTTACATAAGAACCATTTTTCCGGATATGAATGAGCTTACCAACCTGTTCCTTAATATAATAGAATTAAAAGATGTCACTGCCAAAGGCATATTTAATACACTGATGATCTGTTTGAGAAAACATGGTTTTCATGATGATTTTCTAAAAGGAAATCTAATACAGTGGTGGTCAAAATTATAAGGACAAGGGAAAAAATCGCCAAACTTGGTTACAGTTGGCCGGAAAATTATGCAAATTTTATGGCTGGAAACCAACGATAAATGCAGCATTTTTTATTAGGTTTTATGGAAATATATGGGAAATTCATATTCATAAAATGTATTTTGGATTTAGACAGCCCTGTGTTATAAACAAAATTATAAGGACAATGCTATTTGTGTGTTCTAAAAAGCAAAATTTGCATGTTTTTTGTTCTGCACACGGCACTCCCAGACGATATAAATGCATAGTAAGAGATTGCGAACGTCGTATTCTATTTTTTCAGTCATGCACTAGGTACGAAACTTTCGGAGTTTTAGAAAGGGAAAGTGGTTGCTTTTAAACGTTCAGGACTTACTGTACATCAAAATTTCGACAAAGCTGAATAGATCGAGAACGGTTATTTATAATTTTCTCAAAAATCCCGAAAAATATGGACGGCAAAGACGTATAGGTAGGCCATCTTCTGTTTCTGTGCTTGTGAAAAGAATGATAATAAGGCGAGCTTGCTCCAAAAAACAAACATCAACGGAAATTAAATGGGAATTAAACTTACGATGCAGTGTTCGAACTGTTCGACATGTTTTACAAAAAGAAAAAAAGGTTCGTTATGGAAAACTTATGTCACGACCACCTCTTACAAAAGTTCATAAGAGACTGAGGATGGAGTTTGCCAAAAAATGCATTACTATGGAAAAAGAAGTGCGATGATGTTATCTTTTCTGATGAGAAAAAGTTTAATTTGGATGGACCAGATGGTTTTCGCTACTTCTGGTATGATCTCCGTAAAGAAAAAGAAATTTTCGCAAACCATAGATTTAAAGGTGGCTCAGTGGCTGGTCTGGGGAGGTTTCGCAACTGGCGGAACTACTCCAATAGTTTTTGTGCAGGGCAAAATGAATTCTGAGAGTTATATTCATATATTGGGCAATAATCTTTTACCAGAAGCACCGTCAATTACGAGTGGAGACTTTTTGTTCCAGCAGGACAATGCCTCAGTACACGTTTCTCAAACTTCGAAAGCATGGTTTGATGCTAATTTTGTGAAACTACTTGACTTGCCGGCCAGAAGCCCAGATCTAAATCCAATGGAAACTCTGTGGGGTATTCTGGCACACGAAGTATACAAAAATGGTATTCAATATCAAAATAAGCAAGAACTTTATCCTCCATCGAAAAAGCTTGGAAAAAAAATTTCTAAAACCGTTCTGAAGGAACTGTCAAACTCTATGACATCAAGACTGATAAAAGTGATTGAGAAGAAGGGGGAGATTATTAATTATTAGTGTATTTCAGTCCAAAACATTCATTGTCCTTATAATTTTGTCCAGTTTTTACAATGACATTTTTTTGTTAAATATGGCAAAACATTCAAATTTTGCATTTTCCAATGTTTTGCATTCTACAATGATTTCTAGCATAAAAAGGCATTTTATGTATACATTTCACTTTATTTACTTCACAAATAATTTTTTTCTATGCAATTTTCAGCTGTCCTTATAATTCTGACCACCACTGTAGCAGTTGCAACTGATGGCGCTGCAGTAATGTTTGATCGGATAATAGTTTTACTGACATTAATTAAACAGCAATTTTCCCATATTGGCATTGTGCCAATCACCGACTAGAACTTTCCGTGGCAGACGTAACAAATAAAGATTTCTCATCAGAGGTAAATCATTTTAAATCTTTCCTTGATAAACTGTACACACTGTATCATCAGTCACGTGAAAATGCGAGGGAATTAAAATCACAAGCAGAACAGCTTGACAGTGAAATTTTAAGAATTGGAAGTGTTTAGGTACCCGATGGGTTGCTTCCAGCTTCAGAAGGACTGCTAAAAACGATCACTAATGATTTCATTTTAGACCTTGGCTTGATGTGTGATATGCTCCAAGAATTAGCAGAACTGAGTATTGAACTGCAAGCGCGTGACATCACACTTTACTCTGCTTATAAAAAAATAAGCAACCAAATTAAATTATTTGATGAAAGAAAGGCAAACAATGGATCTTATTATCTTGAAGCTTTGAAAGCAGAGGCCAACTTAAAATTTAAAGAAGTTCCACTTGAATCTGGATCAATACATCGACAAGGAAAGCCTATTGATGCAACAAAATTTTATGACTGTCTTAAAAAACGCACAGAGAGCCGCCTTTGAACAAAAGGAGACACTGAAATATCTGAATGACATTACCTGAATAGCGTTGAATTCAAAGTCATGGCCAGGTAATCATGGTTTTAACGTATGGAGAAACACAAATAGTGAATTTATGTAAGCGATTTGGACTTCCTGAGAAAGAAATTAGTAATGCCAATTTGGAAGCTTTTTAAAAGAGGTAATAACATGTTTTTATGGCAATTGTGTTTGTTCAATTATTGCATTTATTTTTACTGTTGAAAACATTCAAATTGTATCGATTTTATTGAGTTAATATTTTAAATCTGAGAATACCCCTAAACTTTTTTTAGAAAGAAAACACTGAGTCTAATATAATAGAATTTACATATAAAGTGATCTTTCTGACTTTCAGATAGAACATGTGTTGGTAATTTCAGACAGAAAATTACTAGAAACTCTAGAATCTTTCATCATTAATGAAGTATAATGAAATTTTAATAGTGGTTTTCATTTTGATTTTCTTGAGTCTTTAAATTCCAATTAATGGGTAATTGCGGGTTTTTTATGGAGTGACTAAATGTCAGTAGTTACGTATTATTTGATGAAATAATTCAATCTTAATTGAACTATAGTTAAAAAAAGAAATGAAGTCCTCCATGACTATCTTAAAATACAGAAGCTGAATTTAAGAAATACGTACTGCCCAACTTAAGAGATATTTGTGACCTTAGTACAGAAACCATGTAATAAGAAAAACGATGTATCAATTTGGATTTAAGAAATTTCTATTGAGTTTGATGCAAGGCTACATCTTGCTCTGGAAGATCATTATAGATTGACCCCGATTTAAAGTAAATTGTTACTGAAACCATCGGTAAAAATCTCCAGTTACTAGAATAAGTAAATCTGGCCATTCAACGGTGTTAGACACATATATAAACTCAAAACAAGTACTACAATTTAAGTGGCAGACAAAGTGTTATGACGATTAGAAAAAATATAAATCAATCGAACTGAGAAATCATTCTTTACCCTCAATTTCACTGAATTGGTGCGTTTGAACAATCATTGTTTCATAATTAATGTTTTATGTTTAATATTCAGAAAAAAATTCTATTATAAAAATTGAATAGTTTTAATACAATAAAATATGCTTCACTGATTCTTCGATTGAAAACCTGCATTCTGCAATTTACGGCAATAAGATAATTAAAAATGTTTACTTAAAGAAACCTTGTTTTCTTTTTTTAAATTAAAGAAACAAACTTTCAGCCAATAAAATATATTTCCACTGATATTGTGTTGAATAATGAAATTTGGTTACTAATTTTCATTTCATAAATTGAAACAAAAATTTCTGTTTTTGACTTAACCTTAATCTTGATCCCGATCATGAATTATAAGTACTTTTCTAAGTTTCCCTCCTAATGAATTTAAAATAAAAAAATTTGGATAATTACAGTGTTTTGAAATTTTAATATAACTTTTGGTCTAGAAAATTTACGAAAATTCTGCAAATATGAATGAATTGTTTTATTTTTCTTGCTTTCTAGGATTATTGAAATCTTAATTTTAACGAATTTATTGTATAGAAACTACTCTGAGTTTCTGGTAACCGGATGTTATTCAAGAATCGTAACATAACCGTGCTTCTTTATTGGTCATTAAACTCCTACTTAAATTGTCAACGAGCATTCACAACAGGACAATATCAACGATTTCTGAGGTTGGGTAATTAACTTTCGAATGACGTGGGGTTATGGACTAATTCCGCAAACAATTAGGACCGCATGTATCTGTTTGATGGGTATCCAATAATGTACGAGTAGACTGGAAACCGATCCTGAATTTTAATTCAAAATTCCAGGCAAAGTTGCTAAATTTCGGTATATTTTACAATTTGGTTTTGATGAAATTAGATAGTGCTATCATTTGCAATGTTTCTGCAAAAAATTGTCAAAAAAGACTTTAAAAAAAAAAACAGTAAAATTTACTAATATTCAACATTTTGTAAAACCCCTAAAACCCATAAAGAATTTTATAATCATTTTTGAACGTTGATAATTTATATTAATAAATAAAAATATTAAAATAAAATCAAAGTAGTACTACGAGGTATATAATTTTATCATTAAAAAAAAGTTTCAAGAAGTGTACACAGAAATCAACGTTCAATATACAACGTTGACAAAATCTTCTTTAGGAATATCAGAAAATTGCTTTTAAATTTTTGACAAACATTGCAAGCAATAGAAGTTACTATGTTACTGTACATCTGATACAATAGTTACGCATTATTATGCAAGCCTTGTTGGATATATGGGAGTTCGAAGAGGTTCAGTATAATAGCGATTTATTTTGCTTTGAGTTTTATGATACTTTTTTTGTCTAGCCAATATTTGCAATCTGATCTTCGAATAACATTTACAAGGAGACGACACACCCTGTATGTTTGGAATTCAAGTGCCCTTTTGTGAGATACATTGTACACATCAAATACTTCAAAAATATATATACATGTTGGGGCCAACCCTCTTTAGTTTTCGAGATATTCGGCATTATTTCCGTCGATTTTCAAGGGTTTGGTTATAAGCTTCCTGCTGTCAACAGAAAGGAAGTGTAATCGTGGTCCGGTGGATAGCGTAGCTGCCTCTGATTCGAAGGTACGCAGGTTCAAACCCTTTGCGGGGTAAGAAATTTTTTTTTTTTTTAATTTCATTTTTCTTTTTTTTAAGTTTTTACTTTCTTTTTTGTTTCTTTTTTCTGTTTTTTTTTTTTTTCTTAATTTTTTTTTGTCTTTTTTCTTTATGATAATTTTTTTTCCGTTTATGTTATGAATATTAGAAAACAAATTTACGATTAGAAGTAAATAAATAATATTCTCGTTAACTTTGATTTTTAATTAACTAGTTGCTTAATTAATTAATTTTTTTCTTATCATGTTGTGGTGAAAATCTTTTACTGTTTGTATTTAAAATTATTTCAGTTGTGCTTTTATTTCAGGAAAAATAAGTTAAAAATAAAAAAAAAATAAAAAAAAAACAGAAAAAAAGAAACAAAAAAGAAAGTAAAAACTTAAAAAAAAGAAAGAAATGAAATTAAAAAAAAAAAAATTTCTTACACCGCAGAGGGTTTGAACCTGCGTACTTTCGATTCAGAGGTAGCTATGCTATCCACCGGACCACGATTACACTTTCTTTCGAGTGACAGCAGGAAGCTTATAACCGAACATTTGAAAATCGACGAAAATAATGCCGAATATCTCGAAAACTAAAGAGGGTTGGCTCCAACATGTATATATTTTTGAAGTATTTGATGTGTACTTTCATCTCACAAAAGGGCACTTGAATTCCAAACATACAGGGTGTGTCGTCTCCTTGTTAGTTTACATTGTTATTAATGCTTATATTTTCAAATTACCAAGGCACTTTGCTAGTATGATGAAAAACGAGAATTCTGTAAAATCTTGTTAAACTTACATGTAAAGATAATTATTGTGAAGAATTTCAATATAATTTTTTTTTTCTACATACCGTAATTTAGATGATAGCTTATCGTTAGAGGTAGTTCAGATTTCAGTGGACTATAAGGTGGCTAACAGTAACATTGATATTTATTCTATTTCTATTAGAAGGTCTATCAATGAATAGCGATAATTAAAAGTCTATATTTTGATGATTTAATAAAACGCATCCATATCGTTCTTAATCACCTTAACAAAGGAGCTCAGAATGACCTTAATAAGAACCTCAGAACAACTGTAAACGATTCTGTTTACTGTTGTAACTTCAAGAAACAGTAACAAATTATAATGACGTTTTTATTCAAATACCTCAATTAATACTTGTGTATTCTTATTTTATTTTATTTTTTTTCATTTTAATTTTTTGAAAAAGCTAAAGGTGTGTGCTCGAGTCAGGTGTGTGCTCCCAAGATCCTTAGGTTTGACAAGAAAGTAGAGCTGGGGGCAGCCGGTATTTGACCCACAAAGAACCACATTCTCCATGACAGGGGATTAGATAAACTTCAGACAATGACTGTTGCCAATTTTTTTTCGTAATGAAACAAATGTCGTTAAATTCTGAAATTTTTATTGAATTAAAGTTTAAATTTGCAAATATTCCACGTACCTCATTTTAGTATTTAAAACAGATGTATTAAATACGGTACTTCAAATTGCGAATTTTCGAGAAGTTTTAAATTCGTCTTCTCTTTTTCAAGCGTAAACATAAAAGGAATAATACAACAAAAGCAAAAATGGTTAGGAGTTTAAACAAATTCTAAAAACTCGTAAATCAAGTAATTTAGTTGTCGTTATAAAAATACATCAATATGAAATCATTTAATTATTACAATCAATAAAAACAATAAATAAAAAAAAAATAATAATTAAAATGTCAATTGTTGCCGTTTTTATACTATTTATTTTGATTAAGTCTCTCATTAATAAGACAGTTGAAGGGATTTTTAATTAAAAATCAACTATATGCTAACAGTGCTTTTTACAAGTATCAGAAAAATAATATTTTTGGTTATAACCTTTTCGGTAATGAATTCAATTTGTTTCAAGTCACTAATGTGTATATGTACTATCTACTTACCAAGTTGAAGCTTCCACAGAAAATAGATATTAGGTTACATTGATTTTAACACTATTGAAACAACTGCTTTTCGTTCTTTTCTTTTTGTTCCTCCTCATATCCCTAGCCAGTCGTTCCAGAAATCATTCATTTTCCGAGATTATGCTTTTCATTTCAACTCTGTTAGTCAATTCCAACTTTCTGTGAGTAATATTTTTTAAATTATATTAATAATGACTTCACTTTAATATCCTTATTTCGACTTATAATTGCATTCTCAGCGATGCTTATTACACGTTGACGCAGTTTTTCTTAACCTTTGATTTTGTTTACCATCCGATATGAATACATCAAACTTTAAAATTTTTAGTGAATTCAGGAATTAGTTATAATGAAATTATTGCACAAGCTTATTTCACAGGAAATAAGGTTTGCTTCAGGATGTGTAAAAGGATTTTAAAAATCTAATTAAAATACAACCATTGATGTGATATAATGAATTCAGTATTAATATCCTACAAAGACTCAATAAATATTACCTCACTTCTACGTTTGTTAATGAGATTATTAATCGCTATTCATAAAAAAAATTAATGTTGAATTAATGTTGCTTTTGTAAATGTAATAGATGATTTAATGACCAAGGTAGATCATAGTGAAGTCGGAAAGTGTAGTAGAGGATTCATTATGCCTTCTTTAACATCCTAAGCGTGAAATATCCGAATGACATGGTATATAGGCTGGCCTTTCTATTTGATATTCACCCTTATTAGTGAATGATTGATTAATCTACAAGAAATGCTCTCAGTAGAACTCCTTAAAAATAATCGTTATTTTTCTCAAAAAACATAACTGCCTTTGCCTTACAATCTTAGATAGTTTGTAAGGTTAAACACCATAAAAAACGCAATATAAACGTCGGAAAGCACAATCGTCAGTTCTGTGAATTATAAGATATCAAAATAAAGACCATCAAATCTTCATCAATACAAAATGACAAATAATTAGCTGCTTTCGTTAAAGAATAGTTTGATTAATTAATGCCTGATATTTATGATAATTTTAAATACAGTATATTGCTGTTTGAGATAACTTGATAGCCTTCAAAACTTCTGAAGTAGTTTAGCAAGTTATATCTACTATGTAGTCAACTTTCTGGTTATAAAACTACTCTTACTTTTATAAATGAATTCCAAAGCTACAAAAACTTTTTATAACATAATACTTTTCTTATATTCATTTATTTTTATCAGTAATAAGTTGTCCTATTAAGTTAGCCTGAAAGCCTATAATTAATGTACAGTACATTATATTTATTTTGCCTTTTGTTAATCATAAAATACAACGACAAATTAGTATTATATCACAATACTAAATAAAATTATTAACGAAGAAAGGATGAAATTTTCTATAAAAATAACTTTTTCCAAGACTTGATAAGTATGAAAGACATCATGGCAAATACAAAAAGTTTCTGCTATAATTTCGTTCTCATCCTAAAACAGTTAGCTTACGGCTTTCCGGATTAACATCTTTATTTTTCTCCATCGATAGTTTGTAGACAAAGAGTAAAAGTAAAGTTCAAAGACAGAGACAGCTGAATAAAAGTCAATAAAGCATTAACATTGAGGTTGTTTATCCCTTGGCTAACATCTGTATCATAAACAAATTTTAGGATCAATAAGTCAGAGATTAAAACATTAATTTTCATTTCAGAAATTGTTGTTATTTCAGAAGTAGAATTTCTGAAAACTTCGCTAAGAAATAAAGTACCATTAATACTTTTCTATATATTTTCATAGGTCAATTGTAATTGATTTATATTATACGGATTGCACTGACAGTATGTCATTATATAATTACAGGCCGCAACAATGAAATGTCATTACAGCATATTGAATAACGTTACAAAGATAAGGTAATGAAAAGGTAAAATGGATGGATATTATAAAAAACGGATTACTTTTTTTGGTTTTCAGAAAAACAGTTGTCATATTTTCTTGAAGGTTAAATTTTGACATAAGGGTATTTGTTTATGAATTTCTTTGTAAATTAGAAACTTTCTAAATAAAAAAGAGATTTCTGAAATTTAAATTGAATTGAAAGTTGAATGTGAATTCCTTCTTTCCGAAAAAGCAGTTGTTTTCAACGGTATGTTTCAAATTTTTATCTTACGGGAAAGTAAACTTTAAGTCAAATGTTACAAAATTCTAAATAAATGTTCTCTCACGGAATTTTCAATTTTCTAGTTTTTCAATTTCCTTTAAAGGATAAGTAATGAAGGTAACTAAGCAATCAATAAAAAAAAATTGATATTAAAAATAGACTAGCAATTTACAAGTTACTTTTTAAAAGACAAATCTAATAAATGTCACTTTGATAATTAGTTTGTGCAATTTTATTTGAAGTTCATTGACGTCCTGTAATCAGGAGTTAACCTTTAAACAGTCAGCATAATTGAAATGTGTGAGAATTCACAATAAAAATTGTGAATCGGAAATAAAATAATATTTTGTTAATATTTAAATTTCAACTTGAATTTCACAGTTGTGGAGATTTTCCAATTAATAAGAACGTAAAGCTTTATTGTTGGAATTAATACACAAGGCTGTAATAATTGTAACAATGCCGACAACGCAAATCGCGAGGAGCGAAACTCGTGCATGTGACTGAGCATGAAACGAGTGGAACATTGGCTCTGAGGAGGGAGATGAAAGAAGACGATAGATAAGCTACAGGAGTTAAAGAAGCAAAGAAGAATAGGAAATAGAATTCAGGAAGAAATATAGAAACGATATAATATCGAGTAAAGACTACAAGAAGAAATAATATATGTAATATCCTGAAGTTGAAAAGATAAGTAATTTTTTTGGATTTTAAGTCGAATAGATAATTTTTTCAAAGGATGAAAAAATAGGCCTAATCTTAACCACGTGTGCAGTAGAGATATTGCTTCATGAATATATGTGAATTAATATCTAATTCTATTTTATATGTTGTAGCTTACGAAATAAATGGTCCATTGCCGATGTGAATAATTCACAATATATAAAGGATAAAAGAGATAAATTCTTGGATATCTGAATATAAAAAGATTCGAATGGAAGGATGTTCGAATATGACGGAATAAGCATCAATTCTGTGTATAGAAGAATTATCAAGTGTAGTTGAAGATAATTTATTTTGGATCGATATATCATGGATTATGTAAGTGGAGCCATATTTATTTTATTTTCGAATTTCGTATAATAAAGAAGAAGATATCGGAAACAAGAGTTTAGATTACAATTACAGATCAGCGAATAAAATACAAGAAGTAAAATCCCACCCAAAACACTTAGTGTAAAATAAGTTGCCAAGACTCACATGCTCATAATGCTTTGTTAAAAAGATATGATATCTCATGTAGAGCCAAGCCCCTAACTCTACGAGGCGTAACTCTACAAGCCCTAACTCTAAAAACCCTATATCTTGGTCAAAAATTATGCCTTGGCCGTTTCGTGGCTGTCACACAGACAATCCCATGGAGTTATGTAAAGGATATGGAGTATGCCAAGGCACACTTTTTGACCAAGATAGTAGGGTTTTTAGAGTTAGGCATGTATAGTGAGGGGCTTGGCACTATATGAAATCTGATAACTTTTTAACAGTGAAAGCGTTATGAGCATCTTGGCAACGTATTTTACATGAAATGTTTTGGATGAGATGAAATAGTTCCATGAAACGGCCAAGCCATGCTTTTTGACCAAGATATAGGGTTTTTAGAGTTAGGGCTTGTAGAGTTACGCCTCGTAGAGTTAGGGGCTTGGCTCTACATGAGATCTCATATCTTTTTAACAAAGCATTATGAGCATGTGAGTCTTGGCAACTTATTTTACACGAAGTGTTTTGGGTGGGATTTCATTTCTTTTTGTAGGATGAGATCTGATAACTTTTTAACAGTGAAAGCGTTATGAGTATGCGAGTCTTGGCAACCCCTTATTTTACATGAAATGTTTTGGGTGGGATTTCATTTCTTTTTGTAAGATGAGATCTGATAACTTTTTAACAGTGAAAGCGTTATGAGCAGGTGAGTCTTGGCAACTTATTTTACATGAAATGTTTTGAGTGGGATTATCTATTACAACTAAATTTCGTTTTAAGATTATTTAGAAAATGGATTTTTTTTCAATACCCTACTTTTCTGTTTTTCTATTGGTCAACTTGTATATACAAGCTGTTTGCACTTTTGTAAGAAATCACATTATTATACAGCATTATTTAGGCCGAAGCATTGAGGGTACGACGTATTTCAGATCTTAATAAAATCCAAAGTATAAAAGCTAGATAAATGAAACTTAGCGTATTTCATTAGTATGGTAACTGCATCTTATCCTGAAAATTTGAGCTCTCTAGTATTATCCAGGCCGAAGCTATGAGGGTTCGATAATACATAACCAGACCCCCCCTTTA
>JAFIDM010009631.1:212241033-212254384 GCA_023159025.1 Thereuonema tuberculata | reverse complement strand
GGCCCCTAGGCTGACTGGTGAGGCCCCCTAGGCTTGCTTTTACAACCCAAAAAAAAGGAAATCTTGCTTTTACAACCAAAAAAAAGGAAATACTTGGGTGGATGGGGCCCCTAGGCTGACTGGTAAGGCCCCCTAGGCTTGCTTTTACAACCAAAAAAAAAGGAAATCTTGCTTTTACAACCCCAAAAAAAGGAAATACTTGGATGGATGGGGCCCCTAGGCTGACTGGTGAGGCCCCCTAGGCTTGCTTTTACAACCAAAAAAAAAGGAAATCTTGCTTTTACAATAAAAAAAAAGGAAATACTTGGGTGGATGGTGCCCCTAGGCTGACTGGTGAGGCCCCCTGGGCTTGCTTTTACAACCAAAAAAAAAGGAAATCTTGCTTTTACAACCAAAAAATAATTTGTTTTTTTATTTTGAGAGGTAAATTTTGAGGCCCCCTTGATTGATGAGGCCCGTGGCGCGCGCCTCCTGCGCCTATTGGGAAATCCGCCACTGGGTGGCGGGAAGGGGATTTCAGTTGTCACGTGTCGAATTTCTTAAGGATGAAACGCCGAAAAGTCGTTATGGTTCGAAATTTTTTATAAAAAAACTTCGAATTAAGGAAGTTGAACTTCGAATTATCCACGATTAAGATTTGTTTTGTAAAGTTAAAATTGTTATCGAAGGTGAATTGCGAGTAACAAATTAGTGATTTGTAATTGCTATTTGAGTAATCACCATTACTGTGATAAATTTCGAAATACAGGAGCCGTATAATTCCAATTCAGTATATTTCATTTTATCTTGGAAAACTTATTTCCAAGATTTAATTTATTAATTGATTTTTCTATCAATTTCATATACACTGCACAACGATTTCTGAGGCAATGAAATGTAAGCCTCTGAACAAATACAAACAGTTTGATTTACTTACGTTTTTTAACTCTATTTGACTTGAGAGATTCAAAAAAACTTGTTTCGTTGACTGAAAATCATCAAAACAGTTCGTTCCTTTTTTTATATTAGTTTTTCACATCTATTAGATTAATTGACTTTGGAATCTGTCTGGAGAAACTTGAAATGTATTGATTACGACTTTTTAACTAAAGTGAATTAATTCGAATATATTTTTCTTATATTCGAATGAAATATATTGAACTTATTTGTTTGTAGTTTTAATCATCTCATTGCATTTTCATATAAAAGCCAGTTAATATTTTAGTTCGTAGCAAATTATTTTGTGCAGCTGAGTATTTCTCTAACAAATGTCGAATTCTATTTCCTCTGGAAATAATACTTTCGATTTATTTTACTTTACTTAAAAAGTCGTTATCAAGCAAATTATCAAATTGTTGTAAAATAGTAAAATAGTGATTTTAAACTATTTAGTATCCTTCATAATATTTCTTTATTATAGCTTGATATTATATTAACTTGCTTATTTTTATTTATATTTATATTATGCATTTCTTTTAATATTAAAAGCATAATAAAAAGTAAAAAGGAAATTTGTTTTAATATAACTCTGGCATAATATAACTCTGGCATGGATTGTAAGAGTTGTAACCTCCCCCTCCCCACTTCTCATTGCATCAGAAAATGGAAACAATTTAGGGTTTTCGATCTGATTTTCTTTTTGATCGAAAGCACATCATTTTGTTTGGAACCGCCACCAGTCCCCAAAAGGTTACGCGACTATTATTTTGGTTGAATAAGTCCGATTATCATGTCCAATTCAAATTCCTGGGCACGCTTATGTTTTTCATTAATATATACATTTGCTTCTCATAAATTTTACTTAAAATAAATACATCTATTACATGCACTCTTTGACAAAAAAAAATCGACGCACTCCGAAAAAACAATCCGATCATAATGAAAATTCACACGCAAAAACCTTTCCCTCAAATATGCATGTGATCAAAACTTTGCACCCAATGAATGAATAGCCGGAACTACAGCGCATTGGAACTGAGAATCGTGATGATGTAGAGCAAATCTCGCTTACCTTGGTTCTAACAATACTTCGCCGCCGAATTCGAGGCCACTACGAAAATATGACGGAGTTTGAAAGAGGGCGTGCTTTCGGACGACATGAGTCTGGATGGACAAAACGACGAATCGCTAGGCATTTGGGTCGGAGCGATGCGGCAATTAGACGATGCTGGCAGAAATGGGTCCTGAACGGCAGATTTCAGCGACAAGAGGGCAGCGGACGGCCTAAGGCGACGACAGAACGGGAAGATAGAGCGATTGTCAGAGAAGCTGTTAAAGTATTAGATTCATCGCTATCAACCAACTAACGTGTCACCAACACTGAAGTGACCTCCCGAACCATTAGTAAGAAACTAACACTCCCAATACCACTGAGCACTAGACACCATCAAGAGCGATTACAATGGTGCCGGACACGATCAACGTGGAATTGTACAGCGACAAATTGTTGATTGGCGATAAATTGTCTTCAGTGATGTTTTGAACTGAGCCCCAGCGCAGACATGTCTGGAGACAGCCCGGACATCATCGGGATCCTCCTCTTACTGAAGCACGCCACACGACCCGACAACAGGGAGTTACCATAGCCGGACCCCTTTAGTAGTCTCCATAACACAAAAATTGGACGAAATACTATGATCCGTTGTGTTGCCGTTCCTTTCGCGGCACCCAGGGCTTACTTTTCAGCAAGATAACGTTCGGCCACACACGCCTTTCCATTCATTGTCTTCGTGGTTGTGACCCACTTCCTTGGTCAGCTAGATCATCAGATCTCTCTCCTATTGAGCACATTTGGGATGTGATGGGACGTCGCGTGAGACCATCCTAGAATGCCGACGAATTAGCCCGCCTATTCGAGGCTGTTTGGTTAGAAATCCCGCAAAACACCATTCGCCAATGTATCAATCTATGCCACACCGGGTGACAGCTTGTATCCAGACCCGAGGTGACCAACTCCATACTCATCTGCTCACTTTCTATAGCATTTTCTGCCCATTAAATCCTCTCAAATTCTCAAATTCTAATAATTTCGTTTTCTATACATGTATATTAATTGTGCCTAAATTGGATAGTTCCTTCTTGGTGCGTCGATTTTTTTTGTCAAAGAGTGTATTTCGGTTTGTGTCCATCCCAAATACGCCGAAAAACTTTAAATTCCACGTATAATTTCGAAAAGTCATTTGAACTTTTTTTTCCCTTTTGTGCGCTCCACTGATCGTTATCTTCCCTGAAAGGTCGGTGTTATTGGTGTTTTTTTTGGACTAAATCGCCTGCATCCAATGACGTCAAGCAGTCACTGGAATCACTGGGTTTCTTTGTTCTCAGAAAAAAGTTAATGAGGGAGGGGGAGGGGGAACTTTCAACGCAGTAATATGAAATGAATCTCTGGAATCTATGGATAGGGGTGTTTTTCAGAGTCGAGTTCGCTGTTAAACGCTGCAGCACATAATACGTTGATTGATTGTGCATTCTTGCACCAGATGGCACTACCATTAAATCCTATTCTGGCTACATTGGTCTGCCTAAGTACTTCCGACTTCTAAACCACTTTGCTTTTACGATGTTTATCCCATCTTTCATATTAACTAAAGATTGCATTTCAAATATGATCTTACCCAGGGGTTCCTAATCAATTGATGCTTAAATTAATATGTTTGGTTACGACTAAATTATTTGTTTTATTAACTTTGTCTGTTTTTGGGAAAAAAATTTAAAGTTGCAAGTTTTTAGAATATTTAGTGATTAAAATAACAATAATTCAAAGTTAAAAATTGTAATTGCAATAGTTTTAATTATCTTCGCTTTTTGAAAATCATCTCTTCTTTCTGCTGGAAAGGTAGAATACTCGAAATACAACTCAAATTTTAAACAACAAAGTTGTTGATAAACATCAATGTGTGAGATCAATTTGTTTACTAAGTGGAATCCTGCGAGTTTTGCAGGCTCCACATTGATTCCAACAAAGTTGTTGTTCTGTTTAGACTGTTATCAAATCTAGATACCTAATCGATTTAATGTTTCAATGTTCCGCAAAGTTATACTAAAATGCAATAAATTTATAATATAAATATTATAATATAAATTATAAATTTTATTATTAAAATCCTCTCTATAAATAACTATTAGACAGAAAATCAAGTATGGTATTGTAGACATTTCGAGACTCATCTGAATTTTTTTGTTTAATAAAAGAAGTAACGTATAGGGGTGGCCGCGCGGTTGGCGTTGTCGCTACGACGTTGACCTCTCATCTCTGAGTACCGGGGTTCGGTTCTCATGTGGGTTTCGTGATGGTGGACGATCTGCGTTGGGCAGGTTTTCTCGGGATTCTCTCATTTCTCCCACCATACTTTCTCAGTCTTTCTGTCCTTATTTCCGTGGGATAGCATAATAGACCAACGGAGGCGGTGCTCGGCTTCCCTGCCACCCACTCACCACATAACATAACAACGTATAGGGGACGAAGAAATGAGAAAACACTTCTGTAGGCTTGAAGAAAATGTTTATTTTTAATATCATAACAATGTTTTTTTGATAAACATGAGTGCTGGTCTTTCCATTTCGAGTAAATACGAAAAGGCTTTCTCCACTGCTGCCTCTGAATTGCCTCGGATATAGCCTCGGATATTTCAGCGGCCCAGGATCGTCGACCAACTTTTGACCACCATGTTTTATCTGATGAGCTTTTTTGCTCTGCATCTGAGAAAGATGACTTAAAGACGATCTTCTCTTCGAGGCATTGTGGGTTATTAAATCCTAATAATAAATAATTTATAAAATTCAATGTAGTGCAAGAGAAGGTGTATACTTTTCAAAAAGCCTAATAGATTTCACGCTAATAGATTTCAAAAGCTCAACAATTTTCGGATCCGATTACTATCGGAAGCCCCAGGATTAATTTTACTAAGCAATACTGGAAGGAAATATATCTCGATAAAGGAGTAAGGGTCACGTCAAATAGGAATAGGATAGGAATCAATTTCTATAATTTAAAATCTAATCCAGATCCTATGTAACCCCCAGCTAAGTGGGTTTTTACAGTTCAAAGTGATTCCGAATGCGTAGTTAACAAAGAAATAGGCCTAAGTATTCAGCTGTAAATACTGTATATACTCTGTGACAAAAAAAAAAGAAAAAAGAAGCACACAGAAGGAATCACTCAATCGATACTTCAATTAATATGTGCAATGTAGATGAAAATATTTTAATTCCAGAGCTGTTGGGCCATTTATTAGAATAAAATAGCTACATGAATGAAACAAATCAGTACGTTGTAGTGTTATCTCTGGCTCTTATACAAGCGATTATCCGGCGTGACGCATGTAATTCACTGATAGAGTGCGGAGATGACAGACAGTATCCAATTGGCGGGCCAGTTCGGCGACATTCTGGGATGAACGGAAGAAACGTTCTATCATGGCCCAAACATCTTCGATTAGTGAGAGGTCGAGCGAGCAGGCTGGCCATGGAAGGATGTCGACATTACGGAGGTAAAAACAAAACAGGAAGAAATCGAAATTGATATGAAGAAATACATATCAGGAGAATATGGAGGATGTGAAACAGCTGTAGCAAGAAATTCCTATACCGACAGAGTATTGTGTGGTCTTGCATTGTCATTGAACCATTGTCCAGATGCCCACAAGTCAGGTCGGTGGCGCTTAATTGCCTCACGCAAACATTTTAGAGCATCAACGTAAAACGTTTGGTTTATTGTTTGTCCCGGAAGCACATATTAATGGTCGTTACGGATTTTTTTTTGTTTATTTTATTTTTCTTCTCCTACTTTTTTTATGAGGCAATTCTGTGTGGTTATGTCACTTAGTTAAGGCAAAGTGACCTTTGCCTTGTTTCTCTCTTTTCGCAGGATCCGCCATGTTTTTTTTATCTCTTCTCCTTGTTTCCTAATTGATCGTGAAATGGCAGGTTTTCCACATTAAAACTTTTTATTTAGTATTTTTTTTTATATATTCTTGAACCCTACCACCTTATGTAACCTTTATAATTGTTATCTATTAATGATGATATAGATTAATATATGTAATTTTGCTCTTATTTTGAACGAATCGTTGTGCTGTGAAAAGGTGTAGCCATTTTGTTTCTATACGGGGCTTATTATGATGTCATTTGGAGTTTCAAGACACTCTTTATTTCTTGAAAACCATTTGTAAAACGTTGTTTACGTCACCATCCCTATGAGATGCATTCTTGAAACTTCAGAGTCACTTCTCACGATGTAGCCGGACGAGACACACGTATTTTTCTTCCGTCTTGGAAGGGCGGAGAAGCTGTTAGGAGAAAAACAGCTTTGTTCCTCTTTTCTACCTATACACGGTTAATGGCAAGACCTGTATCTCATCCTGTGGTGCACATATCTCTGGATACTTTTGAGATATGTGCTTCTTGATATGAAGTCGGCTTATTGGATATCTGTGAGGTATTAAGAAAGGCCGTATACCCTCAGGATAGTTCAGTTGTAGTGAGCAGCCATCGTTATTAAGAAACGTTCGTGTAGTGCAAAAGAATGCGTTGTGTGCCATTTGTGTTTACCTGGATACTTTGACATGAACAGTGAATTTTTGTCGGAGCTATCCTATATTTTGTGACAATGTAAACAGGACAGAGCGTCGAACTGTGAGTATATTTTCTTTGGCGAAATTAAGTCCGGGAGTGAACTCTTCAGACATACTCTATGGTCAGAAAGTCTGTTTCATAAACAATTTTCGATCAGACTCTGCTTATAAAGTGACTCAAACTATTTGTGAGAATATGTCTCAAGTTCATACTTTTGTTAAATTGCATTGATAAGATTATTGTGAATTACTATTTGATAATTACCAACTTGAATAATTTCGATTTAATTTGTAATCTGTTGGAATTGCCGAATTTATGAACAAAGCAGTGTGTGTTATTATTATATATATATATTTTATTGATATGTAATTTCTATTGCATTAGTCTTGATTTGTTGTGTGTGATTGTATTATATTAAGCTCATTTCAAATACATTTTGTTGTTTGATATACCTGAGTTGTTTATTATTTCTTTAATTCTCTTTTGGTATAATATTTATCGGGCTTTAGCTGTGGAATTTTCCTTGGGCCCAGCGGTTCCATAAGCTAAGTTTTATTTTCATCACCTATCTTTATGGGTGTAGGCTTCCGATTGCATTAATTATTACTCTGTTTTGTATATCTTCTCTGAGATACAGGGTGATCCGTAACATGGTGAACAATGCCTTTGGTGTCGAATAATGCAATTAACTTGTTTTTGTTTTTGATGGTTGCCGCTTGACTTTCTTCGAAGCTGGTGAACTGGGACTTCTGCATTCGATACTTTGCTGCTTCGCTTGTGGGTCGTATTCATAACACCGCGTTTCATCCTCAGCAATAATGCTAATGGAATATGGGGAAGCACTTTCAAGGCCACGTATGTGCAGAGCACATACCCCAAGACTAAATCAAATCATTCGTAACAACTGTAACGTTACTGTTTCTCAAATGCAGACCCAGTCCTGGAACTTTTATAACAAAGGTTATATATAAAAAAAAAAGTTGATATAAAAGTAAAGTTGATTTTTTCTGGCCCGGTCTTCTCCGAAACCATAGCAAGAAATACAAATGAGATGGCAATGTTAGATATAGTATTGAGGATGCTCACATTTTCATTTTAATCTACGTGGGTCAACCGGCAGTCACGTGCCTTATGATCAAACATGAGAACCCCGAGATGCGCTCGCGGTCATAGGTGATGAGAACATTATCTCAGAATTCAAGATCACGTGATCACAGGTTTGCTAATAAATATATACAGTTAAATGCTAATAAATAAATATACATATATATATATATATATATATAATATATATATATATATATATATATATATATATATTTATATAAATTAAATTATTCGTAATTAAGTTACTTAAATCTGTAGAACCACCGATAATAACCAGTGCTACTTGAAATTTATAAATTCAAAGTGTTTCATTCACCTTTTCTAATGCAGATACTGGAAGTAAAGAAAAATATCAATATACATTGTGCTTGTCCCGGATTTCCCCTTGGAGAAGTCAATTAGTGATATTTAATTAGCTAATCAATAGTCGTAATGAACAATAAACTAAATATAACTAAATTCTCCTTGAAATGGAAATACGTCCACATCAATCATTAAAGACTTAAGAATAAAACAGGGACAAAAGTTTCAGTTCTTACAAATAATGGAAGGAAATAGAAACAAATTTGAATAGTAGGTTTTCTCTCTTAAATCGCCGAAGAATAATACGTGGCAGAAAAACAGGAGACCCAGGGAACTGACTTCATCTTTTTCCTTATGTCATGTCTGAAAATTCACGATTTAGTTTGTAATTAAGCTTCCTTCAGTTAGGTTGAAACATTAGGATTAACGGCACTTTACATTTGCCAATTTATAATAATTTTTTTAGATTAGGAAATTATTTCAAAATGTAAAACCAAAAAATAATTATTTATAAAAAATATTTTTTTAATGTATCACGTTTTTAAAACGGACTAAAAAGTATAAAATAATTTTTCCTAGCCCCGTACAGATTCCTAACCCCATACAGATAGTCCTGAAACTTTGTGATTGTAAATTTTTAATAGCTATGAAAATACTTGTAAGATTTAAAACAAAAAACGTGGGACTCATGCAGTAGATAATTGAGATGGTACGGATGGAGTGTATATTTTCTTGCGCCCCATGTTTTACATTTTAAAGTATTTTCAAAGCTATTAAAAATTTACAATCACAAAGTTTCAGGATTATCTGTTGAGGTGAGGATTCTGTATGTGCTAGGAAAAATTATTTTATACTTTTTAGTCCATTTTAAAAACGTGGTATATTAAAAAAAATATTTTTTATAAATAATTATTTTTTGCTTTTTAATCTTTTGTGTATGAAATTTTTCAATCGATTTTAAACATTTTGATGAGATTATAACAGAGACATGTGGTAAATTTCAGGTTTATTTCCGTTTCTCTTCTCTTGTCGTTTTTGTTTCCCCTTCTTGGGTGGCTGTCTCCTTGACCATCGAAGAATTCGTCATTAATGCACTATTCACTATTAATATTATTATTATTAAATAAAAACGTGGTAAAACAGTAAACAGATTGATATATTATTACCGCGCGTTGGCAACTTAGCGCCGCAGAGATATGCGACCTGTCATCCGAAGAATTGGGGTTCCTAACAAACAAACAATGTCCATGTTAAGAAAGCGAGTTAATATTGTATTGTCATCCAGTTCTGAGCTATGCGTAAAGTTTCAAGTCGCTAGCTCATCGGGAAATTGTTTAAAATCAATTGCAAAATTTGTACCGAACAAATAGATAGACAAGAAAGCGATCTAATAAAACGTGTTAAAATAATGTAAATAGAGAACTTGTTTAGATTGTAAATATTGTATTGCATACATTTGTTAAAATTTAAACTTCTGATTAGTAGACTAAAAGTAGACTACTCTACTTTTCTGTAAATATCATTAGTACATTGACAAAAACCGTTTACGGTTAAATTAGGTCGACAGTAAGTGAGGAGTAAACCTAAAACTTGCGAAGAGGAATCATGGTCCATCAGAAACAGAACTTGCACCATGTCAACATTAGTAAATCAAGACCTTTACTACACTCAAAATATCATGTAGAATCTAACTCCCATGTATTGAAAACGAGAGAAGACTATGTTTTATTAGTAAAAAGGAAACGATAATTTATATTATGGAAAGGTGTTTTTCATAGTGAACAATTTTCATAAGATATATTGATTGTAGCATTTTTGTTGAGTTTTGTAAGGTATTAATGATGAAGTGAAACTGTTGACAAACCATGATTAAATAATCAAATTTAAGGCAACGAATTAAAACCTAGAACGTTTGACAACATTCTTAACTAGTTTTTGTTCAAAATGAGTAAAAGCTAGTTGATTGACAATGATCTCCTTCTTTGGGGAGCAGTAAAATGCTGTAACAATATATACAATAGGCTCAAATTTTAATAAATTCATTAAAAGCTAAATGAAAAATACGTGATTTTGTAATTTTGATAAAACAGTAATATTTCTTATTTTTACTGTAAAACGATCAAGATAGATAATAATTTACGATTATTGATTATTGAATTGTTGAGTGAAATATCCCATATAATTTTTATTCTTTTGCCTACCATTGCGAAATTAGATTTTAAAGCTAAACAAATATTTTAGAAACTGACTTCTTAAAATAAAAAAAAAATATCATAAGTTCTTTTTATTTCAAACTACTAAAGTTTGAAATTCAGCATTGTTAAAACAAATTATTAATATCCATGCTAAATTTGAAAATATTTCTATTTTGGTAACAATAACTTCAGGAGAGTAAACTAAGTAGTCGCAGACAGAATTTAATGTCTTCCTCAAAGCAGAAAGATTGGTCTGCATGAAACTTGATTAATCTCAGGCGAATTCGCAAAGTTGCTTTAAGGAACGGAAAAGATGTTTCTCTTTAGATGATCATTGAAAGAAATGATAGGCCCTCCAAGACTTGATTACAGCACGTGGCGGTTGTAAAAGTTAAAAGGATTTAAAGGCATTGACTGCTTATTCTCAGGGATTTCATAAAGGAATTTTTGTTGGACATATCTTCTAAGGTTATTAGCAATATCCTATAATAAGGGAAAAGGTATAAGGTAAAATGTATTCAATGAGCTTCCTTAAAATTGAAGACTAAAATCTTTAAGATAGAGTGATAAATGTTAGTATTACCAGGTTAGCATGGGTGCCCAATTTTTTTTCTACCAATTACTCATTTTGCAAGATCGATTGAATAAGTTCATTCTGTAATATACAGGGTGACCCATCGGAGACATCCAAAGTAAATAGAGGAATTGAGGACATCAATACTTACCAAAATAACCTTTCTCCCCATATATGTTAATCGATTGTTGACAGTTTTCGAAATACAGTGCAACTTGGATAATTCGAAGCTGAAGGGACCACTACAAAACTTCGAATTATCCAAGACTTCGAATTAAACAAGTTACATCTTTTAACTTTAATTTCAGGTCCACTGAAAGCTTGAAAAGATTATTCTGTCAACAAGTAAATATTTATTCAGAAAGATCATGGTATGAAAGACTTAAACACTATATGTATGTAAACAAAATAAGATTTATATTACGTAAGCTACAGTACTTATTACATTCAATACAGAAAATTATAGTTTTTCAAAAAATTGTGCAATGTCTGATTGTTTTGTAGAATTCAGTCGCTTAAGATTATCAAAATCATCAAGCATGTTTAGTAAACGGAAAACAGCTTCACTTACGATGATTTGTCCTTCAATGTACCGACGAAATTCGGCGCTATCCCGTACTCGTTGGCGATTTGGCATTTCTTCTTCACACCCTTTTCCACCTCGCGAATGACGGCGACCTTTTCAGCGAACGTTAAATTCTTGTACACGTTAAATTCTTGTGGTTTACTGAAAGACATGGTGACACTGACAGCAGGAAGCTCGAATGGCGTCTGAAGCGTCACGTGTTGAATGGCGTCACATGTCGAACGGTGGCGGGAAGGGGATTTCAGTTGTCACGTGTCGAATTTCTTAACTATGAAACGCCGAAAAGTCATTATGGTTCGAAATTTTTTATAAAAAACTTCGAATTAAGGAAGTTGAACTTCGAATTATCCACGATTTTTTAACATTGATTTAATAAGAAATTCAAGGGACCAAGAGAAAACTTCGAATTAACCACGATTTCGAATTAAAGACGTTCGAATTATCCAAGTTGCACTGTATTTCCATTTTTGGGTTTTTGCCAATGGTTTGTGTCTGGACCATTAACGATCGTTTTTTGCATGTTCCAACTGTAATATTTTGTAATATTTTTTAATTTTCAGTAATAAATGAATGCTTGAAGGAAAACTTTTAGAACTTTTTATAAAATGACCTCCCCGAGATTTTGGAGGACGTTAATTTGGAATTACGCCGAAGGATGTGGTTTCAAATCGATGGCGTGCCCTGCCATCGCTGTACAAGTCCGACAATACTTGAATGAAAGGTATCCCCATAAATCAATCGAACGTGGTGGTCTTATCAGTGACCTCCGCCATCGCCAGATCTGAACCCGATCGACTTTCTGCTACTGAACAAAAAGTAAGCAAAAACTACAAGAAGCTGAAAACATAATACGACGTAAACAAAAGGCCTTCCAAGCACTCCGAAGAAATTTCTGAAGAAGATGCATACTACTGCATAGCAGTGGGCGGGAGACATTTTCAAAATTTATTGTAAAACCAAACAAAATATTAATAATAAACGCTATGTTACAATGAAAATGTGGTTATGTGTCATTTCCATAATGTGAAGAATCATTTGGACTCAATTACTAAATATCGACATTTCCTTCGAAATTGCAGACTTGTATTTTGTATCGTACAACCTTTATGTTTTTACCCAATAAAATGGATATGTTTTTTTGATTATCTGTAAGCCTATTCAGTTTGGAAGTTTTTGAAATATCAAGCAGACTTTCTGGTTTGCATTAGAAAAAACTATCACTGTCAATGTTTAAGACCAGATTCTTTACAGTTCAGAAATCATTTTGTCAAGTTGTCATTTACACCCCCTTCTGCCAAAGTGAGCAGTCTAATCCCAAAACTATCAATAATAATCGATTATAATCAACTATAATCGATTAACATATATGTGGTTAAATGTCCTCAATCCCACTGTTCATGTATTTGGGCCAATCTGCGTATATTATCTTAATAAAGAGGACAGTTTTAAATTGCTTATTTATAAAATAGAGGTTTTACAAAATGATATATTTTCAGTATTACATACATAATGCTGTAAGTTTTATTCTGCTGTTATCTCTGAACTACTAATTTAATCCATACATATTATCGACTTAATTCAAATTTATTTCAATAAAATTAAAGAAAAAAATTCTTAAATAAAGTTTGCTATTACTTTACTCCTATAATTAAGTCTTTTTCTTTTCAATTACTTTCTTTTCAAGAAAAAAGATAGAAAAGAATAGGAATTGAAAAGATTTAAGTTTAATTCTTGCTAATTGAAGGCTAATTATTTATTTCTTGCCTTCTAGTTAATTCCAGCAACTATTTTTATGGTACTAATATTGAAAAAAAAAAGAAAGCAAATAAGGAAAATAAAAATAGCATCATATGAGTAATGTTTAATTCAAAAGAAATTCAGAATGGCGCTCCTGTAATATTTTATTTCCTTAAAAGGTTGTTTCATACATAAATGCACTGCCATAATTTGGTTGCTAGGAATGATAAGCCGCAAATACCGTAGTTCCATTAATACTTGGTCATTTAAAGTTGCTAAGTGACGATTGCGACGATA
>JAFIDM010009631.1:212201628-212226985 GCA_023159025.1 Thereuonema tuberculata | reverse complement strand
CGGGGAATCCACTTTTTTTAGGGGGATGGACGATTCCACAGGTAACAATATATTTTGTAAATAGTATTCTATTATATTCAAATTCGAAGTTTGTTATTTAAAGCTAGAACAAAATAAAAAAATGCTATTTATAAATTAAAAATCACTTAAAACTATTAGAAATTCAAAAGATGTTTCACTTCCACCAACAAACTTTTAACTTTTTCATGTTAGCCTCAGGAATCGCTGTTTCTGACTTTTTTTTTATCTGGAACAGTGAATTCTTTGACGCTTAATGATAACATTTGGCAGCTTTTCTTCATAAACGTTAGATCTGTTTTCTATTTGAATTGAATTCAGCACTGAATCTAATCACTGAGGTAATAACAAAGGAAAGATAGCACAAAACAGTAGGGCCATTTAAATGAAAATCGATTCCGGTGTAAAATAAATGTTTCAGACTAACTCAGAATGAAAAAACACATCTTCCTCGTAAATACTGCTAGAAAAATTTCTAACTAAGAATGAAACTAATATATGAGAGTTGTACAATAACACTGTACAACAAAAGTTTTACTTTTTTATGCCATGAAATGAAAATGTTACTTTTATTAATTCGGGTCTCCTAAATTCGAATTTGAAGTAAAAAAATTCTCTATCACATACCGTCTTCTTTGGCAACCATATTCAATATTTTGGTTAAAAATTTGATGTTCTTTCATAGTTGTATATCCAGAGTCAAAATTTTACAACACTCAGCGTTCAAAAGTACCCATTTTATTGTAAGGGATGTGCTGATTACTGATAAAATGTCAAAGAGTTTAAAAACTAAAAAAAAAAATATTACATGCAAATAACTTCAAAAAAAATATTAAAAACTTACAACTTTAGAATGTTTTTCTGGAAGACTTTCTTTTGTGGCTGGGCCCGGAACACTCAGAAACAAGAAACCAACAGTAGTCAGAAAGTATGTTATGTTATGTAGTGAATGTGGGTGGCAGAAAAGCCAAGCACTGCGACCGGAGGTCTATTGTACTATCCCACGGAAATAAGGACAGATGGAGAGAAAGACTGAGAAAGTATGGTGGAAGAAGTGCAGGGGAAACGGAAGAACCCCGAGAAAACCTGCCCAGCGCGGATCGTCCACCATCACGAAACCCACATCAGAAACGAACCCCAGTACTCAGAGGTGAGACGCCGATGTCATAGCGACTACGCCAACCGTGCGGCCCAGAAAGTATGTTAGGAGACCATTTTCCTGCATATCGCCTTTCATTTTTGATATTTGCTGATGAAACCTTTCTCCGTGCTCATCGCTGACCATTCCAAGGTTCGTTGGAAAGAAGTTAAGATGGGTGTGCAGGAAATGAAATTTAAGGGACGTATTGCAGCCCATTACCTCATATGACCTTCACAAATTTTCCACAACTTCGATTTAGTTATCTGCTCTGTAATTTCAGAGGAATTTCGAACATACGTCTTGAACGTACACCACGCCACATTTTCTGTTTTGGTGAGTGTTTCCTCGAACATAGGATCCTGCTAAATTTACCGGATTTGAGAACCAATGAAAATGCCAATGAAAACCAGAAAGTTTGGTTAAACAGAAATAACAGTCCAAGAGATGATCCTTCTGCTCTGTCTATATCATAGGAGCAGCAAACGGCATTGAAGTGCGACTGCCATTTAACCAGCTTCTCAAATTACGAGAACATCCGCTACAACAATATTTAGGTGCAAAACTTTTGTTCTTATCTACTTTAGAGTTAAAGTACAATTCATATGCTTTCTGAATCGTAGGAGTAATATTTCCTCTTTGAGATTTATAGTGAATTCACCATACACAGCAAAATACACTCGGAGAATTGACGCGACATCGTTGCTGTAAAATGCCACTTTGTATAAGTTTTACAAACTAAAAGTCGGTTTAACATACTTCTAACATACTGTTAAAAGCACTGTTATCCACAACCACAAAATTAACATCTGAACTCACAATACATGTGAACACACAACTATACGTAAAAACGTTCTGCACAATTTTATTGTCTGAATTTTATTGATACTAATATATATATACCATACTTAGCAGTGGAGTAACGATATACATTTCAGAAAGAATGTAAGCAGAAAATCTGTCATGTAACCGTTAACTTCCATTAGCGTCTGCCTGCAATTTTATCTTACGTTTACAATCAGACCGCGCTGGAATGCCCACCCGGCGTGTATTAGCAGACAGCGGGATTGCATCACTGAACAAAAACCTTACGTGATACGAAAAAATGGAATGCATTTTTGAATTCAGCGCACACAACAACATAAAAATTTCGTAGTTTTAAGTTTCGGCATTTTTGTTGTTGTAGGCCTACTGTGTAATTTTTATTATCGTAACCAGCAAACTATCAATTTTCGTAGCTAATTTAGTTTTTATTTTATTATTATTTTTTAATCGTGGTAATACTATAAGGAAATTTGTGTGTTAGTTTCTTTGGCTTTAAGATTCTATTTGCGCATTATGACTTTAAATTTGAAAATTACTAAAAAGATAAAAATGAGAAAGAGATCAGTGACAATAAGATTGATGGTGTAATAAAAAGGAGCATCTGCTTCGAGATGCAAATTAGTCCATTGCGTTGTTCTACAATAGAATTCTAGCGGAAAAAACGAAATTGAAGAGAATCAGAAATTGTAGACCTATGACAAATCTCTACTTAATGCCTCTGTGCATTTGCATAATAAAACAATGGTGTAATAAAGGGGCTCAAATATCTATGACTACTGATAGGTTGTCAACACTTTAATATGACAAATAATTTCACACATTTAGAATACTAAGCAACAATAAAAAGTTTTACCTAAAATTCAGTGATACGGTGATCAAACAGTGTATCAGTCATTATTATCCATCTGATAATGGTATACTGAAATCGAGGCAGTTTGCAGGTAATAGCAAGAACATTTTTATTCCTTCGATGAATAAATTCCTTTCTCGCTCAAATGTTGCAATTAAGAAGTCTTATTCTCGTTGGCACTATACTAATAAATGCAATTCTCAATTATAAAAACTAGTCCGCTACCCGTCGCTTCGCTCCGGAAGCCTCCGCATATGTAACGGAAAACAACTTTTTATTTATTAAAAAAAACACACACACACACACACACAAATTACATCAAGTAAACTAAAACTAAAATTTTTTAAAAGTTTTTTTTTTTTTAATTTAATTTTTGATGTTTATATTCTGTCAATCAACGACTGCTTTTAGAACCAGCGTGTGAATCATATATCTAAGATATATTTTTATTTTTTATTGAGATTAGAATGTATTCCTCGTGGTCTAATGGCTATGATATCTAACTTCGAAGCAGAAGGTTGCATGTTCGATTACCGTAGTGAGTTTATAGAAATTATTTCTATTTTCACAACTTACGGCAAATGCACCCGACAGACAGAGAAATAAAAGCTTTTAGTAACATAGATATACTTTTCAGTGGTTTTTGATTTAGAAATAGTGATGGCTTTTGAGTTACAAATAGTGATTTTTAAGTATTCTACCTAATGGAAATATTGTTTCTTTTTTTCTTGACTTTTTTTTTTTTAATTACAATTGATACCTTTCAGTGGTATTTGAATTACAAATAGTGATGGTTTTTGAGTTACAAATAGTAATTTTTCAGTATTCTATCTAATAGAAATAGTGCTTCTTTCTTTCTTGATCCATTTTTTTATTCAAACATCTCCCGTGTACACGTGCTTGTTTTTCAATATCACATAGAATTTGGTTAAGTAACAATATCTGGGGGCACGGCAGTGCCCCCGCCAAGACGAGCCGAAGGCAGGAAGGGCACTACGTACCTTTTCTGGAAGTGTTTCGTCGTATTTCGAACCCTCATAACTTCGGCCTGGATAATACTAGAGAGTTCAAATTTTCAGGATATGATGCAGTTACCAGACTAATGAAATACTCATTTATTTAGCTTTTATATTTTGGATTTTATTAATACCTAAAATACGTCGATTCCGTCACTCACTCACTCACTGACTGACTCATGATCATCAAAACCTCTAGGGTACTTCCTGAAGTCCTAGAAAGCTGAAATTTGGTATGCAGGCTAGGATTAGCACACAAACAACAAAAAAATTAAGAAATCCGTAACTTTCACCCTCCAACCCCTCATAAAGGGGGGGGGGTCTAGTTATGTATTATCGAACCCTCACAGCTTCGGCCTGGATAATACTAGAGAGCTCAAATTTTCAGGATATGATGCAGTTACCAGACTAATCAAATACGCTAAGTTTCATTTATCTAGCTTTTATACTTTGGATTTTATTAAGATCTGAAATACGTCGTACTCTCAATGCTTCGGCCTAAATAATACTGTGTAATAATGTGATTTCTTACAAAAGTGCAAACAGCTTGTATATACAAGTTGACCAATAGAAAAACAAAAAAGTAAGGTATTGAAAAAAAAATCCATTTTCTAAATAATCTTAAAACTGAATTTAGTTGTAATAGATAATCCCACCCAAAACATTTCATGTAAAATAAGTTGCCAAGACTCACATGCTCATAACGCTTTCACTGTTAAAAAGTTATCAGATCTCATCTTACAAAAAGAAATGAAATCCCACCCAAAACATTTCATGTAAAATAAGTTGCCAAGACTTACACGCTCATAATGCTTTCACTGGTAAAAAGATACCAGATCTTATGCCAAGCCCCTCATTCTACATGCCTAACTCTAAAAACCCCAATATCTTGGTCAAAAAGTATGCCTTGGCATACTCCATATCCTTTACATAACTCCATGGGATTGTCTGTGCGACAGCCACGAAACGGCCAAGCCATACTTTTTGACCAAGATATAGGGTTTTTAGAGTTAGGGCTTGTAGAGTTAGGCCTTGTAGAGTTATGGGCTTGACTTTACATGAGATCTCATATTTTTTTACCAGTGAAAGCATTATGAGCGTGTAAGTCTTGGCAACTTATTTTACATGAAATGTTTTGGGTGGGATTATTATATTTAAAATATTCCAACATTTCGGCAATTATAGTTCTAATTGTCATTTTCGAATTAAAAATAAACAGACGGGTCGGAAATAAATAAAATATCTTGAGATTCAAAAAAAAAAAAAGGTTGAAGTCATTCATTATTGATTGGGGGAAGGGGAAGGACACATAAGTCAAAAAAACTACAATATGGGTAGTAGTCACCTTGGCCTAATGGATAAGACGTTTGACTTCTGATCAGAAGATTATAGGTTCGATTCCTGTCGCGGACATTTCATTGTAAAAATTATTTCTATTTTCCATTCGCTGAGGAAATTTCTATTTTCCATTCGCGCCGGACAGACAGACAGATAGACAGAGAAATAAACGATTTTAGTAATATAGATTGATACCTTTCAGTGGTTTTTGAAATACAAATAGTGATTTTTCAGTATTCTACCTAATAGAAATAGTGCTTCTGTCTTTTTTGAAACTTTTTTGAATTACAATTGATACCTCAAAGAAAAACTTTAGAAAACACACGATAACTAAACAACAAAAATTTCACTGCGCTGATTTTAGGTTATTTGCTGGGTACCGGAGACGGCGGCTGTTTCGGGTTTCAACACCCTCTTCAGCCCGGTCCCGCCCCCAGCATAACCCAGCTCAGTGAAAGTGACAATACATCAAACGGACGAACATTTAAAACAATGACCCCTCAGTTAACTAATATCAAAAAAATAAAATAAACAATAAAAGAGGGAAAAAACAAATTCACGCTAGCAACTCGCTTAGCTTATTAAGAATTTATTGTATTAAAATCTTAGTAATGAAATCAAAATTAACGTGCGTACATTGTTAAAACATTAAAGAAAAACTTTAGAAAACACACGATAACTAAACAACATAAATTTCACTGAACTGATTTTAGATTATTTGCTGGGTACCGGAGACTGCAGCCGTTTCGGGTTTCACCACCCTCTTCAGCCCGGTCCCGCCCCAGCATACTTTCACTGAACCTGTCGTATCTAGTAATTTCAAATGTAAATTAAAATCACACAACAATTCTCTTCAATTTAAATCATCTACAATTTCCTATCAAGTCTTTAATTATTCAAAACTATCATTGAAACGTTTCTATAATTCAATTAAGAACAATTCGACCTTAAGGCCTCCGACGCACTTGCGTATATTTATCCACGAAGTCGTAAAATCTTCCCCTCTTCTTTCCCTCTTCTTCCCCTTTTATTGCTGCCTCAAGCAATATAATAATTGTTCCTATTGTGATAACCCCTCGTTGCAGTGGAAAAAATATAGATTTCGCTCTATATGTACGCGTTGGTTTCAGACCTCGGGCGAATTGAGGGTTCTCTAATGAACCCTTCCCTGCGGAGGGGAGACTTCGTTTATGACTTCGTTGAAGAATATATGCAAGTGCGTTCTTAGCCTAACTGTTTCACGCCAAGAGTCGTCAACTTGGGAATTCTTCGTTATTTGTAAATGTTGCTTCTACAAAAACATAATGAATACATAGTTCTATCACTCTTATGTTAACAAAATCTCTAAAGAAATTGAGATATTAACAAAATCTGAACAAATGAAAGGATTTATTTTAACGGTAAGTGTAGCCATTAAAAACCTTGCAAGGAAACCGACGCTTTTCTCAATCCAGGGTCAATTCATATGAAATCAACCAATAAAAAAATAATCTGTTGCTGACATATTTTATTTTATTTTTGATAGTACATTTTCTGTTTATATATACATCTGAGAGTAAAAAGGATTTTTTTTTTAAATTTTATCACTACTACTTTGGCTTTAATGGCCATTTTGTTTATGAGGGTCGGCCATTTTTGCCGTTTTCAGAGGTTAGCAATAAGTTAAATAACTTTTTTATTTATTAAGATTTCAACTTGAAATAAAAACCATCTTATTCTAAATGAAACCATTTACAAATCATGTTATGACCAAAAATGTGTTAAGTTGTAAGGAAATAATCTAAAACTTAACTAGAAAAATGTGTTTTCGATTAGAGTAAATTGAAGAATTTAGGGATTTTTTTCCAAAAGCTAAAGTAGTGGTAGTAAAATTAAAAAAAAAAATCGTTTTGTATTCCCAGATGTATATATAAATAGAAAATGTACTATCAAAAATAAAATAAAATATGTCAGCAACACCCATTGGTTGATTTCATATGGAGGGACCCTCCACCAAATTCCCGAGATGCAGTGCGAGCATGAATAGCAGGAAAATACTGCTAAAAAAATGGTATTTCGCTGTTTTTTGTTTTACAGTTGATTTCCATGATTTTTACTGGCCGACGACTGTTAAATCTAAGTGAAATTTTTAGTATGGGGAGGAGCCAGGTTCGATTGGTTTTTGATGAGCAATAATTGTTTAAGTAATCAACTGATTTACTTTGTTTTTTCCAACTGTAATCGTAACCTACATTTAAGTTTTATTTCTTGAAGCGAGTTTCGTCTTTTTTATGTAGTGTTTCCTATTGAGCTGTGATAAAATCCGTTTCTCAAATTGGGTTTAAGGCTTCCAAACTTATTCTGACATTCCACGAACGAACAGCTGGCCTCTCTTTACCGACCTCCCTCAGACTATTCAGCTGCTGATCTCCAATATGTCAAATGGTAGTTTGGAACTTTCACTACTACTATTCCCTCTTCACATTTCGCAGAAAGGAAAACTTCACATTTAGTTTAAGATTTTATCTTTTGGCTTAAATTTTTATTTTGGCAATTATTAACTTATGTTATTAATCAGAAAAAAGAATATTTTCTTATATAGCGGAAAAAAATGCAATAAAACAACTAATTAAGATTAAATGTGTTTACACTAACAATTACAAAGGCAGCCGGTTTCATCGATAATTTCATCGATTTCATCAGACAGAATGAATTACAGAAGAGGTCCACATCTTAGAAAATTAAACACGAATCAAAACTTTACATAATTATGAATAATGCGACGTCGGTTCCTTTATGGAACCATGAAGATGGAGGGGGAATCGACCTTGCGAGATAAAGGAATTCTTCACAGGTAGAAGCCAGTATCCAGGTAGGCACAAAGAGACATCAAGAAGACTTGTAGGGTCCTAAAGAACCCTACAACGAGGCACGCGAAACAATTAGGTTCATTTCATCTCCTGATGTTCCTGAAGTTCTTGTTTTTCGTGCTTTCGTTAGGGTTCTTTGGGATCCAGTCTCCTTGATGTCTCCAAAATTCATTGCATCCTTCCAATCGTTATTACCCTTTATCTCGTATGGATGATTCCACCTCCAGCATCATGGTCCTGATCTACGTCGTCATAAAGAAACCGACGCGACGTTTGCATTATTCTTAATTATGTATATTTTTGATTCGTGTTTGACTTATAAGATGTGGATCTCTTCTGTAATTTATTCTGTCTGAAGAAATCGATGAAACCGATTGCCTTTGTAATGTTTGATATAAATGCATTTAATTTTAATTAGTTATGATTAGTGATTGAATTTATTCTCCTCTACGTTATGAAACACACGTTAAATTTTGGGATTAGAATTTTTTTTTTTACTTTTAAAACGTACTTTTTACTTTTCTTTTTGTTACCCAAAAAATTAACCAAATAAAATATAAAAAATGCCCATGTTTATTTTTTTGTATTAGGAAGGCTACTTTTCTTTTTTGTTTTTCGTTTTCAATATATTTCCATATCGACGTTGTAAAAAGAATGTTCTATCTCTATTTTCCACTCATGCATATATCGAACTGAATTCATAAGAGGAATAACATTTGCAACGAAATTACTTTTGTTTACGAGAAATTCTTAGAGAGAAAAGAAAAGAAAATGAATCACTGAATGGGAAGGATATTTTCTTTCTTTAGATGTAATGCGGAAATCAAAGAACCAAAAGATTGGTTATTGCGGTGTTTCATAAATGCGGTGTCTTTTATTAAATAGAAATTTAACTTTTAACTGAAGCAATGATTTGTGGGAAGATATGATTAGTGGATAAATTGTATTTAATGAAAACAAGGACTTTACACTTATCGAATAGATATAAATGGTATTTGGACTTAATCTGTCCAAATGAATTATTAAGTCTCATTAAATAAAGAGTTAGGAATCTTCATTTATTCTTAGAATTAAGTAAGCAAACGAAGGCACAACGCTATAAGAAAGGATTCGCACCCTGAGTTGTCATCGGGAAGAGACTGGGATGGACGAAATGGACGAAATGATCTTTGAATCATTGGGCACGTTAAATTTCTTTTCATTTTAAATACATGACTTTTGGGCTTTATTTAATGCCACATTTAAATTCCTTTTGCGCCTAGCAGATTGCAGAACAAGGAATAGTTGTTTTTTGTTTATTATTTAAGTTTTAGTTAGGATTTCTTCTGGGGGAGTTCCCGCTTTCGGGAGCGAGTCCCGGGAAAGCTATATCCCTCGCATCTTCTGGGTCTGTCATTCGGTGGAGTTTGGCTGGCTGATGAGTCCTAATAAGGACGAAATGGTCCACCCCAGTCTCTTCCCGATGACAACTCAGGGTGCGAAACCTTTCTTATAGCGTTGTGCCTTCGTTTGCTTACTTAATTCTTTGAATCATTGGGCACGTTAAATTTCTTTTCATTTATTCTTTTATTAATAACTTGAAAAAAATGAAATGATGCCAATTTAGGCAATTATGTCATATTCTGTATGTAACACTTATAGTTCTGATTATAAAACAAAATATGGCAACATTTTAGTAAAGTCCATCTTCTTGGTTTAGAAGTTAATTTATTGTTAACATTTTATTTCTAAAACAATAGAATATTTTCCAATAAAAAAGGATTTCTGAGTTTTTTATTATCTTTAAATTAAAGTCTTAAATAATATTATTAAAAGTATGTATACATTAAAAAAAAACTCTAGTTAATGTTCAGTGTTTTGTTTTTGGTAAGAAATTCATTTATAATTTTGTTATTATATTTTTATTATAAGCCAAATTCCTAGGAATGGAAATTACTCAGTCTGTATGGGTGCTGCTTCGCCCCTCCCCCCTCCCAACAACTTTTTTTTTTTTTTTTTTTAAACCACTAGTTAAATCTTCATGAAATCTTCAAACACAGTTAAGGACAAGAGACAATGTAACCTTTATGTTTGAAGTCTGTTGTAAATGGGTTCTTGAAATGAGCTCGAAAAAGTGACGAAAATTCTCACAGAAAAAACATTAGAACTAAAATAATATGGTCGTCTGCAACAAAAGAAGTTTTAATAAGATATTATTAAAATTGACTGAATTCAGATAACTTATGTAATAATGTGCCTTAGAAAATGAAAAAAAAAATCAAATAAACAAACAAACTATTGTTTGTATATAGCAGATATAATTAAAAATAAGACAAAACAAATGAAGACGCTTTATAATATTATTTTTACAGCTTAAGAAAAAAGGACTTTCGGAGAAAAACTTAAGGAGAAAAACTAAATAAAAACTTAAGGAGAAGAGGAAAAGGAGCGAAGATAAATTGAAAGATAGAGTCAGCAATAGTTGAGAATTTAAAAGAGCTTTCTATCACAATAGCAAAAACAAACATTGGTAAAACCACAAGCCTCATATCAAGAGCAAATTTGGTAGAGCAATATGGCTCACAACATGGGAAAGTTGATTTAGTACAGAAATTTGAAGTTCAATTTATCAAAGCAGAACCATAGAATTTCATTTATAATATCGTGCAATAATGTACGTAAAAAAGATAGCTACATGCATTTTGGTGATCGTCGAAATATCTATCTTCTGTGTTCATTTCAGGACATGTGTTCAGGATAGATGTTCAAATGTATAAGATCTAAGATATAAAAATGTAGAATAAAAAAATCAGAAATTTTAAAGATCCAAGTCAAATTGGTTTTATTTTTCACTTTCTCTCTGTTTACCATTGTAACCTTCTATTCGTAAATATTCATTATTTCATGGATTCTAAATAGTACTAGAACGGTAGGGAAAGTATTTCCTTTATTGAGTTTTTGGTGCTCATGGGGCATTGCAAATCTAGACTCCGACTTTTCATTAACCTTCGGGATTAGTTGAGATTGGGTGATGTACCGAATGCTTTCTGTATTTCCGGTTCCCATTTTCCGGAAGACAAGAAACCGGTTCCCATTTTACTGAGAGCTCACTAAGGTTCATCCGAAGAAGAAATAACCTAGGAAAAATCCTGGACCACCGCCGAGGATCGAACCCGGTTCCTTCATTCCATAACCCATTGCATACACCAGTGGAATACCTGGCCCAAATTGTCTTGTAAATCAAAGTAATGTTTTGTTACAGTTAGAGCACTTATATATTTTTTAAAATTTTTCATCCTTATTATTCGGTCTATCTAACTTCTCATTTCTTCTATTTTATCTATTGTACAATTCTCAAAAACCGTAGATTTAACAGAAATGCTCTGAATTATTTCATAATCCAACAAAGATTGCATTTTTATATCTGTGTTATTGTAATTTTATAAACTCAAGACTGAGACAAGAGTTAGAAATGATCAGTGGCGGATTTAGCACTTGAAAGGCCCTAGGCGCAATTCAATTTTGAGGCCCCCTCTAAATATTTTTATTACCTTTGGGGGCCCGGGGCGGGAGTTCCATTATTCCACAACCAAAAAAAAAAAAAAAGGAAATACTAGGGTGGATGGGGCCCCTAGGCTGACTGGTGAGGCCCCCTAGGCTTGCTTTTACAACCCAAAAAAAAGGAAATCTTGCTTTTACAACCAAAAAAAAATTTGTTTTTTATTTTGAGAGGTAAATTTTGAGGCCCCCTTGATTGATGAGGCCCGTGGCGCGCGCCTCCTGCGCCTATTGGGAAATCCGCCACTGGAAACGATTTATGTCTAATGCTTTCAATTAAAAAGATCTTCTAAACATTTCAAAATTTTATTACCTTCAAAGTGAATACTTTGACAGAAATGTTAAAAGTGTGGACGAAGAATACTTATAACTTTACTTAATTTGTTTTTATTTGAAATAAATTGAAAGGAAAGGTGTGCAAGAATGCCTGCGACAATGTTCCTGTAATTTGTAGGAATGCTTTCATGCCATAAAGCAGAAACTAGAAGCGATGAAGGAAGTGAACGTGGCTTTGCTAAATGGGGCGCGATTGTACGAAGGTTTAAGCAGTTAGGCGAACTAAGGCCTTTCATGTCTCAGCTAAAAAAAATAAAAAAAGAAGTAACTTTCCTATCAACAAACAACACACACGAAAATAGGTTCTTACGCACCCCTACTATGTGAGACCCACGGGCACAAGCGTTAGGTTGAAGTCAAGGCATTCTCACCTTTGATTCAGTCAGAAATTTCCAATTGAAAGCCACCTTGTAGAAACTTTTACCTTATTTGACAGATAAATTTCACCTAAATAAAGGATTTTTTCAAAATTTAAGTAGAAATTTTAAAAAAAAATTAATTTCTTATTTTTAGTAGAGAATTTTTAATTGACTTGTTTATTTATCTATTGAAAATCTTTTCGAAAATGCTTTTCTATTCTCTCATTTTTTTTATATTTATTTTAATAATCTTGTTTTGTAATAACAAACTAAATATAATTTTAAACGATATAAATACATACATTTTGTTAAAGAATTTTTAATTATGCAAAACATATTACAATGTTGATTTGTAACATACGTTTATTCGTTAATACAGGGTGTACTGAAATGTGTTGCCAAACTTACAGGTTGTATTCAATCATGCAAAACAACGAATAAATGTCATATAAACATGGGTCTGGAAATGCTTTATTTCCAAGATATAAATGATGCAACAATACAGAGGTATTGGCCTTACAGTAGCTCACAGAAGTAGCTTACAATAGCTTACAGTAGTTTCACAGAAATTGCTCGATGCTTACAGGGATTTCCTGGAAAATGAGTTGCTAGATGCATGGAGGATGTTCCTTTGCACACTCGTCGCCACATGTGGTTCATGCATGATCGTGCGCCACCTCATTACAACCCGACGACTTCTGAACCAACGTTATCGTGACCGTTGGATTGGAAGAGGGGAACCAACAGCATGGCCTGCTCGTTCCCCTGATTTAAACCCTTTGGACTTTTTCGTATGGGGTTATCTTGAAGCAACTGGTTTTTTTTTTTGGTTGGAGGAACCCTAGGTGGAAATATTTTATATTCAGTCTGGGCGCCAAGTATTTCAGTCTACCATTTCTTCAAAGGAATCTCCTTTTTCAAACTTTATTTACGGTATTTTATAAAATTTTTAAATATCTATTTGGGGTGTTTTTTTTTTTTTATTTGAAATAATTGAATTCAATATCAGGAAATATTTGCAAGTATCTTTCTGTTATTAAGTTTACAGTTCAGTAAAAAAAAAATCAACTCTAATAGTTAAGTTGTAATACCTATACTACAAAACTGATGTTTTTTTTTTAGAAAAGTATGTAACTTGTAGGTAGAGGTATAAATGCTGGCATAGATATCTATGTTAGAAAACAATAATAGTTTTTTTTAATGGTTATGGTTTAATGCTAAAGAAACCTTCCTGCAGAAGTTAGAAATAACTAAACAAAAGTCTTATGAGTTGGGAATCGTTTATACATTCTAATAATTACATTTTAGAAATTTATGAGAAAGAAAGTAACCTAAAGGTTTTAGGATATTGTCCTTATCACAGTACTTTAATACGGATTTTTTGTTGTTGTTGTCATATAAGGAGAGGTATTATTTACTTAATTTCTAGGTATTAGTAATCACTATTAAAATTTGGATTTGTATATTTAATATATTTAGTATACTGACTCAAGTCATTAAATGAAATGCAATATATTCTAAATATTTTCATTCATTTACGTCTAATAATAAATTGCTGTTTATACAATCAATAGTCTTGCTTTTTATCATTTGAGTCCTTCAACAACGAACAAAGAAAGTTTATAGAATTTATTTTAGTCTTCTGAATCACATTGCTTTTGGACTCATTAAAAATCAATTATCCAAGAATTTACCTTAACTTGCATAATGCGCTGATTTGTCTGTGTTGACGGTTTATTCCTTTGATTCCTCCTTTGAATCCTTTCCCTTTTTCTAAGATAAGGATCTGGAATGTAGGCTATTTATGGCTTTCTAACTATCTATTCAGCGATTGTATCTTTATCACTAAATATTATTCTTGCGTTCCTGTGAATTATCCATAGATGAAAGATTTGACTTCTTCAATATGCTTAGTGGGACAAGTATTAGCCTTTTGCCATATATAAATCCATCCTCACTTTTCTTTAATTAATGTTCCTTTACCATTCCCTTTCTTTCTTTGTTCCTTCTTCATTCTGCAGTCGTAATAATGTTCAAGTCTTAACGAATGTGCTTATATAATTGCAACTACAATAATGCTTAGTTCATATATTGTTGAATTGTTCAAGACGACGAAAAACAAAATGAAAGTAATGTATTTGATTCAATCAGACTTTTAGGAGACTTACTATTTTGAAATTCAGTTAGTAAAGTTAAAGTGTGCCCTTCATCTTATCGAAATTATAGCATTTTTGGAAAATTATAACATTCTGTTAACGCGCTGGCTGTTAAAGAAAATATATTCACAATTTAAGATAATTTTTAAATTCGCCCGACACGAAGAAACCCACGTAACACAAACCGTTGGGCCAACGTTGGGTCATGGTTGGCACTGTTGGGGAATGGTTAGTGGTTTTGCCAACCGAATGCCAACAATGGCCCAACGTTGGCAATGATGTGTAGGCCCAACGTCAGGAAAACACCGTTGGCCCAACGTTATTTTTTTGGTTGGCAAATGAAAAGTTACAAATTGTGTATCATGTTTCTGCATTATTGACAAATTAAAATACATATATAATTTTAAAATGAAAATAATGATTTTATTGCATGAAATTTAAATCTTTAAATTATGCTGGGGCAACACCCTCTGCAGAAAGGTCTGTTTATCAAGCGCCGTGTAGCCAAACTCCGCTAGAGGGAGCCATCGCAGAGCCATCGGAGCCATGAGGACACCTCTCTGTCGGCAACTAAGTTTTCCCTATTTCATTGTTCTTTTGAAGAGACAAATTGCAGTTTTTATTTACTGAATATAATATATTTTACACAATTCTTTGTCAAGAATCTGGAGATAACAAAGATAAGCCCCTTTTAAGATAATGTAAAATACTTTTGAAATATAGCTTAACGAATTCATTAGGCCTAATTTTTAGGACAAACTTAGAGTTGCTTCACATGTGAATTTCGAATAATGAGTGCATGTTAATTTTTTTCTGAATTTAAAGTTGTTTTTTTTTTTTTAAATATATTATAAATTAATGAATGTTTCGTAAATTACATGCTTTTTGTAACGGATTTTATAACGAAATTTTGAAACTTTATTAATTAAATCTGTTTGGTGTTGTTATTGTTTATAAAATAATATCTCATCACTCTTAAAAACATAAATAAATATTTAATATGCTTTACACGCAAATTTTCGGAAAGATAATACGACTTTCCTTTATCAAGCTACCGTATATAATGGAATATTAATTTAAAAATAACAAAAACAGGATAACGAGCCTTAATTCAACAAAATAAGTAACCTTAAACAATAATAAGAATCATGTCATTACTAACATGCTGATAAACAATAAACAAATAATTTACTAATAACAATTAATAATTTAAAAATCATAACATTACCTATATTGTGACAGTAATAATAATGATAATAATAAATTCAATAATACTAGATAATAAATAAAACTCCCTATGTTAATTTACAAGTTCTTTAAATTTTGTAGTTTTGTTTGAATTTAAATTTAACATTTCTTTAGCGAAATTTACATCTATCCCTTCGTTTCTATTTAAATTTTGGCTGCTTGTATTTCTTATGAGAATACTTGCAATTAATTTTCTAGTTACAGTATCTTTTTCGTTGTATAAAGTTTTTACATTACTGAGTAGTAGTTAAGTCTATGTCCACATTTAATACAGTGTTCTGTAATTTCTGATCTATCTATTTGGCCATTCTTCAAATAATTTCCTTGTTCTATTATGAGTTCTCTTGAATCGTTCTTTTGCTTTCTCCTACATAGAATTTATTATAAATTTCACACTCAATTTTATAGATAATACCCATTTCATTTTTTAAATCTCTTATTTGTTTATTTTAGAACATAATATTTTTCAATTTATTCCTGTACTCAAACGTGACATCAAAATTGAATTTCTTTCATATTTCCTTTAACATGATACTGCTTTTATTTAAGTAAGGTAATATTATCCTTTTTTTTATCTGTTGTCTATTTAGTTCTTAAATATTAAATTTATTATATTTTAATATAACTTTATTTATAAATTTATCTTCATAACCATTTTTCTTTATAATCTCTTTCATACTTTCTATTTCTGTTTTGTAATCCTCTTCTGAACTTGTTACTCTGTCAAATCTATGGATATAATTGTCTACTATATTTCTTTTTATAAAATGTTCATGGCCTCATTTGAAATGTAATAAATGATCACTTTGGAAATCTTTTCGAAAATGGTTTAATATCAAATTGTTCCCTTTTTTTGAAAAGCAAATATCCAAGAAAAAGAGTTTATCATCTTTTTTTTTTCATTTTAAATTTTAGTTTTTTTCTTTTATTAATCTCCTCAAAAAATTAAAATTCAAACAAAACCACAAAATTTGAAGAACTTGTAAATTAACATAAGGAGTTTTATTTATTATCTAATATTATTGAATTTATTATTATTATATTATTGGATTTATTGTTGTCACAATATAGGTAATGTTATGATTTTTATATTAATAATTGTTATTAGTAAATTATTGGCTTATTGTTTATCAGTATGTTAGTAATGACATGATTCTTATACTGTATAAGGTTACATATTTTGATGAATTAAGGCTCGTTATCCTGTTTTCGTATTTTTAAATTATTATTTCATCATGTAGCTTGATAAAGGAAAGTCGTATTATCTTCCGAAAAATTGCGAATAAAGCATATTAAATATTTATTTATGTTTTTAAGAGTGATGAGGTATTATTTATGAATTAATATGACTATTAAGAGATTAGGAGGAAATATGGATTAGACTGTTAATGTTTATCTGTTTGAATTAGAAAATTTTAGTTAAATTAAAAACCGTGAAGTATTTTTTTATTTTAACTATATTTTCTTTTATTTTAATTATTGGTTCTTTAATTAACATTGAAAGGAAATCATTAAAATTTTATTTCTTTAATATTAAATGTATGTGTTTAAAACAAGATACCTGTTCTGTTAGTATAATTAAGAAACTCAAGGAAACATAAGATTCACAAGGATTATTTTCTCTCTAAGTAAATGTTTAAATCCAGTAAACATTCCCTATAGAACTGAAAGTGTAAGATTACAATAACAGTAACATTGTTTTTTATATTTGAGGATGGCAATATTAGCAACCCCTTTTTTTTAATATTAAAAATAATTTCATTTAAGTAAAATTTAATAGAATTTTAATTTTTTTTTATCTCTATTTAGACAACATTCTTAAACAAAACATATAAGAAAAAATAAATATATCAACTCCATTTCAATACGTGCTCAATATTTAAATATTGAAATGGATTTGATATTTAAATTTTACAATCATTTTTTAAAATCCTGTTAATTTTTTTTCAGGTGTAAACATGCCTTTGTGTTGTTGTGTGCCTGGATGCAGGCTCAATTTAGAAATGAGAAGAGATGACAAAAGTCTTTCAATTTCCAATTTTTCTGTGAATACTTTGTCTGGCTTCAGTGCAAACAAAACTTTACAGACTGACAACAGTGTACGGAGTTTTATGATATCTTCTATATATTCAGACAATATAAAGATGTTGCAGCCCTTATTCCTGTTAAAAATTTAACTGCTAGTGATCTGCTAGAAATGACAAGAGCAGATAATAGAAATTGTAAAAAAGCTGGATACCCTATTATTAGTAACATTGCTGACAACAGGATCAACAGAAATATGTTCACTCAGCTTTGTGATGGTATGTTAACAACTTTCATAAGTAATGCCAAAAACGGTGAATTCAAAATCTTTTTGATTCGGTCCATATTCTTAAGAGCATCAGAAATAATTGGATAAACCAACAAACCGAGAAGGCTTCATTTTTTTCTCAGATCTGGGAACTATACTGAAATTTTTATAGTAACATTTAAAGATTTGATATTAATTCATGGGAATTAAAAAGCAGCTTAGTAAAACTTGCTCCAAAATTAAATGAAAAAGTTCTTTCTCCATGTAATCTTGAAAGATAGAATTTCAGTTAAAGTTTGAGAATTTTTCATGAAACAAATATTGTTGCAGCATCACTTTTGGACAGTCAGAATACTGAAGGACTTGTTAAGTTTTTGCAGATTGTAATAAAGTGATGGAAAGTACTCAACATCAAGAACACTAAAAAAGGTCATGTTAATTATAATTTCAAAATAATAGTGTGGCAGAGGAATAATCTTATTCACGGTGTTTTCTATTGATACTTCAGCTTGGCGTCTTGATAATGACTGAGAAAAAAAACTCCTCAAGCAAATGTATCTGTGCTTTTATTGCTAGAAAACTGTTCTGCTCGACCAGCAAATAGAAGCACAAATGCGCTTGCTTTTTTTTTTTTTTTCTTTCAATTATCAAGAAGACACCATCAGTAGAATTAATCTTCAAAAGCACTTATTTTTAAATTTTATGTGTTAAAAGTATTTTATTTCGAACAATAGTTTTTTTTGTGTTTGTTTGCAAGTTGAGATCAAAACCATTCTACAGAATATTTGATGCTGCAATCATTATCGACAGATCTTCAGCTAAGTATAGGGTCTTAATATTATTTTAATCACTTTTGGCTGTTTGTAAATGCGTGGTGTAATATTTATTTTTATTTCATAATGAATAATAAAGTAGTCAATCTAAGTTAAAAGTATGTTGAATGTTGCTGTTCTGCATAAACAAAGGCTTTAAAAAGACAGCAGAGCAATGGCTTGAATTTTCAATTAAAACAGGGTGTATAGATTCAAACTTGATGATGTAGATCACAAGTTTACAATTACTGATTTTTGTCATTACATTTTAAATTAAAATATTTGTAATTCAGATCAGTGTTAGGATTAACTTTTTTATATTTTTTTAGTACATTTCAAAACTTGTCATTTCCAAAAGGAAAACAAAATGGTAGAGATTTTTTTTTTATTTTACTGAAAGTAGGATTTCTAATAGTCATTTTCAATCATTCCAATATTGATGTTGCAGCAATGGCAGTTTAAGTTTTACTGTGATAAAATTAAATATCAATTTGTGTATATACATTACATTTATGTTTTGTAAATAAACTATCAAACTTGTGCATATGTACATTGTTAAATTACTTTATAACTTTTTCATTCACACATTACTTGATAAGCAATTTGTTGATTAATAAAATTGCCATTCCTAATATCTAGCAGTTTTGTGCAACTTTACATTAAGTTATTTAATACATTAAATATTTATTTCATTAAAAATAATGCTAAATTATGAAGCAGTATTTTCTTCATCTTATTTCATATCTATAAGAGAATTGGTGTATTAAAAGCTTAATATTCACATCGACATATTTAACAAACAGTATCTTCAATTTCCTAATATGATTTTAAAATTTTTCAATAACCTCTTTCAAACACGCTTAATATTCACAGAGCAGTAAGGTTTGAATAAATAATAATTATTGGAATGGGGGGTTGATGTTGAGGATTACTAGGAACTAATTTATTTTTATGGACAAGATTTTATCATAAATCCTAATAGTTCATTTACATTGTTTTCAAAAACAATTTGCAATACTGATTCCAAAGAACATTATATTTGTAAATAGCTATAAAACTTAAAGAATGGTCCTAATTTGTTATTTCTAAATATTGTAGAATCACTTTTTTGGAAAACATATCATTTGCTTCAGTATTTTTACAAATTCTTTTAAAAGGAGAGCCAATATATGAACATTTTGGTGCAATGAACTTTAACAAGTAAATTTTAATTGTCTGTGTCTTTAGTTAGTTGCTGTGTATTTGTTTCATTTGACTTGAATTTTGCTGGTATAAGATAAAGAATCTAGGAAATTTCCTGTTGCTGATGTATGTGGCTATTTACAAACATCAATGTTGTTTTGGATCAATTTTGATATGATTGTGTTGGCCCGACCTCATTGGCCCTACATTGGCACGACCTCGTTGGCCCAACATTGGCAACTCTGCCAATTTCAACGTTGGGCCAACGGTTACCTGTGAATGTTGGCCCAACGTTGGCACGACCGCTTGGCACGACCGCTTACTATAATTAAGCTTAAAATCAATGAAATTGTCATGAGAAACACTCGCTATAGTGAATCATTACATTGGAACAGTACCGTTTCTTCTGTAAAATTGCACATAATTGTTCAAAAATTGTTACAAATAAATCTGTTCTATTTAAATGTGTGAATGAAGCCTATTTTTAAGATCATGTTTCATAAGACCAAGTTGTTTTAGTTTTACTTTTTTCCTTATTTTTTAAAAGACAAACTGAAACCTGTCTTCTTTAGTCGATTTGGGCCAACTAAGGACCACGGACAATAGCCCCGTACGACGACCGTCACAGTGGAGCTAGTAAAGTATGAGAAGATAGACGAGATTCACGTCAAGTCCACAATAACACTGAAATAGTAAATCCCAGATAGAAACGGACGAAACACAGAAGAGGAGGAAAGAAACAGCCATGCGGATGCCGGAATTCGAACCCAGTTCCAACACAAGGCCGCACGGCAGACCGTCGCCTAAACCGCTCGGCCATGTCGGAACGGCAGACTGAACCTTTTTTTATTTATGTATATATATTCGTATGTATCCACTCCTAACAACTTTTGAAACGGTGTATGAATTTTGAAACTTGGTGTGAACGTCATGAGCGCATATTTTGCTTATTTCCAAAAATATGTATTTGGAAATCGTTTAATAAGGCAATGCAGTGTAGCCTCGGAAGAAAAAGGAACACAGGAATGCTCAATGCACATTGCTAACACCCCTCAAAGTAATCTTCAAGATTGTCTATCGCACCAACGTATGGTTGCTTGCGTTTGGGAAGGCGGAAAATACCATGTGACCTCTCGCCGAAACGCCGTCAAAGTTCTATCTTTGTTCGCATGCCTTTCTCACGCAACTGCAGCTTGAGTTTTGGAATCAAATCTAAGTCGCATGGATTCCAGTCTGGCGAATACTGAGGGTGTTCCAAGGCTTCCCACCCCCATTTACGTAACAAAGCATGTGAAGAAGCTACTGCGTGACTTGTGGTGTTATCGTGAAGAATTATGGCGTTGGACAGCAGTTCCCAACAGCTGCCAACGTACGGTGGACAATCTTGGAGATTACTTTGAGGGGTGTTAGCAATGTGTATTGAGCATTCCTGTGTTCCTTTTTCGTCCTTGGCTACACTGCATTGCCTTATTAAACGATGATTTCCAAATTCATATTTTTCACTTGCTCTCATGACGTTGCTTCATTGACCACGTTAGTGGTGCCAATTAGAAAGCACATCCAACAAGCTTTCAAACGTATCTTCTGGAATTGCAGTGGTGCTGCATGTGGAAGTACATGTTAATTACAAGGGTAAAATAGATGGTATTTTTAGTTTTTTAAATATCTTTGTTTTGTTTTTGTTTTTATATTTTCTGCTCTCTTCCTATCAACTGCATATTTATAGTTTAAATCCTTCTGTATTTAAAGTTTAAGTTTCACTGATAGACCAAATATTTGGTTTATAAAAAACTTTATAATTCGGTAATCTCATATGCTTTTACTCATTATAAACTGCAAACATTGTGTTAATAATCAGTGGTGCTTCAAGATATTACCATAGGTTTCAGTTAACATCCATATCGTTGTCACATGATGATACACAGTTAAAATATATTTGATATTGTATTATTAGATTGTCTATTAGGTACTGTTTATCTTCAGTCTTGGTTGAAAATGAATATTCTTCATTTATGAAAAAAATTTTTTTATATATATACTGGGAAAAGTTCGATTTCACTATTTTATTTCACTTGGATTTATGCTTTTCGAAAACTTTGTTATTTAATTAATCTAAATATTAAATAGTAATCATAAAGGACATTCTTGCTAGTTATTCCAAATTTTTACAGACTTGAGTGTTGTAATGAGATAATGCAGATTTATCTTGTAATATGATATTGGATTTAAAGTGAGCTGCAAGTAGACAAAGCAAAAATAACGAACACTTGCTTAAAAAAAATAGTAGTAATAACAATAAGCTTTTTAGAAAATAAGAATTCAGGCAAAGCAAATATTCAAACATTTCTTTTGTGCAAATAATGAAGTGAGCATAGAATTTATTTTTTTCTCTTTCATCTAAAAACGGTTGTTTCCATTTCTGATCAAATTTCAGATCTTTTTGTAGCTATATCAGGAAACAGAACCCAATCTTTAAAACTTAAGCAAAGAAAATATTAGATATTACAAGCTAAAAGATTTTGGAATAGATTCAAATTGATTTTGAGATCGTTGTTATTGATGAGCATTTAAAACATTTCCTAATTTTTATTGCTTGTCGCCTATTTTTTGACTTTATTAGTTAGTTTACTTTCCTAAGGATGTGGGTGTCCAAGAATAAATACGTAAAACAATCTTGTAAACTTTTTCATGTCTAACTCCAACATGAAACGATCCGATTTTGCATTTGAAATCTTTTCGAAATGGCTCATTTTCAGGAAATTTTCTCATCAGAATGAAAAAAAATTCTCACAGAAGCAAAACAAGGAATTGCCATTTATGTATAAAAATGCATAAAAATCCGTTTAGTAATCCTCTATCATCTGAGCGTACTTTGATTCAAATTCATTGATAAAGTATTTTAAAAATCACAGCCTTTTCGGACTAAATTAACTTTCATAACTTACAGAAAACTTGAAACCTACTGTTTACACTCGGTAGGTATTACGAATTCCTTTGTATTGCAATGTAAATTTTGACGTGAATTTTAACATACAAATTTTAACAATTTTTACAACGGAATAAAAACAAATAACAATCACTGGGCTACTTTTGGAATATTTGACACCGGCAATCCAAGACAGTCTGTTTCAGTTTTTACCCTTCTAAGTGTCTGCAGCTCAGTAAAATCAAAAGAAATATAAACAAAAGACAGGTAAACATAAGAATGGTCCTTCATATAAAAAAAATTTAAAAATAAATAAATAAAAAAAAGATCAATTAGTTTATTCCCTCTAGTCAACTGCTAACTTTATCCCTTTTTTTTTCCTTTGTAAAATTGTCATACCCAGGTTAAATTGCGCCTTATGTATATGTCTTTCATATACTTTAATCCCTCATAAGTTAGCAGTTGACTAGCGGAGATTAACTACTTGCCCTTTTTATTTTTAATTTATTTTTACTGTTTTTTAAGATGAACAGCCATTCTTATGTTTACCTGTCTCTTATTTATATTTTCTTTGATATCACTGAGCTGCAGACACCGGGCGAATCCAACTGAAGAAGGCTAAGTACCCTCAAACAGACTGTTTTAGATTCCCGGTGTCAAATATTTCAAAAACCGCTTAGTGATTGTTACTTGTTGTGCATTTTTAGCCCTTTTTATTCCTTTGTATTGTTTTCAGCGCTAAAGAAAAAGGTTTAAAAACTTGACACATTTTAAGGAAATTATGTTTAAAGCTCCATCAGGAACTACTTGTTATCATATTTATTTCTTAATAAATTACTCTCGGGGCGTCCATTAATTATGTGAATTTTTTTTTTTAAATTTGGTCCCCCTCCCCCTCACATCAGATTTCCCCTAAAATTTTTAAATAATTAGATTTATTTGATATGTTCATGTATTTTGCTTCAAGCCACTAAATATCTAAAGCGTTACTGGTGTTTTCTATGAAATACATTTTATCTGTGAACGAAGAGGAGAAAAATTATACTACGTTTAAGGTGCACTATAACGAATTTAATTAAATTTAGTAAAAGTAAAAAAATATGCTATGACACCACTTCCCTAATTCTTCACTCAATCCATGGGCATTCATGTGCTTCCTCTATTGTAATGATTGGACACATGACGTATTTTGGTATTATAGAAAGACGGTCATTAGACGTTTATTATAATCTGTTATAATATGTATATTCTCTGAATTAAAAAGTTGATGTGAGATTTTCATTGACCCCCCCTCCCTTTAAATGAGATTTGGTGAGATTTTGCCGGACCCCCCCCCATCTTGAGCTTATATAATTAATGGACGCCCCCTTAGTATTTCTCACAGAAATTCTGAAACATTTCTCTTTCAACACAACTTTAACAGAACTTAAAATTATTTAAGAAAAATTTTTCTGTATAACAACCTCGTTACGTTGTTTGTAACACTGATAAAAATCTTAATTTTTTTATATAAATTATCCTTTTTTTCCCTTTTATTCTTTGATTTTCTTTTCTTAAATAATCTGTTAAGGTAGCACAATAACTAAACATTTATTTGAGGATTTAAAGAAATACCTTTTTAAGATATCAAAGACCTTTTTAATGATTCGGTTTTAAGGCTACGTCAATGAAGGATGTCATCTTTATTTCTATAAGATGTCAGCATTTACCTAAAATCCTGTGGGCATGATAACACAAAAAGCTTTTCATTGATCAAGAATAAAGATTATTTGATTAATCTTTTTGTGTATTAAGAGACCTTTTCATAGAAATAGAAATATGTACTATCCACATCGAACAATAACAGTGAATTTACAGGCTCAAATTTAGTATTTAATAGCTGTCTAAACGACAAATAGCTAGCTGATCTTCAGCTGACAGAGTTGTACTTATTTACGAAACCATTCTAGGAAAGTATTAATTTAGTATTTAAAGAAATGAATAAAAGAGTATGGATAAAGAATGACTAACTAACCTGGTTTTTCCATTTTAATGCCTTACAGGAGAAACTTTCTAAAAAGTGTAGGGAATGCTAGTCTTTCTGAATAGTAATATATCAAATTTGTATAATCTGGGAAAACCAATGTTCTGAGATCTAAACGATATTGCATATCGTCGCTGTTATATCAAAATGTCGTATGTCAAAATTACCAAAAACTTTTTATTTGAGGAAAAACACTTGTATTTGTTGGCTACATCTGCTCTCAAATTGTTGTATGTGATCAGGTGATAGAATTCAAGTTACAAATTAAAAACAAAACGCATGTTAATTAAAAAGAAAAAAAAATAATTGTAAAACATCGTATATAAGTAACAGTGCACTACAAAAAGAAATTCTTTAAAACCAGTACCTATATATTGCATGATGTGCCAACCAAAGTTTAAAATTATGGTATCAAGTATTTAGGGTTAATACAAAATGAAAACAGATGCTT
>JAFIDM010009631.1:212162187-212185677 GCA_023159025.1 Thereuonema tuberculata | reverse complement strand
CAAGCCCTAACTCTAAAAACCCTATATCTTGGTCAAAAAGTATGGCTTGGCCGTTTCATGGAACTATTTCATCTCACCCAAAACATTTCATGTAAAATACGTTGCCAAGATGCTCCTAACGCTTTCACTGTTAAAAAGTTATCAGATTTCGTATAGTGCCAAGCCCCTCACTATACATACCTAACTCTAAAAACCCTACTATCTTGGTCAAAAAGTATGCCTTGGCATACTCCATATCCTTTACATAACTCCATGGGATTGTTTGTGTGACAGCCACGAAACGGCCAAGGCATACTTTTTGACCAAGATATAGGGTTTTTAGAGTTAGGGCTTGTAAAGTTAGGCCTCGTAGAGTTAGGGGCTTTGCTCTACATGAGATCTCATATCTTTTTAACAGTGAAAGCATTATGAGCATGTGAGTCTTGGCAACTTATTTTACACGAAGTGTTTTGGGTGGGATATATCTTTCTGAATCAAAATGGATATGCCTCTAATTAAAAATATTCAAAACAATTAGGAACTATCTTCCTTGTTTCCTATTCTTCAAAAGTTTTGAAAACTTTTTCTAAATTCATTGATTATTCCAAAAATCTCTTTATTGCAATTAACTTTGCTCATTTTCTGGAACCAAAAGTTTAAATATGTAACATATCTCACAAGCTAATTTACTTAGCATTTCTGTCAATGAAGGCTTTTTTAAAATAATGAGCTTTTCCAAGAAGAATAACAAAGAATTTAGTTTATTAAAAAGATGATAAGAAATTCGTAGAAAAATGAAGCTTTGCTAAAAGTTATTTTTTTTTTTGTTGGCAAATGTAAGAAATCGAATGCTTTTCAACTAAAAATGGCAAGGAAAGCCAATATATTTATTACAGTAGAAACTTTTTTTATTTGCAAGGAACTTACGAGGAACTTTACCATTAAAATGTAAAATTACCATTAAATGAACTTATGAAATATATATTTGCAAATATTTTTAAAAAAAGTTGTCTTTTACCTCTTATTGACTGAAATTTATTCGATCACTACCGAGTGATCCACGAAGAATGTTGATCCAGAAAGAAACCTTCAACGTTATTCCTGCTTCTATTTCAACATTTCAATTAATCTTTCCATTGCAAAAATATGTTTACCAGAACTTAGAAATCATCTGAGGTGTCCAAACAGCAAGCAGAAATATTATAGATCAAAGAGGAATTTGTAAATATTTCTTTCAATTTCCCAATTACCGACCAATTTCATGATGCAGAGGTGATTGAACTCAATTAATAGCAAATCAGGTTTTAGATTTGTAAAAATCTGCAGAATTTTTATAAAAATATTAGAATAATCTTTGTGAAGATCTTATAATTAAGCAGAGTAAATTTTATTGTATTTTGTAAATAAAGTAACATAAACGCCTATAGCGAAATAAATATTTATTTTCAACAAATCTTCATAAATAAATATACGACAAGTTGAAAATCTTTATAATAACGATACATCAGTACATTACGTCTTCAAAGATAGTATTCCTAACAAGTTTCATTCGATGTAAGTTCAAATTTTTTTGAGTTACTGCATGGTCAATAGTGGAAGCAAAATAAACTTTGTTGAGACTTAAACATTTATTTATTAACTTCAGTCGAAAGATAAACATTAACACTAAACTTTATGTGAGCAGCCATAACAGATAAGCAATGACAAGAATGATGCAGCTAAACAACAGGAATACTTGTTCATGTTTTTCGCACAGCTAACAATCGAAAGGCATTCAGCCTATTTACCCGTAACATCAACCCTCAATTGAAAGTTCTCTCTTATATTTACAAACAAGGAAGCAACTTAAAATCGCTTATGACTTTAGCAAAAATTAACAAATTTCTCTTTACACAAGGACTTTATTTTAGTTCTATTTCCTTTTCCATCACAAGATCTTTAATACAATATCTTTTTATATCAATGTGTTTGCTGCTTTTTTGAGTTTTCAAAGCTTTTTGTTAACCTTTGTTATCCATAAGCATTGTAAGGAGTGGCGTAGCAAGGGGGGGGGCGGACCGCCCCGGGCCCCCGCCTGAGAGGGGCCCCAAAAGCCAGCCTAGGGGGCCCCAACAGTCAGTTTTTGGGTTGTTAAAGCAAGATTTCCATTTTTTTTTGGTTGTTGAATTGGAGATTCCGTTTTTTTTTTGTTTTTTTTTTTATAATGGAACTCCCGCCCCGGGCCCCCAAAGGCGCTGCTACGCCATTGATTGTAAGATCACTTTTATATCCTAAGTCATACATCACATCTTTCAGGTACATTAATTTTTGAGCACAAGTTGCAGCTGTTACATATTCAGACTCAGCAGTTGACTATGCAACACAGTTTTATTTTTTAAGAAAACCATAACACAGGATTATTCCTACACATTACAATACAACCGGTAGCACTTTTTCTATCTTGACAGTCACCAGCCTAATCTGCATCAGAATAGGCGTAAAGATTCATATCATTAGTCCTTTGATAAGCGAGTTTCCCGTTTTTTGTTTCTTTCAAATATCGAAGTATCCTTTTCATGTTTAGCTGCTTTTCATGTCTGTTCTGTAGGCTTTTCCAGAAATCTTACTTAGTCCGGTCTAGTTGTTATAGCTAAATATACAGGGTGATTATAATTAAAGTTCAACTTTCAACGTGCTGCAAAAAAGAACCACTGCTCAGAATGACTTGAAATTTTAACTAAATATACTCGACGAAAAGGGAAATGATACGGCAAAAGAAAAAAAATAGTTCTAAATGTTAACAATAGATGGCGCTTTAAGCGCCATAACGTAAATGGGTTCTGCTACAAGTGACATTTGAATCGCAATACGACGGCTAAGGCGTGAGTTGCACTTTAACCCAACTGTACTGTTCAATGGGCATGACTGTATCGGATTTTTACTGAATCAATGACTTTCCAAGTCATTCAACAGTTGTGGCACTATTAGTTTAAAGCCCATCCACCGCGGCAAGGTCGTACCACATCGGATAGGAAAAATCGGAGGCCAAAAACCATACAAAAAGCAACAATGAAATCGGTTGTTAATTATCGCGAAACTTGCGCAAGACATGTTCAATATTCTGTCCACCGTTTTCTGCCTCAAGTTGAAACCGAGAAACAGCGTGTACCACAACAGATCGGAGTGTCTCAGGGGTCACGTTGTGGATGTGTTGCGCAATGCGTGCCTTCAATTCAGCTAAGTTTGTAATCGGACCACTAAACATCACATTTTTCAGATAACCCCAAAGTCAGAAGTCAGGATTAAGATCAGGTGATCTTGATGGCCAGGCTGTTGGCAAATGACGGCTGATAATTCTATCATTTCGGAAATGCCTCTTGAGCAGCTGCTTCACTGGCTTTGCAATGTGTGGAGAGCGCCATCTTGTATAAAAATGATGCTACCCACACATGCACGCTGTTGAAGGTTGCGCAAAAGACTCATAGCGTTTACCATTGACGGTACAGGTAACAGGACCCGCACGATCCATCTCCTCGGAAAAAAAAGGCCCTACGATAAACGCTGGCGTCAACTCACACCACACAGTTACCTTTGCAGAATGAAGAGGTACTGGTTCATGTGCAAACGAATTTTCCGTTGCCCATACACAGACTTTTTTTCATACCCTTTACTGTCCGGAACTTCGTTAGAGCTACTGGTGCACAGTCAGCGTTCTTGTAAAAGAGCTTCAGAAGCAGAGCGCGATCCGTCATTGAGAGAGTCATGGTGAGCTTCTCAGAAGCAATATGAGGAAAACGCATGTACCCAGCGTTTTTATAACAAATGCAATGTGTCGTGCACATGACACGTCTTGTATTTGTATATTATGACGCTTAAAGCGCCATCTATTGCTAACATTTGGAACTATTTTTTTTTCTTCTGCCATAACATTTCCCCTTTCTTTGAGTATATTCAGTTCAAATTTCAGGTCATTCTGAGCTGTGGTTTTTTTTTTTACAGCATATAGAAAGTTGAATTTTAATTAAAATCATCCTGTACTTAAATAAAGTTTTCTACAACTACTGATTAAAAAATATAAAATATAATTAAGAAAAAAATGTACAGAAAATTTAAAAGTAAGAGAAACAAAGAAAAAAAATAAAGAAAAGACTCTCGTTTGCCATGATCTTATATATTTAAGCATTATAGTGATCAGAATTCAAATCAGACAAGAAGCAATATACTCACAACTATACAATCACTGCTTCGAACATGAGCTGAATAAAGCCATTCAGAATGTCTATGAAGTGTGGAGACGACTATTTCTTAACTATTATTATGTCCCATTGCCAGAAAGTGACCTCAGATCGGAATTCCCATTTTTCTATACCTTTACAAGTCAAAAGTATTCCAATAAGGTATGATTCATGTCTGGCGGAATTGTAGTTTGGGCTGAAGAGGTGGTGACAAAACGGAAGGAGAGCAGGATAGAATGAACGTAAGAACTCTTTCCTTTTACACTGTCATATGTCGATGCTAAAACTGCTGATTTAGATATTAGGATATTAATTCAAATATAAAGCGTTTCTAGAAAGCTATTAACATATCTATAATTCATTACATAAATGATTCTTGTTAAGAAAGATGTAATGACTGATTTATGCTAATATTTCGTACAGAAAACAAACTGCATTTATTATCTGTATTCATTAGGTGTCATTAAAAAGGTCTAAAGATCTAGTTTTGTTTCTTTTTCTGATTCTTTTTTTTTAAATAATAATCCATAGCGAGGAAAAAAAAAAACAAAAAAAAATTAAAAGCTTTTTAAATTTTAAGGTTTTTTTTTTCTTTTTTTTTTACAGCAATGTTCCTTTCAAACTATATTACTTAAAAATAAAGGTATACATCTTAATTCATATACATCTTAATTAAGATTTTAATTCATTATAATTAACAATAGTTTATTTGAATGTGAACCCATTTCTTTTTGACAAATATATACTTACAGAACTAAATCCAAGTTTCAGTTATAAAGTCCCATTTATTATCAAAATAATATTTCAATTGTCATTACAATGCTGTTACAAGGTGTTGATACAATTATAGATAAATTGTCATAAGCATTGTTTTCGCCAATTTAAACTTCTTAAAACAAACAAAAGTATACAAAAATATATCCGTCAAAATTAAATAAAATACGTAACTAAAAAAATAAATAAACTTTGAATTGCGCCAAGCTTTAAATTAAATTATGTAAAAAGAAATAACCATACACTTTTTAAGGAAACATTCTTCTCGGAAATTTTGCGGAAGTTTCCCGGGCTATGAATTAATTAAATTTTATAACTAGCTTTTATATTTATATAATTATTGTAATTCAACTTTCAGAAAATTTTCATTTCAAGTTTTTCTAATAAAACTTTTTGATCTAAAGTGCTGATTTGCAAAGAATAAAATTTCCTCATGCAAAAAGTAGAATCCCTACATAGGCCCTATAAAGTAAATCATGAAACGAAGATTTTTTTTTTTTTTGAAATTGTAAAAACAACTTGGAATACAACTTGGAATCATTGGGAAGTTGCAAATTTATTTAAAGAAACTGAAGTTAGCATCCATTCTCATTACAGACTTTCTACAATATATCTCTTTCAGCGCTGAATTAATAGAAAAGTCCATTAAGGCAGATATTTTCATTTTCATTTTTAAAACTTAATGCTGTTGTAGAAATATATAATCTTCAAAATGATTATATAATCAGCTCAAAATAAGCGGTTTTTGTTTCTTTGTATTTGCTTATATTTTAAACGGCCTCCTTTGATAAACTTTTATATTTAATATCACGCAAGTATTTGCTATCAATCTGTTTATCACAATATGTGTACTATCTCCATATTCAAGAAACATATTTTTAATAAAAACAGAGAGAAATACGAATTTCATCAAATGTATGAAAAAAATTCACAATGAAATGCAGTTTGAGGAAGAATGCTAGTGGAAAGCTCATAGAACAGCTAAACACTTTAAATTCCTGTTAATATTAGTGTTCACATAATAACTGATAATAACGAGATCAGTTCCAACAGTATTGAACTTTTTCTCCTGGGATATACAGGGTGTTCATTTTATCTGAAGACATTGAAATATCCCGAAAACTACAAATCGGATCAAAAAAACTTTATAATTAAAATTTGTTCGTCTCGGAGGGGGACATCCAATGATACCAAACTCGACCCCCCACCCCCTATGAGGTGAGGGGTTGTGAAGAAAAACGTAAATAGGAACCCTCATTTTTATTGCAAAGTCAGATTCTCCAGAAAATTTCACATTGATTTGATGTACTGTACGTCGGGGTTGCTCGCAGATGGCGCTGTAATCGACAAAAATCAAAATGGGTAAAACATCGTTGAAAATTGGGGATATCTCAAGAAATAAAAAATCATATGAAATCAGAGAAATAAAAATGTAGACTTATGTGATATTTATCAAAATGCTATCCAATGACACGTGAATTAACCCCCCACCCCCACGCTGCGAGAGTGGGAGAGGCAATTATTTCATAACAAGTAATGGGAAATCCCATTCTCAACGGTGTATTCCTCCGACAAAACGAAAAGGGGACTGCTCTATCATAAAAGGCAGTGCAGTGCGATCAGAGCTCACTTATCTTTCAGAATTAGAAGTGAAAGCATCTCTAAAACTTTCATTGTACGTGAGTAGGTTTTATTGCCTGCACATCTACCCTTCATTTCTACAGTAGAACAGAATTGCAAGTGGACAATGAATCGTGCAACCGTAGAAGAAAAAATTGAAATGATTCTGATTTATGGTGAATGGAGGGGAAATGTTGACGATGCTGTTGCCTTGTATGCTGAGCGGTTTCCAGATAATGTTCGCTCTCGTTCTTTTTTTTACAAAATTGTGAATGCCTTTATCTCTGATGGCAGCGTACAAACCAAGAAAAGGAAACGAAGAAAAACTGTTACAGGAGAAGCTAATGAAATAGCTAGCAGCTGTTCACCAAAACCCACAGATAAGCACTCGGCAATTACAAAGCGTTTCCGGAATGTCCCTACGTAGTATTGTCAACGTATTGCATCGTTATAGGTATCATCCATATCACTTTTCACTGCATCAAGAACTTCATGGCGAAGACTTTCATAATCGAGTAGTATTTTGTGAATGGGCTCTTCAACAACTGCAAAGTGATCCCAATTTCTTCGCTAATGTACTATTTTCAGATGAGGCTACATTCACAAACCATGGTAGCATTAATCGGCATAACATGCATTACTGGAGTGTAGAAAATCCCCACTGGTTACGACAAGTTGAACATCAACGTCCTTGGTCAGTTAACGTTTGGTGTGGAATCATAGGGAACAAACTCATTGGTCCTTATTTTATTGAAGGTACTTTGAATGGAATCAGATATCGAAATTTTTTGGAACAGGAACTACCAAAACTATTTGAGGATGGTCCTTGGACGTTCGACAAAGTATGTGGTATCAGCATGACGGTTGCCCAGCGTATTACTCACGTCTTGCACGGGAAGTATTAGACCGTGATTACAATGGTCGGTGGATTGGCAGAGGTGCCCCTATTAATTGGCCTGCTAGAACACTTTTGAACACTTACTGTAATTGGACAAAAGAACTCCGATATGTGAGACAAGAAAAAGAAGAGACAACGGAATACATTACAAGTTATGAAATAATTGCCTCTCCCACTCTCGCAGCGTGGGGGTGGGGGGTTAATTCACGTGTCATTGGATAGCATTTTGATAAATATCACATACGTCTACATTTTTATTTCTCTGATTTCATATGATTTTTTATTTCTTGAGATATCTCCAATTTTCAACCATGTTTTATCCATTTTGATTTTTGTCGATTACAGCGCCATCTGCGAGCAACCCCGAATCAATGTGAAATTTTCTGGAGAATCCAAATTTGCAATAAAAAATGGGGGTTCCTATTTACGTTTTTCTTCCCAACCCCTCACCTCATAGGGGGTGGAGGGTGGGATGGGGGGTCGAGTTTGGTATCATTGGATGTCCCCCTCCGAGATAAACAAATTTTAATTATAAAGTTTTTTGATCCGATTTGTAGTTTTCGGGATATTTCAATGTCTTCAGATAAAATGAACACCCTGTATAATAATTTTTGAAAATGAAGTTTTCAGTGTCAATTTGTAACTAATTACTTAATGGGAATTTACTATAATGAAAATTAGCTTATGATTTTAATTAATTTTCATTAAAGATAACAATTAGTATATGGAAATTATTTTGTAGGAAATTTTCTTTAATTTTATTTTACTGAGTTAGGCAAAGTCCTTCAATACTGCAGGAAATGACTGCAAGGCCCAACACAAGAATAAACAAAAACAAATGCCTTTTCTGATTCATCCCTATGAGGAGGACTAATCCAGTAGAATGGTGAAACAGCTGTCCCCTAGTCCTCCTCATAGGGATGAATTGGAAAAGGCATTTGTTTTTATTTATTCTTCTGTTGGGCCTTGCAGTCATTTCCAGTAAATTTGTCAGCACGTTAAACCCATTAATTTATCCTTCAATACTGCAGTTTATAAAAGTCAACAGAGCACTGTAGATACTCATACATAATATTCGAGAGATTTTGAATTTTCAGAATTGTCTGATAGACATCGATATTAATAGTTACCATAATCGTGTAAGTTGCTCTTACAACATACATTTTTATTTAAACTTCAATTTCAGAGTTTCTAATTTTGATATAAAGACTTTTTTATTTTATTTTTTTTACTCTTTTAACAGATGAAATGATGTGTTTCACATTTCTTTTCCTATCAGCTTTCATTATTAATTGTGAATTTAAATTATTCCCTACAAAAAAAAAAGGTAATATCTTGATGTCTGTAAGCAATAAAACAATTACATTTATTATAATATTAACAGAGCTTAAAGGATTTTAGATTATTTTAAAATAGAAAATTCGAGAAAAAAAATAAAGAGTTAAAAAGTCCTTGGAAGTTTCTTTTACTAGAAGAAGACTGACTGAATAGCGAAGAAATTCTTAAGAAACGGTGTATTGAAGGGAAAAAAAATCAGTTCAACTAGAATTCACTGTAACATTGTAAAATTCATCTAGGAATTCTTCAATTGGCACTCATTAGAATAAAGATTTGAACCACAGCCAAGCCAGTGGTCTGAAAGAGGTTGGTGGATTGCTTTCATCTCCCGCTTTCAGTGAATGAGAACAGAATTTGATCGTACTCAGTAACGAACTTTGGAATCTAAATGATGAAAAAAAAAGTTTAAAAAAATAATAATTCAGTCAAAAACGAAATTTGAGAAACGATTAATTAATTAACACGAATAGAATAATGCTTCTCAATATCGTTTGCTTCACGGTACGCTTACGTACCGGTATTTGGAAAAATCCGGCGGCACACTAGTAAGGTTGTTCTTAATATTCGACCCCATGTTAAACAATAGTGCAAAAGTAAACAAGCCCATTTTCTTATTGAATTCTAAAAATGATACAATTATTGTCACATTATTTTTAACCATTCCACTTTGTATTAATTAATGCAAAGAATAGCCGACACACCTGTTTGTTAAAAGATGAGAATTTAATGAAGATTAAAAAAATTAATTACAAACTACCTAGGTTTCGAATTGACAACGCAATTCTTTAACAAGCAATGACTTTGTACAGGCAGGTAACGTTATTTTATACAGTAAGTATGGGAAATATGATGTCACGAAGATGAAGTCACAATAATTAACATATTGTAGCGTCGTACAGCTATGTGGAGTCCTGGCGGCGATGTATCGCTACGATGGAAGGAACTCATATTGGAAATTAAATGCCCATGTGCTGGAATGTAAATAAAGTTCATTATGTGGATCCTGTTAGTGGAGGAAGATTGATAGTTGCAGAAAGGCACGCAAGGATCTGAAAAATAATAAAACTAAAATACTGTCTTCATATTTCCACAATTGCAACCAATTTTGAAATATTTACGAAATATTTTAATCACTATGTTTAATTTCGAAAGATGATTTACTTTTATTACATTATGTAATGTAAAACTGAACTGTGAATCAACGACAGAAAATTATTATTAAAATTCATTGTTATTTAAAATTCATGTTATAAACCATCAAATCATCCGTGTTTCAGTTCGTGGCTAAACGATCGTAACTGAAATCATTACATTCACTACATCTGTGTTATACTTAGTTGGTTACTAATTAATAATAAGTTTATGAAACTGAATAATATTTTCGAAAGAAAAAGATTACTTTCCTTCAGAAAGTCCTTATACTTCATTGTAGAAACAAAATCCTTCCCAGATTTCAATCCGATTTAAGGTAACAGATGCAAACTACAAAACCACATAAAAAGCTTTTATAATGCATACGGTATCTGAAATATGATCGAAATCCCGCTTTCTAAATATTTTTGTCAAGAGCGACTCCTTTTTAGCTATGATACCTGAACACTTCACTGAATAGCGAACCTAATAATTTCTCACTCTTCCCGGAAAAAAAAAGAAAAAGAAATTTTTACAATAGGGTAATCAGGTTTCTTCCATAAATTTCCATCTTACTTTAAGATTAGTAATCTCTCCGGCTTTTATAAAATCTTTCCGTTAAAAAAGATAGAGTAGGTTGTAAATACGGAAAAACTTTTTAATAATTTACGTTTATTTATCAATTCAAGATGAAATATTTGCATTCACAAAATTCAGACAACTACATTTTTCAAATCATAAAACTATTGGCGAGTGAGAATAAGAATGAATTTAACTTAAGTAAATCAATTTATATTCATATCAGTTATGAATACAAAAAGATTTTCATGAAAGTATTGAATTTTGTTATTATTTTGTCCTAGATAAACTACAGGCAAAGTCATTCAATTCTTAAGTTTAAGTTGACTAAATATCAGTTCATAATTGCTTTTGACTTATTTGTGATTCAAAATATTCAGTTACAATTAAATCTGCTCTTGACAACCTGACGAAACGCTTACATTTAGTTTGATGAATGTTCAGTATTGATTGTTTGTCGGCTTTATCCATTACAATGCTACATTACTTCAAAGGTACGATATGATTATTAATTACAGTAAAAACTGGTTAATAGCAACCAAGTTGTATGTAGTTCTGGTTTGAGCGTAATTGTTTGTGCGTCTTGGCGAAAATTATATTTAATTACAAGTAAATTATTTCTGAGATATATGTAACTGAGTTACACGTAATTCGCCTTTATATGTAGTACATTTTTGAAAACGAGATTGAATTGTATACATTTTCAACTATAGATATTATCCAGGTGCACCGATATAAAGCTAGACGTTCCATATCGATATACAGGGTGATTCACCAAGATATGCAGAAACTCCGGGAGCTCATTCTACATGTAAAAGTAAAGAAACAGTTATATAAGTTAAGTTATATAAGAGTTATGGCTAGCAAAAGATTTCGCCCATAATTTAGTACAACAATGCGCACATGGACTACACCTCAGTTGTTAGCTCGCACAATAAATCAAAACAATGCAATTCACATTATTGTTGAAGAGCTGTTATTGTATTGCCAACTTTTTTGTAGGTTCCACGTGGGATAAGCTTCAAACCACTGGGAGATACAGTTCTGCGACACTCGATTTTTCAGGTCAACAACCATAAGAAACCACTGATTTCACACCTAATTTACCTTCCCAGACTTCCAGCAAGTCTTCATTTCACCCTGGGTACTAAATTATGGACGAAATCTTTCGCTAGCCGTAACTCGCTAACGAAGCATTTCCGGACCTATGTTTATGTAACTTTGTTTCTTTACTTTTACATGCAGAATGAGCTCCCGAAGTTTCTGCATATCTTCATGAATCACCCTGTATAATCGTAATGTTCGTGAGGTTTCTGGGCGGCTTTTGATTGGGGGGGGGGGTCAAAAGGGAATAATGCTTGTCGACTTATATTTTTTTTTTTTTTACTAACAGTATTGGGGAGAGGAGAACTGCCACCACCAACCCTTTGGTCCCCCACCCAACCCCAACCCCCAAATTCCGCCTAATGCTTTTAATGAAAGGTTAGTCAAAGACAAAAACTTTGGGAATCCAACTGAATGAATTTTTGCATTGGTAAAACATGTGTTCCCTTCGTTTATTTCAGTCTCTCTCTTTGCAGTTATTCTTTAGAGCAAAAAGTGAGATTTATTCGGGAAGTGAAAGAAAACCCGCAAAAAAAAAGTAGAAATAGCGGGTAGCTTAAATATAAGTTACACTATATTATGTGCAGTCATTAGTAAGAAGGAATCAATTTTAGAAGGATATTGAAAGTTAGGTTCAAAATCTGTAAAGCGCAGCCGTCAACAAAAAGGAAAATTTGCAGATATGGAAAAAAGAGTAACAATATGATGGAAAATTAGTGAAAATTTAATGAGTCTTTGTTTTTCATGTATCTTATAACTGTAATTCTGTAAAGGGTATACAGCATTTTATAATTTTTCTTAGCAAAGTAACCGTAAATTATACAGCAAAGTAAAAAGTGTTACAGCAAGCGCAATTATTCTCTTTTGAAATCGCCGCAGTAGAATGAGTCAAAACTTCGGAATCTCCCAAGAGACAAAGGAGTAAGTAGACCAGTCCCAAATAATGAAGACAAAAGATAATTTCGATATTTGAGAGTGTTGTTTTGATATTTACAAAAGATTTCTAGCAGCGTCCCTAGAGATTGAGATGTTGAAGAAAAGCTCCACGTCTTTGGTACTTAAGAGCATTAAGATAAAGAATTACAGGTTTCCGAGAGTTAAACTTTACTTTCTGTTGTCTTTGTTTGTGGAGAGTTACTGGATTGGAATTAAAAATTAGAAAGCAGATTTCATAATAAACTGCAATATCGAAGTATTTAAATGGCTAATTATGGTTAGGAATGAGTAATTTAATTTGAAAATTAAAGAAATTGTTGATTTTTGAAAAGCCTCAATACAATACAAAAAGATAATATCTATCCCAGCATCTAAATTTGCATTTTTAACAAATAAATTTCAAAAATAAATGAAAAGCAATTGAAATTCAAGGAAGACTTGTCTTAGTTTCGATAGCTAATTACTGGAGGAATAATTCTTTCGATTACTCACATGGAAGTCTAATGTTGCTTATTAGGCTTACAGTAATTCGCAGTGGCCCTATAGCTGCGAGTAGGAGAAGCCGGGTTCAATTTCTGGTGAATGTCGGAAATTTTTCCCAGGGCATTTTTCTTCCTGTAAGTTAGAATTAACTTCATGTACTTCACCATGTACTTCAGGACATGTAGCGTCATGTACTTCAGTGCCATGTACTTCAGTAAACAGCTCCCTAGTATATCAAGACATCAAAAAACTGAATGATTCTTTGTAATTTAACATTTTTGCTTAGAATACATTATTGGTCTGAAGATGGACTTCAGGATACCATACTGAGATGGTCAAGACAAGACGAAATGCTCCCTTCTTCAAAAATATTAGCCTAATTATATAAAGTGTATCTAAAATGTGCTGCCAAACTTACAGTTGTATTCAATCAAGACAACGAATAAGTGTCATATAAACATGGGTCTGGAAATGCGTTATTTCCAAGATATGAACGATGAAACGATACAGAGGTGTTGGCCTTTATGTTGTATTGTAGAGTCATTAAATTGCTCCTCAGTAATCGTGACATGTAATGTTCAACACCTCCTCTCACACACACCAAAAGTGGACAACCCCCCAACCCAAACAAAAGTGGAGCAGCCTGGTTGAATGCATTCTAGACGTCAGAATCGCCACAGCTTGTTCCAGAAAACATCGTGACTACGAGGTACAGCAATGCAGAGATGGCCGACATCCATTTCGCTTATGGAAAAGAAGCTGCACGACTGTACCAGGAAGTCTTTCCTCAATTGCCTTGATATTGCCCGAGCACTGTTTTACATATGTGCTTTATTCGTTCCTTATTCTAAGATGGCAATTACGTTTTACACCTTTGTCCGGGCTTCACTGCTAAGCTAATCTATTTTCGAATCGTACATTCATTTTTCTAAAAGTTGCTGTCGTTATTGGACCTTTTCTGCTGTGCTTCAACGGCCAGAATTATCTAAGCGCGGAATTAGCTTTACCATATCATTGATAGTAAAACTTGACTACCAACGCAGCTTCAGATAAGGGGAAAGTCATACCGCTTCAATCTTATCAGAAAGAGGCGAATCAGTTTCCTTCTTCCTTGCATCCAGCAACTTATTAGTGGCAATATTGAGATTTTGTAAATTTCACGCCTATTAGTGCCAAACTTCCCTGGTGCAAAATTCTTTCACTAAAACAGTGAGATTACGCAGCATTACGGAAAACATTGTTCACAGAATAAAGTTCTTAGAATATCTGAATGGAAGCCATATTGAACTACATCTGCATCTTATACGAACATGAAAATTGATTCATAATGTCTGTTTTTGCCATTATTCTTTCAATAATCCCAAATCTAGCTTTTCTAGCGCCAAACATCATCTAGCGGTAAAATTTTTTTACTTTTTAATTTTTTTTTCATAAATCAAAACTCCCTGCTCCACAGAGTACGTACACCGCGTTTGGTTGAATTTCGTTCACTAAATTTTTCGCTACAGGGCTCTGACCAGCTTATTACGTTTGTAATTAAAAGGAAAGCAATTGAGAGTCACAATTATGTGAGCAAGATAAAAAATCAGCACAATAATTTTTACTTTTTATCAAATTATAAAATAATGAATAAATGGGGAAAGTGGAAGAGGAAGTGGAAAACTAATCCTGGCAAAAGCTGACAATATTCCTGTTGAGGTTAGACCTGCTTTAATTTTAAGTCATCGTTGCACAAAGAGGCGTAGTATTCACTTCTGCCACTTTACCTTTACAAATTTACTTTGTAAAAAATGTTATGATAAGTAATTGTTATTATTATAAGCAAACCTGTGATCATGTGATCTTTGATTCTAAGATAATTTTCTCACCACTAGTTTCTTAAATTCGGCATTCGTGAAGGCTATTTATATGAATGTCGTTATTATTTTTTTTAAATTTAACTCTTCAGAAATACAAGTATGATATTTACTTTGATTCACATTCAAAGGGTGAGATCGTGTTTACAAATGACATCCCAAAACAGCTGTTTCTCGCTTGATTGGCGATCATCAGTTGGGAGTAGTCATTGTAAACACACTAGATCTCATACAGAGGTGAATATAAATATAAGTAGGCATGGGAATGGCACCTCCAGAAAAACTAAACTTAAAACAAAATACACATTACAAATAAAATAAATAAAATTCTTGTGCTGCCCTCCGGCAGCCTCTAAGAATTTTTACTTTGATTCAGTTGAAGTAAAGTGTAGAGTACTCACAATTTTCTACCAACCTTTGCGCTTAATAGGAAAACAAAGTGATAACGAATGTGAAGTTTGAGTCGCTTAGAAAACAAAAAATAATTAAAAAAAATATCACACAAAAACCTAAAATAGAAAAAGGAAAAGAAGATGTATCGTGCTAGTCTGATAGTGATGTACAAGTTGATGAGTCATATCTTGACAGTGAAGATAGAAATATTGTGCAGGATTCCAGTTAAGAAAAATGGCATCAGTGCTGGAAGAAGTTCTGCCGCTGGAAATTAAATACAATGAACCTTATTGCAAATAAGTCGACAATACAGAGTATTTTAAAGAAACTTAACGTGCCTTGCAAGAATTTAGAAAACGAAAATCTCCTAAGAGATTTTCTTCTCAAATTTATTAATGCACCAAAGTAAATAAGGATTCTCGCACCATGAGTTACCATTCTGGGAATCTGAGACAGCTGTTTCAGCCATGTTAGGCTTCTTCAGTCAGATTTACCCATAATGGTAACTCAAAGTGCGAGACAACTAAAGTGAAACCATCCCGGCACCCCGGAATGGCTTCTCCCACAAAATCAAGCAATTCCGGGGTGCCGAAATGGTTTCACCTTAGTTGTCTCACACTTTGAGTTACCATTATGGGTAAATCTGACTGAAGAAGCCTAATAAGGCTGAAACAGCTCTCAGATTCTCAGAATGGTAACTCGGGATGCCAGAATCCTTATTTACTTTGAGAATAAATAAATTTGAGAATTTGTTAATAAATTTGAGAAGAAAATCTCTTAGGAGATTTTCATTTTCTAAATATTTTAGGTTAGTAGATAAGTTTCAAAAGAAGTTTTCAGTAAAATTTGTTTCAGAGAAAAACGACATAAGTCATCAAAAGATAGGCATACAAGCAAACATTTACGTTTACGTCAGTCAGATATTACAGCACTGATTACATATTCTATTGTTGCACATGTGAGGATGGTTTTAAATGCAATTTATGATCTGAGGATTTATGGGCGGATTGATTTTATAATATAACTAGCAGAAATACCTGTGATTTCCGTTATATTTTTTTTTACAAAAAAAGACTTGTCCTGATGTGGATGACGAAGAAATTGTAATTGTGTTATCATTTTGAAACTTTTCCACTTGATAAACTTTTCCATGTTGTAGTTACAAATATAGACTTACCGTCGCTTCGTTCCGGAAGCCTTGCAAACGTAATGTAAAAAACGCTTTATTTCTTCAAAAAAAAGCAAATTACATCAAGTAAACTAACAACTGAAACTTAGAAATATGAACACTCATGTCAAATTCGGTGATTACAATTCAAGCGGCTTCGAAGATACGCATACCCTAGATTTTGACAAAAAATACTAATTTCAAATTTCGTGTTTGCAACTCAAGCGGTTTCGGAGTTGCACACCCTTGAAAAATGTTTGCCCTCCCGTTTACACCCCTTAGGATCCGAATATCGAAAATTTGTCGAACTGTTTCGGAGATAAGCATACTCTACAGGAAAGTACCCCTCTCCCATGTTTACACCCCAGAGGATCCGAATATCGAAAAAAATTCGTCGAATATACTGTATACTTTAGATTTTCATAAAGAGCACTCACGTGTAATTTCGTATTTCGATATTGCAAATCAAGCGGTTTCTGTGAACCGGTAATAAAAGAAAGGATTTAATAGCAATTTTTCTTTAATTTATTTTCCTGATTTTTTTTCTGTGTGTAAGAAAGTATTTACATTAAGTATTCCCTAACTTAAGCAGCTTTAAAAAAGACATAGTCACTATTTTCAGTTAGAAAACTGTTATCTGATAGAGCTTCTTCTTTTTAAGAACCAAGGTAAACATCTTGTTTTTTTCTTTACCTTCGATAATTGTCCTCTGCTAGATTTTCTTGAGAATTAAAAAAACTTTTTGTTATTAAATTTTTAAGTTCACCACATGAGATTCCTTCACCTTCTTTCTTCATTGGTTTATTCTTTATATTTATTTCCTATTCAGACATGTTTAAATCCTGAACAATTTAGGACCATCAGCATTGAAAACCCCTCAATGATGATGTTACAAATTCCCCTTTACTTCAATCAAAAACTTAATGCTATCGTTTACATTTTGAACGCCTTCGCAGTAATCTAGATCATTTAAACAAGGAGTTGGTCCGGCATTACCAACTGTCAATCGTCGATGTGTATATACAAGTTATTTAGTAATTCTGTTTAATTTATCTAAATATCTTCAATTGTGAAATGTATAAGGTTGAGAATTTTTTTCTTTGCGAAGTGAAAATAAAATAAATGAAAGACAGAATAATAAGAAAATTACAATGACATTTAAAATTTCTCAATTTAAAATTTTTTACGAAAACTATTATTTATTTGAGATTGTATTTTAGTAGTAACAACACAACTTTTGCTTACTTTGATTTGTGGAATTGCACGAATTCGGTGAATCAACATTTTTTTAATCAACTGATAATCTAAGAAAAAAATTCATTCTATTTTTTTTATTTTCGTTCTGTGTTCTTCCACTTTGTGAAATTTTAGTGGAAAACAATTTTCATAATTCTAACCCATTCATTCACATTGTCAGTTACGCTATTAATACTGATAATGTTATACCTTATTAATAATTGCTTAGAGTTAATAATTCTGACAATGATTAACCGGCTTCTCTTTTATATAGAAAGAGATAATATGAAATCGCTTCATTACGAAGATTTAATTAGCAGCTTTATAATCGCAAAATGCGACCAATATTTTTTAAACGAAGCAAAAAAAAAATTGTTTTACATTTTTATTTTTTTGTAATATTTACCATATGTTTGTAGATTCATTTTAAAGTTACATATAACTGTCTGTGTAATAAATTATTATTATTAATAATAAATCTGTGTAATAAATTATTGCTTTTATTTATACTGTCGATAAATCAATTATTAAGGTATTTTAGATATTTCTGATGAATTTCAAACATTCTATAAAACTATCGTATGAGAAAACGGTTGAATAATAAAGGGTGACTCTACCAACCCTGTTCTTCCTCTTTCTTTGTAAAATAGTAGAATTGCAAGAAATCCATCATCCAACTCAGAAGACGATTCTATGAAAATGCTTGAAAGCGTTTTCTTGAATTGTGTAAATGGACTCTATCCTGATAGCTCTATCGATTTGATACAAAGACAGATTCTTAAAACCACAAAAATACTATGGTGCCTTAGAAAAAATAATTTTATATTTAAATTTCGAACAGCTAAAGAAAAGTTGTATCGTGCTGCTACATAGTGAATGCTTTAGGAAGAATGTTATTAGTCTTTACAGTTAGTAATATTTTCTGTTATAACAATAAACAACTCAAAACAAAATTCAATTTTGCATCTGAACACATTCACGAAACTTACTATTCTCTGTCTCGTGATCATTATCACTACAACGAAATAATTTTGCAATAAGCGCAGCTGCCACTCCAATAAGTAATAATCTAGTGACACGTATATATTGATTGATATCTATTAATAAACCTGATGGTAATATGCATAAATATCTCTTTGAAACAAAATCAGAAACATTGCATAAATTAATTACTGATTCAATAAACTTCGATTTAAATTTCTTTTATTGGATTTCCTGTTTTATTTTAAGTCAAAATTGTTCATATGGTGCTTTTTGTTGTTTAAGTGCTTTCTTCTCTTCCGGCAAACTGTTGGTTACAAAATTTTGGCAATTAAATGTCTCTTATTAAAATAATATAGATGGGTCCTCAGGACACCGACAGCTTCTCTAAATACCATACGAGGAGAGTTAATGGCATCTCCGCAGACTGTTATATTACGACCACCATTGCCAGAAGGCTGACAGAGGCTGGATTCCGAAGCTGGCGTCGTTACAAAGACTACCACTGACTCCGAAAACACCGCCATCACCGCCATCACCGTCGACAGTGGGGTCGCACCAGAGCAATGTGGAATGTAACTGATTGGGGTCGAATAGTGTTTAGTGATGAATCTAAGTGGAGTCGATGGCCGCCGAATAAATGTGTGAGACGACCAGGCCACCGCGCTTCACCTCACCTAACTTTGGAGCGTCACACGGCCGTCACAACTAGCGTTCTGACTTGGCAAGTCATTGCATGTGACACCCTATCACCCTTACTTGTCCTTCGTTACTGTAACAGCACAACATTATGTCCAGGATATCCTGCGACCTGTCATTCTGCCTATACTACGAGATCTGCCAAGAGTCGTTATTCAGCAGGATAATGCTCAACTGCATTCGGCGAATATCTTTAGGGAGTGTTCCGATCTTTCTTGGCCTCTTAGATCACTAGACCTACCTCTAAAACAGGCACAAGTTGGGACGACGATTACAGTCACCCCGCAATGTGGGCGAACTAGCCCAAGACATTTGGATGAATCTTCCACAGGGCACCATTAGACGCTTATATGCGTCAATGCCACACCGTCGCAAGAGCCGGTGTATCGTCGCAAGAGCCGGCCCCACAACATACTATCATATACCGATTCTGGGCCTATTGTTCCCAAATAAACAGCTGCATTGCTCCCACAGCGTTCTGGAGTCATTTTCTTTCCATCCTCTTTCCACATGTCGTGTTTCATCATGATCACACTATTTTTCCAAGTGCATCGTCTTTTTTTTTGTATTTTATTTACTATTTCAGCCTTTAATTTTGATATATCTGATTTATATTTATTATATATATTCAGGCTGTATATTACTCTTGCCAATGTCTAAAATGAATATTAATTTGAAAAATTGAACTATTTATATCGTAAGATAAATTTTAGTAAGATAAAATTGTAATTCCTTAGTGCAATAAAAATCAAAAAAATTCAGCAATTTACAAAAAAAAAAAAAAACAACAAAAAAAAACAACAGGTTCATGTTTTATTAATTTACATTAATTTAAAAGAAAGATTACGAAAACTCCAATTTATAATAAGTATATAATAATAATGCTTTGAAGTAATAGCATAGAAGAATTGTAAAGATGAGAAGATTTTACGTGCGCTGCTCATAATTCTGTAGAAGAAAGGAGTAAGCTGGCATACCTGATTAATAATGAGTTAAATTTAATAACTGAACAAAAAGTACAAAACGGTTTCGGTTATCTTCTATCTTCTTAGGTACTTGAAGATAGTTAGAATATAACCGAAACCGGTTTGTACTTTTTGCTCAGTTATTAAATTTAACTCATTATTAATCAGGTGTGCCGGCTTACTCCTTTGTTCTACAGAAGAATTGTAAAGGCTTCCTAAAGGTTCAATTGTATTGGACAGCTGGGAAAAAAAGGTATCACGATTCCAGAGAAAAAAGGAAATGTTTTCTGTCTCTTTAGCATACAGAACAGAACCAAATAGGGCTCTGGATACACCTAATAAACATTCTGAATGGAAGAAGGACACTGGTTTCCGTGCTTTTTTAAGAAATTTTCTTTTCTTTCTCTATATCTATAAATCGAAATTCAGATGTTTAATGATTTAATAATTCCGCAAACAACTCCTCAATAATTCGTAAAAATATCTACTTTTTTTAATGACAAAAAAATCATTTTAATGATTTAATAATGCTAATTAATCCAAAATAATAATACGGTAATGGTTATGTTGTGTTGTTTACTTTCATTTGTTTTCTGTATCGTTACTCTTATCAAAACGTTTTAATAAAAGTTGTTCAGCTAACACTATTGAATGTTAGGCTTGAAAGAAATAATGTAGAAATTCTACTTCTCATTTAAGTAATATTGGGAAGGGATTATTGCCACGTAAGTAATATTTAAGTAATGTGCGATTAGAATATAATAAACACTATATTTGCCCCATTTGGCCCCATTTGGCCCATTTTCTACTTATATGGCCTGCATAATGCATTAAATATTTTAAACTACATGAGGGGATTTGAGGTTTATATTTTTAATCTAAGATTCAAAAAGATACGAAAAATGATGATCGTATGAAAACTGATGAATTCACGTTAATTTACTATATTTATATCTTTATATCTATCTATCTATCTATCTACCTATCCTAACAATAATTAAAAAAGGAAAAATCTGTATGTTTGTTTGTTTATCATTCAATTACGCTTCAACGGTGCAATCGATCTGAATGCAGGTAGTCTATGACACGGGGCAGGATATAGCCTACTTTTCATCCGGGACGATCAAGTAGTTCCGGTGGGATACGATTGTATGTCTTTACTGCATCACAGCAGATCTGAATGTAAAGCTTCCAATATCTGGCAATAGATGTGCTATCGCACTTTTAAATCGCCCTATGTTTCGTGGACATACACTGCATTTAAAACTTTCCCACAACTGGCGATAGATGGCGCCACTTTGGAAGTGATAGGGGTCTCGAGATGCCAAAATAACTGGGAAGGGCGCTATCATGTCCATTTCATGTCACCACACCTTTCCAGTTAATGGAATTATTAACGACTTAATCGACTTCGAAAGAGATATCATTGTAGGGCCGCGGGAGATGAATCACTCCATCTCGGAAATTACGACAAAGTCCGGATTCAGACGTTCAACAATTTCAAGGATGTACCTGGACTACTGAAAATCACGGAATACATCCAGCGTGCGAGACCGCTGTGTCCGGAAAAAAGATCTTGATGAATGTTGGCAGTGGCGTCTGATATGCATCGTAATATCCGGCCGACGCGTAATATTGCCGCAAATAATAATACAACTCAATGTTGGGTTAGCATTAGCATCAGCGTTCGAACAGTACAACATTTTTATGTTCTGTGGGGTTCCGGAGCCTACGGCCATCCGGATGCCATTGCTACACACACACAACACAACGCTCTGCGCCTCGCGTGCGCTCGGGAACACCGCCATCAGACTGTAGAGCATTGGAAACATATAGTCTAGTCCGACGAATCGTCATCAACAGTCCAGTGACGGTGTTCCCAAGCCTCGACAATCTTACCTCTTTTGAAGTCACTTAAATCTTGATAAGCCGCTATCGGAACTACGAATGCCATTATTTGAGATTGAGGAGATATCTGCCATTTTATATATAAGTCGTTTGCGCGCGATTCCTTTAACCTCAAGGATGTAGTAACATGAAATGGACTTGGTAGCGCCCTTCCCAGTTATTTTGGCTTATTAGTGTGCATAGTATATATGTATATATTGTAGCAAACAAGTAGGCCACCAACATTGGATTTGTACACAAAAATATCTATTGAATCAAATTTAGAATACTAAAGTCAACTTCCTTTTTTGGGTTTTCAATCGTTGAATCGCACTCGAATTCATTTCTTTTATAATCGTAGTTAATAACCTCAATAGAATTAGATTTCTTCGAATCCATTTCAAATAAGCTTTCGATGCAGTTCGGTGAAATTGTCTTTCCGGAAATGCTTTCATAATGTGAAATGTAATCAAGAACTATTGTGATCAGTTGCTGCAGAAATACAAACGAGTTTCTTCATTATCTTTTAACAGCAAATGCTTTTAGCCTATTTAGACGAACGAAAAACATCGATAAACAAACAAGAAATACTGCAATGCAATGCAATAATGATAAAAAATAAACTCTATTTATTCTAGAACTTCAAAAATTTTACCTAATCTGTTTGAACATAAAATTTGTTACTAGCATTATAAGAATATTCCGCAATAGAATATCAAAGAATTCGTAGAAAGAAAATTCGGTAAAACCATAAGACAATTGCATAAGATGTGAACTAAATGGCAGTTTTAATTTTGAAATTTGTCTTTTGTAAGATAGTTAAGTTCCCATACGTAAAAGATATCTGACTAAGTTACTCAATAATCGGTAATTATCTTTCTTTATATTGAAAATACCAAATTGGCCAATATTTTAAAAAATAATGTAGAGAAATTAGACTCCGCGAATCATTACATTGAATGTTAATATTATTAAGGGGAGGTTTTTTTTTTAAAGTAATTATTTAAGATTAACTGCGTTTCAATTTTTTTGTAGTGTTGACATTGCATGAAGTATAATGCTATCCAAAATAAAAAATTAACTGATTGAAACTGAAATAGTTATAAAGTATCTTTTTGTTTTTAATTTCTGCTTTGGATAACTGTTATTACTTATAAGTACTTATTCCATATTTCTTCCGAATTTCTTCTCTTCTGGAACTATTATTATAAATCCACAACATACTCACATAAATAAATGCGATAGAACA
>JAFIDM010009631.1:212134460-212147187 GCA_023159025.1 Thereuonema tuberculata | reverse complement strand
CATTTTACAATCTTTCTCAATATATAAAATTTTAATTTCTTTATTAATGCAATGGGCTTTCCTGGAACAATGTTCTGCCATTTCTGATTTCTCAAATAATTTGTTTTAATGTAATATCCATGTTCCAGGGCCCTTTCTTTAATAGTTCTTTTGCTCTCCCCTAGATAAAACTTGTCACAATACAAACATTCTATTTTGTATACTGTCCCCATTTCTCCTTTTTTGTCACTTTCATTAAGTTTTTTACATAAAAAATTCTTTAATTTATTATTATAATTAAATCCAATATTAATGTTAAAATCTCTGCAAATTTTTTTCAATATTAAACTATTTTGATTAAGGTAAGGAATGAAGAACCTTTTCTTTTCTTTATCTTCATTTAATTCTTTAATTTTGAAAGTATTATATTTTTGGATATTGGAATTAATGAATTTTTCATTGTATCCATTTTTCTTTAGAATTATTTTCATGTTCTTGATTTCATTCTTATAATCTTCTTCTGTGCTAGATGATCTGTCAATTCTTCTTATATAATTATCAATTATGTTTCTTTTGATATTTATACCGGAAAAATAGTGTATAAGTATAGTGTACCATAGGATATTAAAATTTTTTAACCCTTAAGTTTGTGTTTGTGCTGAGCGCATAATTATCAGATTTAAGCCAGTTTTTTACAATCTATTAAGATTTTTTTTTTATTTATTAAAGGAACAACAATGAAGATGATACGAAGTTAAACGAAAATAAATATAAAAAATTCAATAATTTTTTTTTTGTTTAAATGTTTTTTTTATGTTTTTAATTTTTATATTCATATATTTCTTAAAAACATTTTCAGGATTTAGTTAATTAAAATTCAGATATTACAAAAAACGAAAAAAAGATTGTATATTTTTATTTTTAAGTGTATATTCGATTTGATGAGGAAATAATATTAATAACAATGATAAAATATTAATGCTCCATTTTTATAAAGAAAGAAATAAAAAAGGTTAAAGACTTAGTTCTTTATTTCCTTTTATAAATAATAATTGCCCTTTTTAAGCGGCATATTTGACACCTATCAAAAGCACAGACCAAGGCCGTAGCTACCACCGGGGCAGCCGGGGCAGTGCCCCGGGGCCCCCAAGCAAAGGGGGCCCCTGAACGAAGGGGGATTTTTTTTTTACGAAACCATAAACACCTGTTGCCCCGGGCAGAGCCGGCGTTAGGGGTTGGCGAACTTAGAAGAAAGAGGATAAAATAGGATTGTTGTTTTTTTTTTATTTGGTTGTTAAAATAAGATTGTCCTTTTTTTTTTTTGTTTGTTAAATAAAGTTGGATTGTTAAGGGCCCCCGCAAAATTCATCTTGCCCGAGGCCCCGCACCCTCCTAGCGCCGGCTCTGCCCCGGGGCCCCCAATCCTCTAGCTACGGCACTGGCACAGACTATATACAAGGGACTAAATGTGACACTCGAGCAAATATACTGTAAATATGAATGTGACGTAAATGATGGATATCCATGCGAATTCCTCGTTAACTTTTTAATTGTACTACATTTTTTAATTACATAATTTGGGGTCCCTGGCTGCAGCTTCATTAACCTGAATTATTACTATTTCATTATTATTATTATTATTATTATTATTATTATTATCATTATTATTATTATTATTATTATTAATTACAGTATATATATATATAGGTAGCATAATTTTTTCATTTATTGTGGGGGGGGGGCCCTTTTTGAGGATCCTGGTTTTGCACCATATGATCCATGGTAAATAAGGTGCCCCTTCCTTCCCTTGATGCCCCAAGCATGTTCTTATTTTGCTTAATGGTTAATCCTGCCCTGATAAGCATCACTACTGTATATTATACACGTACGTAGGTTGCTCCGAAATTTTTTACAAACTGACAACTGACAAAAGATGAGCTTTTAAGAGACAAACTGTAATGTGAACCTGATGTCTATGGTTATGTACGTTAAGTTGTTAATAAGTACATTACATTAATACAGTATTTTCTTTATAGAGTCTTTATTGTAGTTTTCGTTTCTTTGCGTTGATTCATTTTTTTTTCTATCTTTGAAAACAATTTAAGAAAGCTTGATTGTAATTTTCCATCAAGATCAAAGGAATATTATTTTGATCTGTTGTCGCGGGGCCCCTAAAAGGCGCGGGGCCCATAGGCAGTTGCCTACTCCGCCTATTTGGTAATCCGGCACTGTGCGCAGGCCAATGAAGACTCCGATGCCCTGCTTAAAAATACGTTGTTTGAATTTGAAAAATTGTATATTGAAGAGCCACTTAACAAGAGTTGTTATCTATATCACAACCGATTATGCCCCCTTCCTGAATAATGAGCATAATCGATGAATTTCTCATTGAAAATCTTTGTCTTATTACTATATCTATAATATGTATATCTTTGCATTAAACATCCTCGAGAACTAAAAAAGTAATTTTAAAGTGTATGATAATAAATCATTTACTACAAAAAATTTCTTAATTACTTTTTTGAATTTAGCTGTTAAATAATTGATAAATTCTGTGAAATGTTGAAGTTTAATTGACAAAAACGGAAAAAAAGTATTTTCTGCCTTTATATTTATCTCTTCTCAATCTTTTGACTTTGCGAGTTCTGATGAAATTGAAGACATAATATATTACACATCGAAAACATATATAAGTTTTGTATTTTAGAAATTTTAGAAATTGCTTCATAATTTTCGAAAGTTTTTCGCCAATCGCAATAATATTATAAATAAACATTATTTATTAGTGAAAGATTTTACGTAATATCTAAAGATTTCAAAGAAGAATAACTGAATAAAATACCGTTGGAACTTTTTGGAACTAGTCTAGAAAAAACAAATCAGAAAATTCGCCGCTGTTGTATTATTGAAATTAAATTTAAAAGAAAGTGATTTGCTTCTTAATTTGGCATCTAATATAAAAACTTTCATAATTTCGAGTTCAGAAATTGCATGAAATTTTTAAAAATCTTACCAATCTATCATTTAAAAAATGTCAAATTAAAAAAAATAAAAAAAATAAATAACATCACTATCATACAATATAATTCAAAATATACCAATCTTTTATCTATAAAACTGCAAGAGATCAAAAGGTTATATATAATGTATTTTTATCACTGTTATTCTTTTGTTTATTTGTATTAATCAGAAAATAACGTAAACTTTACTGCTGAAGGATTACGAATTTCAATCCAATATCCTGGAGAATCCCGAAATGACTTCAATTTGTGATCTATTTTTCTTAGCTTCAAGCATTAATTGATTGAATGGAGTAATCACTTGCGCCTTCATTTATGCGCCTTTTTTATGAAGTGATTTTATGAAGAGATGCCAAAGCCTAGAAGAACGCTATTAATATGTTTTCATGGGCTCTCTGAAAATTTATGAAACAATTAGGTAATATCTGCTTGAATTAATCAAAGTAAAGAAAGCAATTTACTAATTTGTTCTGTTTTTGCTTTCAAATTTACTTTCAAAACTATTTTCGATAATGACTCACTCCAGATTCTCAGATAAGTAAAAAGGTTGAAGAGAAAACAGGGATAGGGGAACCCTGGGTAGAACAGAACCTCGGGGCACAACGGAACCTCAAAGTATTTTTATGACTTTTTTTTGAGAACGAGTTGTCATACCTAGAGCGATTTTACTGGAGAGAGAAGAACCAGCTTTTTTTTGCATTGCATTCTGGGCTTGTGCTAACGGCGAAGTTCTGCAAAGAAATTGAAAGAAGTAATATATTCTTTCAGTGAATATAATATATTAATATATATATATATATATAAATCGTTTTTCCAGAGAAGACAGAAGTTCTGATATTTACTGCCTTTATTTACGATATATTTACATTAAATAAATAGGTTCAATTTAGATACAATAATACAAATTTGTATCAGTTTGTAACTGAATTTTTTTTCGTAAAATTGTCTATCTTGTTTTTAATTTCGTCGCGGTTTTGTCCCATTTTATGAAATGTCTTTAATTTTATTTGAGTCAGAATGGACCAGGATTTCGTTCGACCCAATATTATTTACTTATTTTTTTTTTCTCTGTTTCATTTTCCTCACCTAATGATTCATGCTTCTTATTTATGTTTCTTTTAAAGTACACCGAATAATATTAATACAAAGTGCCATTCCGACATGGCCTTGTGGTCTAGACGGCAGTCTGTCATGAGGCAGATATCTCGAGATCTGGTTTGATCTACGCGGGGCTTGGATGTTTCGTTCTTTCTTGGATGTTTCGTTCTTTCTTCTTCAATCTGTTTCCTCAGGTGTAAAAGCTAGTTCGCACCCTGTGGTGCATCCTGGATTATGCTAAAGATGTAGCAATTCTTGTAGCCAGACAATCGTCTCGATCTCCTGGCTAATTAATGCCATACAATAAAAATAAATAATGTAAAGTATGTAATGCTCGAATGTATATTAATGATATTTAATATATATTATATACTTTTTGTGTCTTTGCTTTTGTAACATATTATTTTAAAGTTTTAAGAATTTGTTAATTTTTAATTTTATATTTTTAAAAACTTTTTGAAGACCATGCCAATCAGGAAAATTTTATTTTTAATATGTTTTAAAAACATAAAAGGGATTTTTTAATTCGGATTAAAAGTGTATCTTCAATTAAATTAAAAAAAAAAAATCTCATGAAAACTGTGTTAATATCATTTGTTTATACTGATTAAAATAGGAATTGGTAGTCTGAAATCGTTTAAAAGAATTTTATTTATCTTTATTTTAATTTTCATGTGTGTTTTCCATTCTGTCGCGATACTGGGATACAACGGAATATTTACAGTATTTTAATTTTGTCAATTTCCTGTATACATGTAAGTTTTTAGATTGATATTTCTTATTTTTGTACATATAACTCTTCAATCAACATATGCATTCACTCCCGACGGTTTCAGTGTTTATGTTTTTACATCTTTCCGTAAAACATAAATTAGCCTATTCCGTTCTGCTTCGGCTTCTCTTACATTAAATTCCATGGGTTTTTGTTGCTTTTCAGTGATTTTTGATGTTACTGGTAATTGTAAAGCGACTTCTTTGAAGCAGTGATTGTGAATGAACCTCAAGGGTCAATATTACGATTCAGATGGTATTTCTAAGAATCTCAAATCAGCGACTCCAAATAGGTGGGTCTGCGTTCAGACTCGTGAATTCATACTAAGTAGAAATCTTGAGAACTGCAAGAATAAGAACATGATCGACTTCTTGGTGCTGTTACCATTGATAATTGCTAAGATTAGAAGGCGGCTGCTATTAATAAGAACCGGGAGTACATCACTGGTACAGTCCGAGTTAGCTCAAAAAGAAAAAAAAAAAAAAGAAATGAACAGACGCTGCACAGCATCCGATCTTGGCAAGAAAAGAGACCTTAAGGATGAGCGGCATTCGTGCGTCAGGACTTAGCGTCGAAATGAAACTCATGTGGGATTTGTTGTGAGAACGGTTTGACCTTCTGCTGCTTATTCGCCAGCTGTAAACATGCTCAGTAGTATTATTCACTCCTGCCGCTAGTACGGTAACCCTCAAAATAATAATAATGAATATTAAAATATTCGTTGTTATTATTATCTGTAACAAATTTCTTCGGTTTTGAAAGTCAACAACACAGAAACATCATAAATGCATCCTCACAACAGAAGCATACTCGAGTTTTTTTCTATGAAAAGATATATTCAATTTTGGAACATTATTAGTGGAAGTTATTAATATTTAATCTGATTCCGATGGGCCCAAAAAGAATCAGAAAAAAAATGCGAAGATAATGGAACAAGATAAAAAATAAATAAATGAATAAAAGAGATAACATGCAAAAGTTTGAATCAACAATAATATACAATATACAAGCAACAAGTTTAACAAAATGGATTGGCATACAAGGATAATAATGAGTAAGTTAAACACGGAATAAAATAAGATATTCTGAGAAAATCACACACAATAAGATAAAATAAAAAAATATAACTAGCGCAAAGAGAAATGCACAGTAAAATGATCGGCTTAGTCCTTAATAAGAATAAAAATACAACAATAAATATTTGGGAGAAATGCAGTTGATGGAAAGCACTCGAGAGTTTAGGTACGTTTGTTTTCCAGAAGCAGCAGTCTCGCCGATCTCGTCAGCAGGAAAGTGAAGATAAATTTACTTACAGCATTGCCCAAAACAACTTTCAAACGGCAGGTAACCAGTGACTGTAAGACTACAGCATTGACCTAGTCTTATAGTCACTGATTCCCTGCCGTTTGAACATAGTTTTGCTCATCTGGCCAGATTAGATGATTTATGAAGCACAAACACGGCAAAATGAATTTTGAAGAATTCCAGTTCGCTGAACATATTCACTTAGTGATGAAAGTACGGATAAAATGAGCCCTCCGCTCATTGTCCGTCAAACTATCTAATAATAACTGCATTAAAATTATGAGTCGTCAAACTGGACGATATTCATATCGTCCTGTTAGGTAGGAGTCTACATTTTTCGTGTTTACAAGGTGATAGGCGAGACGATCTCTGTGTGCATTTCAAATTAAGCTAAGAAGAAAGAGGAGGAGGGTTTCCACAGAAAATAAAAGCCTAAAGTAATTGCTTAAGGATGATAGAGGATGATGTAAGAATTAGCCAAACACAAGAGAGATCAAAAAGTAACGAGTGCAAAAAGAGCGAAGGAGTAAAGTCTCACGGAAAAATATGGTTTGGAAGTAAAGAAAAAGGAAGGTTGCCATAGTTACTGGGCGAAAGAGACGGGAAAATAAGCTGAAAACAATGAAACTAGAAAAAACAAATTCCAAGTTTAAATAATAAATAACGAAGGGAATAAAAAATGAGTTAAAAATACAGTAATACCTTGAGATACGAGCATAATTCGTTCCAGGACCGAGCTCGTAACTCGAGGTGCTCGTATCTCAAATCATTTTTTCCCATAAGAAATTAAAAAAAAATAATCCCCGTTCCAGCCCTCTAAAAAACTCCCTTATTACTGCTAATAATAATGGAAAAAACATGTTTTTAATTGCTATAGAGATATATACACAAAAAAAATGGTAGTATATAAGGATTCCTGTGATATAAAAATAAAATATGGTTTTAATTATGATTCTTACTAACAGACGATACAGTAGAGGCTAATGGCGGCATTGCGGAGGAGGAGGAGGGAGAGAGGGAAGAGAGTTGACCCGTACGTAAACACTTGATTCCGTACAGAATCTTACACGTACACTGCGTAACTTACATAAACTTAGAATTAACTTAGATTACGTATTTTTTTTTTTACTTTTCTATTTTTTTTTTTTTTTTTTTTTTCTATTAGTATTCTTTACTTTTCTTCACTTTTCTTAATTTTTTTCTCCTGACTACCCTCACTTTCACTTGGCGCAGGTCTTTTAACGAATTATTTATAGAGGGAGATTTGTTTCTGTCTTCCTTTCAAAATGTTACGGAAATGAGTAAGGCACGTGTCGTCAAAAAGCGCCGAGTGAGGCGGCGTGGGCTGCTCCGAATACCGTAACGTCGGCGTCTGTAAGTCTGCTCGTATCTCAAATCTTTACTCGTATCTCAAAGCAAAAATTCGCTCGAAGGCTTGCTCGTATCTCGGAATACTCGTATGTCGGGACACTCGTATAGCATTCTTTTTTTTTTTTTCATAACTTTTTTTATTTTTCCTTTCGTTAATATACTTTACTTTTTTTATTAGTATTATCTTAAAATTTCGTTATAATAGGTCGCCCTTAAATTTATGCTTTAGCACAAAATTATATTCACTTATTAATTTTCTTTTTAAAACCTTATCCATTATTATCACCGTCATCATTTTTGTGTATCGGAAATCAAGGTGAATAGATGTGTACTTCAGAAGAACACTGTGTATCTATACATTTCCAAAACAATGAGATAAGAGAAGAGTTCTGGTCCAATAATGTTACAGTTTAATGTAATTACACTGTCTATTCAGGATACAGAATATTTCATTCCATCCATACGGTGCTTCTAACTAATAATTTTCGAATGAATACAATAAAAATACATTTATAACTAAATATGTAAAAATATTTATGGTAAAAAGATATTTACGATAAAAACATATGAACTGATATCATGTTAATAATGAAAGGCCGCACGATTATCGCAAAGGTTCATAAAATGAAGAAGTAGAAAGGAGCAAAAAAGACAATTCGAAGATAATTATCCTGTAAGATAATTCGAAAATATATAAGACAAACTGAATTTATCTTCCTGCAAGAACCACTATTTCCTGCAAAATTCTGTAACCCTTTTATCAAGCAATATCAATTGTGAAACAAAGCCTTCCAAAGAAATAAACAAACTTAATAATATACATATTTGATATACGTGTATAAACACTTAACATTGGGAAAAATGCAACAACATGAAGGAAACATGCAAATGAAGTGAAACTTACATGAAATGTAAAACAGGCTATGGTATATAAATGATTAAAATTTGGAAATGTTTGCGCCTGCCTAGACTCAGCAGGGCGCTCTGAACTTCCTTGTAAGAGCGTATAAATAGAGAACTGTTGTGGATCCAGACAAGTAGTTTTTCATCGTCAATGAGCTGTATACGTGACCACTGGTGTCAGTATGCCTCGTGGACGTCAAAGGACGCCTTATAAGCAAGCTACGGAGTTTGAACGGGGACGAATGATCGACTTGCGTGAACGAGGATTTTCATTCCGCGAAATTGCTACTAGTACGGGGCATAATGCCACGACAGCGATGCGAGTGTGGGAGCAGTGAACTGATTAAAACCGGACGAGTCGAAAATCCGCAAATGGACCACAAAATGCCTAGAGGTGGAGGCTGAAGTTGTACCCTTCCTTCAGCACTTCTGGAGCCATATTCCAACAAGACAACGCCCGACTACATGTTGCCAGAAATGTTTAGGCTCTCTTTGAAGCAAGGCAGATAACCCTTATTCTCTGGCTTGCATCTTCGCCCGATTTGTCAACTATTGAGTACGTCTGGTATATAGTCATTCGGGAACTAGCCCATCATTGTAATCCAGCAGCCAATACCGATAAACTGTGGACTCGGATACAAGCAGCCTGGCAGGAACATATCCAAGGCCTGTTTGATTCGATGCCACGGCGTATAGCATCTCTTATTGCATCTCATGGAGACTTTACACCATACTGATATTTTGCAAATACTGTTGTTGCATTGCTTTGAAACTTTAATCGTTTGTTTGTATCACAATTAGTAATGTGTGTATCGAAAATTTCCTTCCATTCTGATGGTTCCTTCACGGTGTTGCAATTTTCACAAACATGAGTGTAAGACACTCTACAATGAAAAAGTTTTAGTAATTCAATGATCTTCAACTCAGCCTTAGATTGTTAAAAAACAACACAATTTCACGTAAAAATCAAAGAGATTTGACTATGTTTGACATAGTTCAGATAATAATTTCCACAATTTAGAAAAAAGTTGAAACTGAATGTTGTATTCTTAAATACGTAAAAGCTACTTTTGAAAAGTAAATTCCTGAGTTTAATAAAGTTCTCAAAACTTAAAACTATTGTTAAAAAAATACTTATGGTAATATAAAGAATGTAAATACAAGTTGTGCAATCTCAGTACAGAATTACATGTACGCTTTTAATTGAGTTGACCTTTAACAACCATGTTTCTAAGATCTGAAGGATACTGAAGCTCTATTTGTTACTCCTTAGTTGCAGTCAAAGATTTCATCACATCTTCTCATTAATTCAAGATCTTTCTCTATTAATTTCTGTAATATTAAATGAAAAATTTTAATTAGAGATATTACGATTACTAAGATTGCGTGAAATCGTTGTCACGGTTGCGGAATACAAATCTTTCTCAGTTTCTGCTTCAGTAGACGAAGTAATTGGTTGGTTTCTAATACTGCAGGTATCATTATAAAAAAAAAAAAAATGAAATTTTCAATGTTGTAGAAATGTCAAAGTGTTTCAGTGCAATTGACAAAAGAGATGCTAGTGTTTTTTTTAATTAAAAAAATGAAAACATTGGAAGAATAAAAAAAAAACAGTTAACAAAGTAGGAACAATCTATATCACTAAAATTTTTTATTTCTCTGTCTGTCCGGCGCAATTTCCTTAGCGAATGGAAAATTGAAATAATTTTTACACTGAAACGTCCGCGACAGCAATCGAACCTACAACCTTCAGATCCGAAGTCAGACGAATTACCCATTAGTCCTAGGTGACTACTACTCACTTTATATTGTTTTTTTGAATTATGTGTCCTTCCCCTTTCCCCCATCAATAAGGAACGAATTCAACTTTTTTCTTTTTTGAATCTCAAGATTTTTTTATTTACTTCCGATCCGTCTGTTTATTTTTAATTCGGAAATCACAATTAGAACTATAATTGCCGAAATGTTGGAATATTTTAAGTATAATACTAGTCGGCTACCCGTCGCTTCGCTCCGGCAGCCTCCGCATATGTAACAGAAAGCAACTTTTTATTTATTAAAAAAAAACACATACACAAATTACATCAAGTAGATAAAACTAAAATTTTTTAAAAGTTGTTTTTTTTAAATTTAATTTTGATGTTTATATTCTGTCAATCCCCGACTGCTTTTAGAACCAGCTTGTGAATCATATATCTATGATATATTTTTATTTTTTATTGAGATTAGAATGTAGTCCTCGTGGTCTAATAGCTAAGACGTCTAACTTCGGGGCAGAAGGTTGCATTTTCGATTCCCGTACGAACTTGTAGAAATTATTTCTATTTCACAAATTACAACAATTGCACCAGACAGACAGAGAAATAAAAGCTTTTAGTAATATAGATATACTTTTCAGTGGTTTTTGAGTTAGAAATAGTGATTTTTCATTATTAATAGTGCTTCTTTCTTTCTTAAAACATTTTTTTAAATTTCAATTGATACCTTTCAGTGGTTTTTGAGTTACAAATAGTGATGGGTTTTGAGTTACAAATAGTGATTTTTCAGTATTCTATCTAATAGAAATAGTGCTTCTTTCTTTCTTGACTCATTTTTTTATTCAAACATCTCCCGTGTACACGTGCTTGTTTTTCAATATCACATAGAATTGGGTTAAGTAAGAATATTATTATACAGTTGGACCTCTATTTAACGAAGTCGCTAAATCCCGAAAAAAAGTTCGCTATATGGAAAACTCGTTAAACAGAGATTCACCTTTTAAAATTACTTTAAACTACATAAAACAGATTGAAAATACATAAACAATAAATATTATTAAAAAAGTAATAATTTTAATGACATAAAGCATACATTACCACATGCATACTTAAATTTTACTAATAGAGTCTGTTAATTTTGTCTTAATTTTTTTTCTTTTTTTGAAAAAGTATTTTCGCTCATAGTAGTCTACGTCTCGCATCTTTGCAATGCACTAAAAACCCCTTCAGTATTTTCTTTAAATTGTAATCTGCGTCGGATTGTTTCAAATGATTTTAGCATTTCATCATACGAAGGCTTTTTTTTTTTTAATTTCTGCATCATGATAATTTCCATTTTCATCATCTTTATCTTCATCACAATTCATAGCTGTATTGTTTTTATTTTTCACACTGTCCAAAATATCCGATTCAGTTAATAATTCCGAGGTCTCAGCTTCAAAATCAAGTGAAAGATAATCATCAATCAGCGCATCATCGTTAATTTCTTCTTTTTCCCACAGCTGTATCCAAATTTCATTTATTTCCTCTAAGGGAATGTTGATCATAAAAACATTTCAAGGAGGAAAAGAAAAATAAATACCACGAAAAAGGTCGTTAAATAGAAAATGCACTTCGTTATTTGGAGGTTATTTTACGAAGAAATTAGCAAAATGTTCTTGGTTCCAAAGAAAAGTTCGCAAAGTAGAGAAATTCGCAAAATAGAGGTTCGTTAAATAGAGGTCCGACTGTATTTAAAATATTTCAACATTTCGGCAATTATAGTTCTAATTGTCATTTTCGAATTAAAAATAAACAGACGGATCGGAAATAAATAAAAAATCTTGAGCTTCAAAAAACAAAAAGGTTGAATACATTCCTTATTGATGGGGGGAAAGGGGAAGAACACATAAGTCAAAAAACAATATAAAGTGAATAGAAGTCACCTTGGCCTAATGGATAAGACGTCTGACTTCGGATCAGAAGGTTGAAGATTCGATTCCTGTCGCGGACGTTTCTTTGTAAAAATTATTTCTATTTTCCATTCGCTCAGGGAATTGCGCCAGACAGACAGACAGACAGAGAAATAAACGATTTTAGTAATGTAGATTCTTACTTAATCAAATTCTATGTGATATTGAAAAACAAGCACGTGTGCAGGGGAGATGTTTGAATAAAAAAAAGAGTCAAGAAAGAAAGAAGCACTATTTCTATTAGATAGAATACTGAAAAATCACTATTTGTAACTCAAGAACCATCACTGTTATGTAATTCAAAAACAACTGAAAGGTTGTTGTACATTAAAAAAGTTTCAAGAAAGATAAAGCACTATTTCTATTTGGTAGAATACTGAAAAATCACTATTTCTAACTCAAAAACCACTGATAGGTATCAATTGTAATTAAAAAAGGAGATTCAAGAAAGAAAGAAGCACTATTTCCATTACATAGAAAACTGAAAAATAACTATTTGTCACTTAAAAACCATCACTTTTTTTAACTCAAAAACCACTGAAAAGTATCAATTGTAATTAAAAAAAGAGT
>JAFIDM010009631.1:212098438-212134360 GCA_023159025.1 Thereuonema tuberculata | reverse complement strand
AAAAAACCACTGAAAAGTATCAATTGTAATTAAAAAAAGAGTTTCAAGAAAGAAAGAAGCACTATTTCTAATAGGCAGAATACTGAAAAATCACTATTTGTATCTCAAAAACCATCACTATTTCTAACTCAAAAACCACTGAAAAGTATCAATAGGAATAAAAAAAAGAGAGTCAAGAAAGAAAGATGCACTATTTCTATTAAGTAGAATACTGAAAAATCACTATTTCTAACTCAAAAACCACTGAAAAGTATCAATAGGAATAAAAAAAGAGAGTCAAGAAAGAAAGATGTACTATTTCTATTAGGTAGAATACTGAAAAATCACTATTTGTAACTCAAAAACCATCACTATTTATAATTCAAAAACCACTGAAAAGTGTAGCCGTATTACTAAATTTTTTTTTTATCTGTCTGTCTGGTGCGATTGGTTGTAATTTGTGAAAATAGAAATAATTTCTACAAGTTCACTATGTGAATCGAACATGCAATCTTCTGCTCCGAAGTTCACGAGGACTACATTCTAATCTCTATAAAAAATAAAGATATATCATAGATATATGATTCACACGTTAGTTCTAAAAGCAGTCGTGGATTGAGAGAATATAAACACCAAAACTTAAATTAAAAAAAAAAAACTTTTAAAAAGTTTTAGTTTTAGTTTACTAGATGTAATTTGTGTGTGTGTTTTTTTAATAAATAAAAAGTTGTTTTCCGTTACATAAGCGACGGGTAGTCGACTAGTTTACATAAACTAAATACTTTTGTTAAGTTTGATGTCTAACATTAATCTTTAAGTAAAAGAAATAGTAATGTAATGTAATCTGAATCCCTCTAAAATCAATTTGAATGTTATAATTAGCTACGTTTTTACAATCTTTCTGCATAAATACATGTTCAGTATTTACGCACCGTTTGCAGAAATTAGTGGGGAAATTCAAGATGGCGGTTGCAGGAAATAACGTCATGACGAGTGCAGGTATTACCGCTATCCCATTTGCAGCCAACGGCGTTCACTAACTTTTTTATTATTTGGCTAAGTGAATAATATATTCATTTCTATTTGAAGAGAATACTCTATTAAATGTAAAATTTTGGCCAAATATTAATTTGATGAGAGATATTAATTCACTACACTACGTTCTCGTAATACATTTGTAAACCGACTAAGTAAATTCTTCAAGATCTGAAACATACTTAATTATAATTTCCAATCAATTTTTACTCATGAATCTTATTCAAAATTTTATTTTTATTGCAAATTCCATAAAATACTTAAGTAAATAAATAGTCGTATTATCAAAGTCAACCAAAATAAATACCCAATATACGCTTTAATATTTGGAAGTATTATATAAAGAAATTTTTAAGGATTTTGATTCATTATTTAAATTAAGTCTTTTGAAAATATACATAAAAAAGAAAGCATCAAACATTTTAGAATTTATTAAATTTGTGATTTTTTTAGAAGAATTTGAAATTATTTCATGCTTATTGTAATTTGTAATTCTTTGAAATTTTCCAGTAATAGAGTAACTGATGGTAATAACGCCAGCAATTCAATAAATTTGCTGTAATTCGTTTAAATTTTAATTTTTCAACACTATTTTCTTTTTTAATATATTGTTTATGTTATAATATTTCTATGAAATATATTATTCAGGAATTACAATATTAATGGCAGATATGATAGCAGGTTTTAAATAAGACTCTACACACTGGCGTTATTACCTTCATATGATAGTAATAACGCCATGTCTTCATTTTACGTTAGTTTTCTTTTCTTTATTTAATAAAATGTGTATTCATTGCAGTAAATTTACAATTGCCTAATATACTCTGTAATAAGATAGTTAAAAAAGTAAAAAAATACAATTTATTCAAATGAAATGTTCTGCACATCAGTCTTTTTTGCCTAAAACAATTTTTTATTCTTTACAAAAGACAAGATCTGATTGGGCAATAAAAATTTACAAATACATCCATAAATTATCAGTGTCATTACACATTTTATACAAAGTTACTGTCCTACAAAAGTGCACATCCTTCTTCACACAATGAACACAGTCCAGTTTTTTGTACACTACAGTTGTCATACGTTTCGTGGAACGAAGTTTTGCATTCCAAACACTGTATCCAGTTTCTTGAAGACCGTTTGTCGTAATAATAATCGCTGCAGTCACCACAGTAGAGATCTTTTTCTTCTTTCTTTTAAACTTTATTGTCAAATATTAATGTCATCAATGACTTTCTGAACCTTTCCGTCTCACAGCTGGACAGTTTCTTATATTGGCAAACTTGGAACAAGTAACCAGTATTTGCCATTTCAAATACAAGAAAAGAATCATTAACCGTGTTGGTGAAAAGGTGAGAAACATCTACTCACTCACACTGCCTTTGGTAAAAGAGAAATCTCACTAAAAAAACAAAACTTCAGATGTACCAGACAGTGATTGAGTCCACGATGTTTTAAGGAAGCGAAAGTTGGCCGGCTAGGACAAAACAAGTTAGCAGAATAACTGCTGCTGAGATGAAATGTCTGAGACGCATAACTGGAAAAACAAAGAGGGATAAGATACGTACGATAGAATAAGCGAAGAACTCAAACAAATGACAGTAGAAAAAGAGATTAATAAAACGACAACTGAATGGTTCGGGCAAGTGGTGAACGAAGATCGCAAACAAAGACAGATCATGGAAGCTAGGACAGAAGGGAAAGGTCACGCGGCATACCGAGAGAGACCTATGAAGATTGATGTGTAGAGAGAGAAAGAAGGAAAGGTAAGAGTTTAATGGAAATGAAGAATACTTCAAAGAGAGGAAGAAATGGAGAGAGTACGTCGAGGACATCGATGCTCTAATGGCATAAGGGATTGCAAAAGAAAAAGAAGAATAACAAGTAATCTCTGGAATAATATGGAATCTGATATCCCATATTCGATTTTGCATCAAAACATTCAAATTTAGCTTTTTTTCAGATAACTAGTTTTTGATTTAGCACGATAAAAGCAAATTTCTACTGTCCTTTATTTAGTAGATAATGAATGTAACCAATTTACAATTGCAGTTTCATATAAATAGTTGCACTGTAAGCAGTTATTAAAAGATATTTTAGATTTCATGTAACGATTGTCTTTGATCTTCATCGGAGAGAATAAAAATAATGATGAAAGAAACTAGAATATGATTTCAAGTCGAAATACATACATCAATCCTTATTCTATCGATATTCTATTCTATGCATATTCTAGAAACTTTCACTTATTCTAAGAATTTTAAAGTTTAATCTACTAAAACAAGAATTTCAGGTAGTAATCGAGTAATAGTCAAATTGTTAATTGTTTACATTCATTAAAGACTAGTATACTAAAGAAAGGACAAGGATCTGTATAAATTAGCTTTAATCGTGACAAATCAAAAACTAATTATCTGAAAAAGCTGAACTTGAATGTTTTAATTCAAATTGAATAATTTTGATACAAATTGAAAAATTTTGATACAACTTGAAACCTTTTGTTGAAATGTTGTGTGTAAAAATGAGATGATGTTAAAGTTGCCGTTAGATGGCAATTTCGGATAACTGCCTACTTACGACAAACTGACTTGCAGTGCATAAAATAACATGTTAACTGGGCGACACTTGTTTCACCCAGTGCCGGGTTTTTGTCGCCCAGTGACTGTGGGTAGTGCCGGCAGAGTTTTTTTTTTTTTTTTATGAAATGGCAAAAACGCATTGAAAATAAAAAATACAGAATACGTATTAATTTAAAATAATACATTATTAAAAATCGTTCTGGGGAAAGGAGGAGGGTTAAATGATTCCCCAATAATACTAAAATAAGGCTTAAAACCACGTTTTGGAGCTTCAAATTTTCAAAAAATTTCCGGGAGGGGGAGACCCCTGGTATGAACCCCCGTATGTCGCCCAGTGGAAATCCCTTAAAATATGCTCTGTGTCTAGGTCATCACTCGGTCGTTTCACAGAAACAACGTTAGAAAGAAAGTTGTTGAGCATGAAATTTCCTTTAAGAATATATATACATATATATAGTTATAATGAACACGTCAAGAGGTATAGCGTTGAGAAGATTGTTGCCAAAAATAGTGAATTTGCGAGAAAACTGCGCAGGTCTGTTTTACAACAAGGCAGGCGATAAATGTCTACAGTGCGTTATATATATGGATTAGATATATGTTTAGTTAGCCTTAGTATGTAGTATGTGTGTGTGTGTATGGAACAAATTAAATTTAAAAATATGTATTGTGTTTGAAACAAAGAAAATTAAAGAGAGTAAAGTAAAGTAGTAAAGTTGAACGAAACACATTTTATTGGCAAAAAAAAAAGTGAATATACTGTATAAAAACATTCCACAAATCTTCAATATATCGCCTCTACCAGGTCCATCGCCACATCTTCCTTCTCCATAAGGGCGTCCGCATGGATGGGTGTGCTGTTGAGGCAGGCTCCTTCGCATCCACAAACTGACGAACAGTAAATACCGGTGTTTCTGCAGCCACACTTAGTACCGCAACCGGTAGCACAACGGCAGAAAATTGATTCCAGGACTCTGGCGGGAGCAGGAGGGTCTGTTGTTTTGATGAGATTGAGGACTCCACTATCATCTCGAACCAAACCCCACCGTTCTGAATCGAGAAAGTTACCCGACCATAACTGCATTTATAAGTACATTCGAAACGAGTTGTTGTGCTGCACCTTTGGTTGGTGGCAAGGAAGCCAGATTGGCCCTCACCTTGGTGGAGGATTTCACAAAGCAGTTATAACGGTGACTGTTCAAATCATGTTGGTTCGGGGGGGGGGGGGCATAGTACATGATGAGGAACATCTCCTTCCCAGCTTTTGCAACCGCATCCCATGTTGAAGTATGTTCGTGAAATACCTCAGCTATGGCTTTAGTTTCCCTCGGCATTTTGGTGAAGCATTTCAGGATAGACGCTTTGCTTTTGCCGAAGATGCCGCAAGTTGCATGACACCATGTGAAGCTCCGATTGAAGAGGATCGATCCACTAAACGGGAGCTTCTGCAATTCGGAGGTGGAGAATAATTTGGTCCCAACAAAGTGCAAAGCTTTTTAGTATAAATTACAAAAAAATATTCATTCGATTTTTAAAAATTCAAAGTATTCTTGATATCCGTTAGATTTAATGTTAATCAAAATATGTATCTCATGACAGAATGGTTAAACAGTGAAATGGTTTGACTTCAAATAAAAAAAAAAAAAAAAGAATATTATCTTTGATGACTTGTATTGTTATATCTGACAAACTTTTTTTCTGAGATTCTTAAGGAGATGATGCAACACCATTACGAAAAAACATGGTACGTGCGAATCTGTTTTAACTTCAATGATATAAATAAAACGCAAAATAAACTTCCATGTTTTTTTATTTATTTTTGTTTTTTTTATTTTCTTGCAAATTCAAACATTACTGTCCTACTACGTAAACTCACATACCTGTAGTGTAGGTGCTGAGAGTAGTTAAGTACGATAGATAATAAAGAATACATTAATTAAAAGTATTACAAAAAAAATAAGAACAGTACATAATTAGAGTAAAAATATTATATGAAAAATAAGAACAGTACATTATTAGAGTGAATTGAAATATTATATAAAAATAACAAGAGCAGCATGACAAGATATAAAATAAAAGAAGATATAAAAAATATAGTTTCTTTAGCTATTTCATTTATATGTTCCAAATTAATTTTTCGTTGACTATTTTTTCTATTGGAAGATTTTTTAATTTTCCGATATTTTTAATTATTATACATCTCAGGATCTAACTGGCTGAACAGTTTTGTTGAAATCTTGTTATTGTTTCTAAGGTCGTAATTATTTTTTTGGATTTTCATACTTTAATATATTCTGTAGCTTGCTACGAGTATTTATGTTAGCAACTGTCTTTATTTTATTTTTTATAATATAAAAGTTTTTTATTATTAGTATACAGGTTATTTTTTGTTTTGGTAATAAAATGTTGTGTTTGATTCTTGATTGACGTTTCTATTGTTCGTTTAGAGTATTATATTTAAAAAAAATTAAATGAAATATTTTCTTTAAAAGCCTTTCAATGTTTTTCATTTCCGTTTTGGTGATATGTATCCAACAAGATAGTCCGTAGTTTAGTTTAATAGAGAGTCAACGAAAGCCTTGTAAATAATGATTTTGACGGTCGGCGCCGTGTGAGAGGGTCTTGGTGAGATGAACACAGAGACGTCGGGAACGCGGCGCCTCAGCGATCATGAATTCCAAAACCCATTTTTAAAAAAAATAAAAAGTTATTGTTATTATTATTTTAATTTTAATTTCACTGTGCAACAAAATGGGTACAATGAAAGCAGTAATTTAAATAATCAGACATACCGGTAATTGTTATCATATGATTGTTCAATTAAGGCAAGCTAATTGCGTGCAAATGAAAGCTTAAAAATGTATTTTTCTTATACTCTGTTAATAAAAAAGCTGCCTTAGGCATTTTTCCCAAGTGATAAAAATAAACTCTGTTTTAAATCGTTCTGTTAATTGATTAAAATAAAGTTAAAAAGATTATCAGACACTTACCGAAGACTTGCAGACTAGTGAGGAATGATCACTCCTAACTTTCATTCAGTAGTATTTATAGTTGCTCATTTTGCAATACGATATGCAGACATTTGCCGAACAGCTAAAAGACAGAGCTTATTATTGATACGATGTATCAATAGATTATATATTTATCTCAGAATTCAGACGCAACACTGTCCGAGAAATAAATGGTTCTCTCTCTCTCTCTAAATGATTAAAAAATTATCTAATAGAAAAAATAATCAACGAAAAAATAATTTGGAACATATAAAGGAACTTCGGGTATTATGGAATACCATTTACATTTGTAATCATAACTCACCTTTAAAATTTTTAAATACCTTAAAACTTAACAGATGCAAACCTTAATAAGTTAATATCATTTATTGATTGGTATAAAGTGAAAATGAAAGATATAATATACCAAAATTTCAGATTTGAAAAAAAGTTGCATTGGGAGGGTAATATGGAGTAGTCGGGGAATATGGAATACAGGGGTGAAAGTAAAGAAAATGAACAATATTTATCAAAATACCAAATTTTATTAACGTAATTATTGGCAATAATTATATTACTTGAAGATTAGTCTACAATTAAGGTATATGTTCCTTAAATTAAAAACATTATTTTTATGAAAAAAAAAAAGCACACTTTAGTCTAGATAATTACTTTACGGATTATGTCCTAAATAACAATTATTGTAGAAAAAAATATTCCTTGTTGAAATGCCATTTACCTACAAAATCGCAAATATAATCAGTTTTCTCTGCGCCGGCACAGTCAAGTGCGAAATACTGACTATTCCATAATACCCGACACGCCATCTTGAAAATCAAAACCTTTTCACCTTACTGTGAGTGTAAATAGAAGTAAAATATCTAATGCAGTAATAAATATAACTCGTTTACTTAGTATTACACTAGCTTTGAATCACTGACAAAGGATTATAATAATTAATATGGATTTATAAAAACTACCTGCAAAAATTTACGAAAGTTGAAAAAACAATTCCCTTCAGCGACGAAGCAGCGAGAACCGTCACCTTCACAACACTCACTGCAAAGCATCATTGGTGTGTTTAGAAGTAGTTTGACTGCTTTCCGCTAAGCTGCTACATCTTACGGGGCCAGATATCTAGGTATTCCATATTACCCGACTATTCCATAATATCCGAAGTTCTCTAAATTAAAAAGCTAAAGAAACTATATCTTTATATCTTGTTTTATTTTATATCTTGTTCATGTTGCTCTTGTTATTTTTATATAATATTTTTACTTCACTCTAATTATGTACTGTTCTTATTTTTTTTTGTAATATTTTTAATTAATGTATTCTTTATTATCTATCATACTTAACTACTCTCAGCACCTACACCACAGGTACGTGACTAGTTTACCTAGTAGGACGGTCAACCCTCGAAAATTTGTGCCTAAACCAACTCGCAAATGGAAATTTACACTCGCTAGTTAACACTCACACTCTACACTCGCTAATTAACGGGGGTGGGGGGGGGGCAAAATTTCATATATATATATATATATATATATACGATATACCTATACTAGCAGCGGAACCCGCCCGATTGATAGGTGTATAAAATTTGGCCGAACGAAAAATAGAACTGGGGTTGTGATTGGCGGTTGCCGATTGACGAATGGTGATTGGTGAAGGGTAGAGAAAACTTCCATCATGAAATACCCCTCGCGGGAGTTCACATCCCGGTGAATTTGAATAGGTGGTAAATTTGGTAACAATACAAGTCATCAAGGATAATATTCTTTTTTTTTTTATTTGAAGTCAAACCATTTCTCTGTTTAACAATTCTGTCATGAGATACATATTTTGATTAACATTAAATCTAACGGATATCAAGAATACTTTGAATATTTAAAAATCGATAGAATATTTTTTGTAATTTTTATACTAAAAGCTTTGCACTTCGTTAAATTAACCGTTACTTATTTTTTTTTTATATCTTTAAGTTAAAGAATTTAATTTTCATATGGAGTAGTTTTAGTTTCTTTTTTTTTTTTATTGTACAATAAACATCTTTAAGTGTATTTTATTTCCTTGCTTTATCTGTATTTTATTTCCTTGCTTTATCTGTATTTTATAAACAAATAAAACAACACAATTATTTTAATTCTTTCCAAATATTTTGGATTGACCTAGGAAATAAATTTAATGTGCTGGAAGTTTTAATCAAAACTACAAAATTAGAAACAGGGACAGCACAAGAATTATTAAATTGCCTTTCTGATTCAATTATCGGAGGGAATTGGGAACGGCCTTTTCGTCCTGCATGGGAATCAACAGCATTTATTACTCTTGATTTTTTTGGGTTTCGGGGGTCATTGTCAGGTATGATGGTGGCCTTCACTTAGGTTCTTGCCTTTCTGGGTTCTTTATCGGGGAGGCCAAATCGGGCTGATGAGTCCCATGCAGGACGAAACGGCCGTTCTCGATTCCCTCCGATAATTGAATCAGAAAGGCAATTTATTTATTCTGGTGCTGTCCTTGCTTCTAATTTTGTTGTTTTTATTTTGGATTGACATTGAAGATTAGGCTTCTTGCAAAGATGACTTTACTTTTAAAAGTTTTGCTTTGAAAGTTTTACTTTCTTTTTGCTTTTTTTTAAAAACGAATTATTTCTACCATTTTCTAAAATGCAATATCGAAATATCATAAGATTTTTTTTGTAATATTAAATAAATATTATTTTTGGAATCATATACAGGTTGTTCTCGACTTTCGTACAGTTCAGTATTTCATACATATTTCGTACTGTATTTAAAAGTTAGATTTTTATCGATATGTATCGCAAAAACGTGCGTACTTCCATGTAATGAGTCTTCCCTTTCTTCCAATATTAGTCACGCCCGTTTTCCGTATCACAGGCTCAGTCTTTAATTAGAGCATGTGTTTATAAGTTGTGTCTTTGTCAGTTTATGTATACATCAGTTTCGGTGAAAAATTTCGCCAACATCAATTCATAAACATGAGTGAAAAACAACGTTGCTCTAGTTTCGTACTTATTTCAGGAACCAATTAGGTACGAAAGTGGAGGACCGCCTGTAAATGAAATTATAATACACTACTCAAAATATTTAGGGAATATTGGGAAATGAATATAATACATCCAAAAAACAGAGGCATTTGAGTTTCTTTATTAAAGAAAATCATCAGAGAAGCAAATGACACGAAAATAGAAGTTGTCTGAATATGCAAATGTGATGCAAAATGATAATATTTGCCCACAATCCCGTACAAAGAGGCTGGCGCTGCTGGGTTATATCAACTTTCCTGGATCAACATCAAGTGGCAGAATCGTTGAGTGTCACCTGAAAATGCCCCTGCAACGTGATTTACCCGAATGTGAACCATGGAGAGCCATAGGGCGTCTTGAAGCTAGCCAAACACAGATGACAATAGCAGCAGTGGTTGGAACCTCCCAAAGCGTGTTAGCAGACTCTGGACTCGCTTCAGAGAGACTGGCAGTACGAAGAAGACCAGGGCAGGGCCGCCCACGTGCCACCACTGTTAGAGATGATCGCTACTTGACGCTCATCACGAAGGAACCGGCCCAGCAATGCGACTGAGCTGCGGGGACAGTTTTTCGATGCTACTGGATGATGGGTGTAAACTCAGACCGTGCGAAATCGACTCCGTCACGGTGGACTGTATGCCCGGCGATCAATGATATGCATTCTGTTAACTGCTGAAATCGCAGAACCCGTAGAAGGTGGGCTGAAATGCATCTTCCTTGGACCCGTGAAGAATGGTCCATGGTTCTCTTTAGTGACGAGTCAAGATTTAGCCTGCAGCCTGACAATCGTCGTGCCCTGATCTGGCGTGAGCGTGGAACACGGGACAATCCACGTTTCGCGCAAGAAAGACATTCCTTTGGTGGAGTTGGAATCATGGTATGGGTAAGCATTGGTGCTTGTACCGATCTCCATGTTGTTAGAAATGGAACGGTGAATGCTGTAAGATATCGGGATGAAATACAGCCTATAGTGGTATCCTATCTGGAGCAGTTGGGGTCAACTTTCTTTTTATGGACGATAATGCACGGCCCCACCGTGCGCATCCACATCTCGTCAACAATATGCTGCAAGAGGTGGGAATCGAGCGCATGGAGGTTCTCCAGACCTGAATCTTATCGAACACGCTTGGGATGCACTAGGAAGAAGTTTTGCCAATCACCAATCACCTCCAATAACACATCCTCAGCTGGAAGTTGCTCTGGTACTCTATTGGCCACGAATCCCAAAGGAACTGCTGGATAATTTGATCCTCTCCATGCCTCATCGCTGTCAGTGTGTTGTAGCAGTCTCAGGTGACCATACACCCTACTGAACAGTCAATGTGCGACACATTTTTCACGTTTGACATGCGAATGTGCGTGTCCATGTGTCATATCCTGCTCAGTCCCAATAAATGGATTCTGCACCGTATTTGCATATTCAGACAACTTTCATTTTCGTATCATTTGCTTCTCTGATGATGTTCTTTAATAAATAAACTCAAATGCAACTGTTTTTTGTTCGCAAAATGCATCTGTTCGCAATATCCTTTAAATTTTGTGAGAAAAAGTTTTAAAGTGCTTTAATTTTATTTTTTACTTCATAGATTTTTGATTGCCAAATTTAATTCATCTTGGATTGTTTATTATCTTGAATTGTGATAACTGATTCCTATAGCTTTCAACAATTTCTGAATTTCAGAATCCTAATTCAACAATTTCTGAAGAAGCATTCTATTTGAAAGTTGAGGATCTGGTCTCTCTTGAGGATTAAATAATAATCTATATTACTAAAATCTTTTATTTCTCTGTCTGTCTGTCTGTCCGGCGCAATTTCCTGTAAGAATGGAAAATAGAAATAATTTTTACAATGAAACGTCCGCGACCGGAATCGAATCTGCAACTTCTGATTCGAAGTCAGACGTCTTATCCATTAGGCCACGGGGACTACAACTCTCTTCATATTGCTTTTTGACTTATATCTCCTTTCCCTTCCCCCCTCCCCCCCCAATCAATATTGAATGTATTCAATCTTTTATTTTAATCTCAAGATTGTTTATTTACATATTCAAAAATTACAAACGTTTTCGAAACGTTCTGCGTTTCGTTGTCGAGTAAAATAATAATACAATAATTTCAACAACAAAACATCAGATTGCCAGGACACGTGACCCCCCACGGGCGGGCCGACTGTGGAAATAGGGGAGAGGCCATCGTTCACCCTCTTCAGTGGCTCGGGATGTTACATTACAGCAGTAGAGGGGCGCTAGGAATCAAAAAGTATATTTAAAAAAAAATAAACAAATAAATAAATAATTAAATAGAACAAAAAAAAGCAAGAGATAGTAAAAGTAGACAAAACATGAATAGTTTAAGTAAGCCATAATGAGCAAATTAAATAAAATAACGATATTAATTTACATAGGAAAAATAGAAAAACTATTTATGAAATCCATAATAAGTGATATTGAATTATATGCGGCTAATGATAATTATTAAAGGCAGGAAATTATGTTCAACGAAAATGATGTTAAAAAAATTATTTCAGAAAATTGAAATAATATCATATTGCAATAGAATAGGGAGAAAATATCCCGCGGCAAAGGGCCGCAGCAGTTGAACGGAATCCTGTCCGCTGCCAGCCAAACACCCCCTCCCCTCCACAGATGGCACTAATCCGCTGCGTAGCAAGTCAGCGAAACTGTACCTTAACTCCCTTGGTTTATTTTTATCTTATAGTTCAATAGCATAATGATGAGTTTTAAGGAAGCGTCCATTAATTACGTGGGGTGTTTTTAAAAAAATTGGACCTCCCGTTCCCCTTCGTGAGATTTGGTAAGATGTGGTGGGACCCCCCCCCTCCCTCTCATGTGAGATTTTCCCTATAATTTTTAAGTAGTAAAATTTATTTGGTATGTTCATATATTTTGCTTCAAACCTCTAAATACCTAAAGCGTTACTGATGTTTTCTATGAAATATATTTTTTCTGTGAAGAGGAGAAGAAAAATGATGCTACGTTTAAGATATATTATAACGAATTTATTTAAATTTAGTAAAAGTAAAAAAATAGGCCGCGACACCAACTTCCCTAATTCTTCACTCACTACAATGGCATTCATGTGCTTCCTCTATTGTAATGATTGGACCCATGACATCCATGCCTTATGGTAGTATAGGAAGACAGTCATTATCTACATCCCCCTCGTGCAACCACTCCAGGCTATCGTCCACGGCGCACAGCAGCTCCTAAGCCCGACGAGTGACCACACACTTGATCGAATCCAGACCATATGGTTGACTCCCCCTCCCTTTAAATGAGATTTGTCAGATTTTGCCGAATGAACTCCGACACTTGCTCGGGGCATGTTTCAAATCGGGGAATCCCGGGCATTGACAATGTTACAAAATGTATTAATATGTGTATTTTCTGAATTAAAAAGTTGACGTGAGATTTTCGTTGACCCTCCCCCCGCCCTTTGAATGAGATTTGGTGAGATTTTGTCAGACCCCTCTTCCCCATTTTGAGCTCACATAATTAATGGACGTTCCCCAAGGAGCATACATGCATCCCCTCTACCGAAACAACAGTGCTCACTATGAAAAGTTATATATCAATATTTTAAAAATAATATTTGTGGAAAGATTTCCAAACTCAATTTCTTTTTAATACAAAGTAACAACATTCCGTCTACTTGCCGTTCACAGATGTAAACAGTCACGGGTAGGATTGCAGCTAGACCTAAATTCATTAACATTATATTACTGGGTCAGTATATGATCTATCTATATCTATACAAAGATATGTTAAAAGAATGCTAGGTATCCAATAGGCATCCGCGTCATGCACATATTGCATTTCACTGCGAATCTATAGATTCAAGACCTTATTACCTGAAAAGGCTAATCATGTTATATATGCGTATATGTGGACTCTGTCCATTTAGTGTTTAAAAACTTTACATTTTAGATAACTTTAGAATCTTTTATTTAGTCGTTAATCAGACAAAGGTAATGGACACACGTGAAAATCGAATGCAATTATATTTTTATATACGGTAAAATTCCAAGGGATATAATGCTAAGCATTTCTGATATTCTATACATTACTACAGAGTTAACAATATTACTTGTATACTGTTTTCATAATTGTTATTTTGTTTATTGATAGTTAATATAGTTTAATTAAAAAAATTAATCAGCTTGTATAGAGCTGGTTTCTGTCATTCATTACCGTTTGTTTTGTCTAATGCTATTTATAATAAAAATAAAAGAACTTCTAAAAATACTTCATATTCATAGATTCACTTACGACTTGAAGATGGGTGCGTACAGAGCAGTAAAGCTACTATGTTTGTTAAGTAATCATCAGTTGTAAAATTATTAATAATAAGAGTGGTAAATAATGAAAGGATACACGTAATTTTTAATTAATCCATTAACATGTTCAGTCTTTTCTTAAAAATTTCATATGAAACAAATTACTTAAAGTTCTTGAAATCAAAGCTAGTTAGGATAATGATGACCAATATGTAATTTACCTTTTAAGTTAACCCTAATACGTTGGGCTCGACAAGAGGAAGAAACCCTTCTCATTTAGTATAAAGCCATTAGTTTCACAATCCATTCTTATAATATGCATGTTCTGGATGTAACAATGGATTTCATCCCTAGTTGCTCCTTGGCCGTAATGTACATGTTGGATAGCCTGAAGGAAGAGTCGTCTGTGTCGTCTGTGTCTTAGCATCTGTTACTGCACCATTCTGTAAATGTGATTGACAGTTCTTTCACGATGCTGAAGATCCTCTGTCTTGTCTTAGAATCTTCACTCCTAAATCAATTCCCAAGAGATGCCCTCAACGACCTTCAATCAAATGTTCACTCAAAGCCATTAGTTTATTTTGAATATCTAATTTTAGTTTATCGCTTCTAAACGATTTAGTAAACTCTGACGACATCTTTTAAGCCCAGTGTGGGTGTATAAGGGTGGGGGAAGCTGAGAGGAGCCCTGGCTACCCTGTACCAAAATGTATAGATTAGACCAATTTTCTTTTTGTTTTTGAGGTTCGATAGCAAATAGAATCTTTGCCTCTCCCCTACCCACTGGAATAAAATCCTATCTACATCCCTAAAGCCCAGCATAGCTCCATTCAATTGCTCAGCAAGTGAATGATTTCTTCTCACACATTAGAATACTATTGCAAGGGCCGATGAGGTTTCATTTCACTCATTTCATTACTGAATAATAGTGAAAATGGATTATAAATCTTCAGGTTGTTTTGTTCTACTCACAAGAGGTTTTTATTTATAAATGAAGAAAGAAAGAAAACCCATAATAAATATAAAAAAAATAATTAATTCATAAATGTCCCAGAATCAAGAAGAATGTAAAAACTCTTCTTATAAAAAATTCCAAATATCTTTTTTAAATATTAAAGTCACTTAACCTTATCTAACTTTCTGATTTGTTATAGATGCTATTATATCGTTACTGTATTCTTATTTCAACATTTTTTTTAGACTATGCTAATGTCTGCCACAATGGGTGAAATCCCTGAGCAATGTTTGAATATGACCTCACAGTCCAAGTCAACAATTGCAAATGTTGCATTGACTGCAGCAAATTCAGTCGACAGAAGTCGACTGCCAGTTGCCCCGAGTCCAAGTCTGACTGCGGAAACTGCTTAGATGGGTAAGGAGAGCTTAGAACTAACAAAATATGAACTTATTCAGAAGAGAAAAATATAACAAATAACCAGCTCTGTAATACTTTGATACACTATTTTATTAATAACTATTTTTTTTCTTTTGTAATTGTGACTGGCATATAACTTATTATTGCACAGGAAATGAATGCTTGATAAATAATTTTTGTAAAATCACTAATGCCTCACGGGATTCATGCCACTAGATATAGAAACTCAAACCTTTCATTCTCCTTTTTGATTATAAATTTATTCCTTGATATTTCCACCAGGGTAAAAAACACCTTTAAAGAAAATATCAAAATCAACAGACTTAACACTTCTTTGTAGGGATATATTAAGGACTTCGTAGACATAGCATAAAGAACTTGAGAACTGAACTACCGGTAGCCGAGTGGTCAGCGCGCTTGGCTGCGGGTTGGAGGTCGCGGGTTCGATTCCCGGCCTCGGCGGAGGCGGGAATTTTTCCACGCTCCATTCTCCTCCAAACGGGTCCTAGGGTCTACCCAGCCCTCTGTAGAATGGGTACCGGGTTTCTTTCCCGGGAGTTAAAGGCGGGCGGGCGTCGGGCTGACCCCCTGGCCCCAACTTCGTCCCGTTGGTCGAGCTGCGGGAGCCTGACCTCCCGCGATCCCACAGGCCAGTCATGGCCTATCGAAGGGAGAAACTTTAACTTAATCCCAGTCAATCAATATCATGTTCTACAAATTGAATGATGCATTGTTAAATCTTTTGGAAGAGTTTTAACCAACAAATGGTGCTTACTTTAAAAATTTTGCGTTTCTGTCTCCATTGGTAACATTGTTAGGTCTCTAACCTGTTCTTAAATTACAGACTTCTTTTGTGAATTCAGTTTTCTTACAATAATCAAACTATAATGAACTACTTAATTTGAATAAAGGCGGGAAATTACAATATATGTTGTTTTTCATTATATAAAAAGACAAGACCTGACTCAGTCGTTCATTCACACACTCATTCACTGACAGATCAATACCCGTTGGACCTAGAAAGCTGAAATTTTGCACAGAGGTTCCCTTTATAGTGTAGACTAGGAATAAGGCCGGATTTTGCTCAATTCCCATGGGTTCTGGAATAACGAGGGTTTATTTTCGCTTGACAGTTTTCTTATTTCCGTACCTATAATTAGTAGAGACTTCAAATTTGGCATGTAAGTAGATAATTACAATCACTAAAACCCTTTTTCAGGATTTTCGAAATTTCCACGGGATAGGATAAAAAGCGTTGCTTGAAGTTATAAAGCTGAAAGTTTGCTTCCGTTACTATTGTTAGGTTTTAGGATTTGTTATCGTGACAATGAGCTACACAAATATTGTTATGCAACACTTAGAGCTAAACTATTGTTCTGCAGAATAGCGCTACATATGCACCCGGTGGCGACAATGGGAACTATACAAATAGTGTTGTGCATAATAGTGAAGGGGTTTTACGGGTTAGATATAGATTTGTAATGATCAAATGATTTTTTTACGAAAAGGTTTAAAGTGAGAGGGTTATGACATTACAAAATTCGAATTTGGGGTGTACACTGGGAGGACTGAGTGGATAGGCAAACATGGTTCAAAGATACTTCCACGAGGTTTTCGGGATAGATATAGATTTGTAATGAGATCAGACCTTTTGAGTTGTTTTTATATTGTTTTTGTACCAACCGGAAAAGTTTCAAGTGATCTCGCAAGTGTAATTTCTTTATCATCCACATTAGAACATTTGTTTTTTGTAACCCGAGCGAAAAACGAGTATAGTTATAAAGAAGAGATCCTTGGTTGGCTTACTGATACGTGTGTGAAAGAGTAAGTACATTTCTTATAACAACAACCTTAAAGGTAGATATTTCAATGATTTAGTTAAAAGAAATTGGTTGTTAAGGAGATCAGATTATCAGTAAATTAAGGCATTTGCTTAAGCATTATTTTTATTATTTATTACTATTTTCTCATTTTCCGAATTACGACTTTTCGTTGTAATGAAACACTCATTCTGTCTGTTTAATTTATCTAAGATAGAAGTTCGAAGCATTGCAGCACAACAAAACCTGCATCTAAAGCTATGTTAAAAGAACAAATAAAAGTTAATGTTATTTTCAAATACATGCAAATATATTATATAAGAAGACCTATCAGGTTCCACATCAGTGGAAGAGAATTCAATGTCCAATATTAAGAGCTTATCTAGAAAATGTTAAATCATTCGTAATATTGCTACCGAACTTTTGAACAGGTTTGGTGGCGTTGGGGGATAAAATGCGACTAGAGCAGAATAAAATAATAATAAAAAAAAAAAATAAAAAAAAAATCAGAGAATTTAATTCATTAAATGAAAACACTTCAAATACAGGTCTAAAAAAAAATATCGAACTGGGGAATCGCTCGGGACTGTCCTGATGACTTCTCGTTTTGGGCCGGTCCTGATGGCTTCTCCCGTGTTTGTGTCGTTCTTCTCGGCTTGGAGAATACCATTCTCGCTGCCGTCTTTATGAGTGCTCTTCCCTGTCTTCTCCGAACTCAGCGGAGAATCTCTCCGTGGCTCCTCTCGCCACAACCCAACTCCTCTCCAAGTGGGGGAATTCTCTCTAAAACTCTCTCTCTGGGTCGCTGCCTATCAACAGGCCCTTTCCCTCTCTTCTCTATCCCCGAACTTGGTGGAGAACCTCTTCATGCGGCTTGGACGCCGCTGGAACTACATCTTCTCTTCTGGCTCCGGACGGAGATCCACTCATGCGGCTGGCTTGCCGCCACAACTAACTGCCTTTCCCCAGTCTGCGCTGCATTATATGCCCGCGACAGAGTCCACTATCCATAGGGGGACAAGGTCGGATCGCACTACTCTTCACTGAGGTGGATTAGCGTGAGGCGAATCCACCGTTTCGGGGGGTGGACAATTCCACATGTAACAATATTCATTAGCTTAATGTCTTTGTCAATTATAAAGTAGATACTATACTAGTCAGCATTCCCTATAAGAGTTTTAAATATTATTAACTTAAAAATTCAAATTATTTGTGTCTCCTTCATTTTCTTGTTTTAACAAATTACAAATGAAGAAGAGAACAGTCTGTTAATCAATAACTAAATTAGGAAAATGTAATAAAAAATCTTAAATCTGGATTAATATATTCGTGTGTGTGTGTAATAATCATGCAAGATTTAAGAAATAATATTAAGAAGCTGAAGTTGTGAGGTAAATAATGATATTATATCATTAATAATCCTTTATATAAAAAATATAAGAAATCCTATTAATATCTTCAGGGCCCCAAAGTTGGCCTCTGAAAATACTATATTCCTATGTTTTTCTGGCCTCTGAACACTATAATGAAATCCGTTTATCAATCCAACCTTCCATTCGGGAGTTGTTAAGAGGGTACAATGACAAATATCTAAATATGGGGAGGGAGGGGGGGGGCGCTGACCCATGAAAATATACCATTCTACAGTGTTTGGACCTCAGAACACGCTGATGAAATAAGTTTGTCGATCCGATTTTTGGTTCGGAGTTGTTAGGGGTGGACAGACATGGACGGACAGGACAAACGCAATAGCTACTGATTTTGGTTGCTATCACAATAGCTCCCAACTGGGTCACTAAAAATTACTACTATAATAAGACAAAGAAAAAGTCAAACTACTATCTGCAAAACTCTAGAAATTTAACTTCAATTACCTTAAAATAAAGAATAAACTTAAAGCTATCACATTGTTGACGGGCGTCTACGCTAGTCTTAATATGATTAATGTGTAATCTTAATACAATGTAGCCAAGTGGGCAAGTGTGGTTGGCTGCGAGTTGGAGGAGACCGATTTGATTCACGGCGTCGGCGGAGGTCAGGAATTTTTCACACTCCATTCTTGAAACGGGGTCTACCAGCAGTCTGTTGAATGGGTACCGGATTTCTTTCCGGGGGTTCAAGGCGAGAGGGCGTCGGGCTGAACACTAGACCTCAACTTAGTCCCAATGGTCATGGAACACCGGAAGCCTTACCTCTCGTGACCCCAAGAGCCACAAAAGCCTGTGGTGGGACAAGTCAACTTTTAATCTTTATATAATATTCAGTATTTATTTTGTAATACATACTAAATGCAATTTGATTCTGTTTTACAGATGATTAATGAACCTATTGCTGGGAATTTTATATACACTCTTTGCACACTGAAAATATAAATGGTGCATACTGAAATTTGGTATGCAAATTCCTTTTACCAACGGTGCAAATGATTAAATTGTTGTGGCCAATGAAAATGAACCGCGGTCACAGTGTGCAGTTCAACTGCACAGCCTACACTATAAATCAGTTCGCAGATGCTATGATCATTCTGGTTGCTATTACGTCTGAGTATGACCAGTAATGCCTTTACAATGCCCCCGGAGATCCTACACGCATTTGGATGTCTTTGAGCGAGGCATCATCATGCTGCTAAAACAAGCAAGGGTGGGTCATACTGAACAATCATTTGGGCCTACAGATCCCATCACGGCAAAATGCTGGCAGCAGTAGCTGCAGAAAAGACACATCAAAGCTGGGAATTCTTTTTTCGGAAGGCCAAGGAATACAACTGCAAGAAAAGATCGGCCGATTGTTCAACAAGCCCAAACTGCTCCAAGATCACCGTTTTCCACAATACAAAGCACTGTAGCATCTTCTGTGCATCCACCTCCACCATTATGCACCATTGCACGATGCCTGGCTGAGGTAGGATTCTCACATTGGCCTTTAAGACGTCGGCCCTTAACCACCCTACAACGACAGCAGTTTGGATTGGTGCATTGCCTAGAGTCATGGACTGCCGCAGAATGGAATCACATCTTTTTCAGTGATGAATCTTGCTTCAGCCTTTGAGCCGATTTCCATCGCATCCGTGTATGGAGGAGACCAGGAGACTCCCACGCAGCTGCACATAGCCATTACTCCTAGTGTGATGGTCTGGATTCCCCCCCCCCCAAGTAGTCGTAGATACCACATTAACAGCCCAGCTGTACATAGATGATATCCTCAACTAACTGTTGCTTTTCATAACATATCTGCCAGGGACCATTTATCACAGAATACTGGTGTTGCAGAACAGTGGCAAAATCTGCAACAGGATAACATCAGGGCTCACTGTAAATAATGAACATGTTTCGACTGATAGTAGTTTATAGGAGTTTTTAATTCAAATTTCATTAAGGTTGGTCTACAATTCAATGATAATAAAACGAAATCAGTAGTTTCAAAAATCTTAATGAAACAAAATTTTCCTTGAAAATCGCAATAAAAAGACATCGTGATTGGATTTTTCCAATTAAAAGGATTTCTTGTAATCCTTGAATTAAAAAAAGAAACAAATATCAAATTCAGACAAATAATTTCAAATTAATTTATTATATAGCAAATCAAAAAGTTAATTTCAACATTTGTAAGATATATTTAAGCTAAAGCTTTAATAATAATAATAATAATACATTTTACAGTAAATTTTATTATACTTTACGTGGAATTAAATCCTTTTACAAGCGAGATTAAATTACCTTTTTCCATAATTTGTTTACATTGATTTTTTACATTAATTTATTATATTAATTCAATACAAAACTCCTTTTCTTAATCATTAAACATCTTTATTGTCTAGACGATATTTCTCAGAATTTATCATTCTGCTTCATCAAGCCTTTTTTTGAATATTTTACATTGAATAACAAGTAAGTATCAATACATTGTTATTTTAATTGTCAACGAACATTACCTTAACATAATTAAACAATAATAATTATTGTAATTTAATTGTTTACTTTTGAAATAAAACAAATTTTTAACTGTCAATATTTCATTATTTCAAAACTAGCAGCAAAGCCTGTCGGACGACAGGCATAAAAAATCTGAAAAAATCCTTTTACTATCAACTATATAGTAAATATCTCCTTATAAACTACATTTTTTTTGTAAAAACAGCATCAGATCCTTCTATCAGATGTCCTTGATCTATTCGATCAGGAATTTAGATTTTGACGTCGCAAGCATCGACGTGCTCGAGAAATAGCAATATATAACTGTCCATGACTAAAAACAGGCTCTGGTAAATAAAATACAAACCATATCTAAAGTTTGTCCTCGTAAATAAATTTTACTAAAAGTGAGAATGGAATAATTATTTTTGATTCATAACGCCGAAAGGCATTTAAAACTCACCTTTGTAATTTTAATACTGCGCTAACTTGTGAACGAATCTTCTACGGCAAAAATGGTTTTGAGTTTCAAAATCGGCGTAAAAACTGAGTAAGTATGCCAAATTTCATTGAAATCGGTGCAGTGGTAACAAAATTATTTGGTTTTGAACGTATGTTTTGTTAGAATTTCAGTTGGAAACTCACCTAGACAGGGATAAAATTTCATGGAAACATGGAATGAGAAAGTGAACTAATATTTCGTCCAATTTGAATACTCTTGATTCAATGGTACCATTGAGAACCTCGGATCTATCTTAATAGTTTAATTATATCGAGTTACAGACAGACAGACGGACGGACGAACTTAGCCAATTATATAAGTTGATTGCTTTTGATTCAGCTTAAGGAGAACATTTCACTGTTATCTGAAATGAAAGACCGTATCGAATCAGTTGCATGTTCCGAGGAAGCCGAACTCATAATTAAACTAAAAGATATATTGAAAAATCTAATACCAGAGATTGAAAGGTAGTAACTTTATTATTAGTTAATTAATTAATTAATGGTATTTTAGAAAGCAATTTTAGAATTTATCCAAATTATTATGCTCTTATTATAATACAATAAATAATGCATTTATTTACTTCTTATTCAATGTAAAATATTCAAAAAAGGCTTGATGAAGCAGAATAATAAATACAGAGAAATATCATCCAAGCAATAAAGATGTTTTATGATGAAAAGGAGATGTATTGAATTAATATGAAAAATATGAAGACATGTAAATATATATTGTTATATTATGAAAAATATAAAATCATATTGGAAATACATTGTAACATAATCTAAAACGCTCTTCAAAAATTATTGCTTTAGTTTAAATATATCTTTACAAATGTTAAAATGAGCTTTTTTTGTATTTGAATTGTAAATACATTCAAGTACAAAAAAAAAAGTTCATTTTAACATTGGTAAGATATATTTAAACTAAAACAATATTTTTTTTGAAAAGCGTTTTAGATTACGTTACAACGTATTTCCAATATGATTTTATTTCTTCAAAGCAGCCGATGTTAAAAGTGAGCTTTCCTTTTGCATAGCATTGGTAGCTGTACTTACTTCATGGGTAAAACTAAAATAAAAAGAAAGCAAAATAAGTTTATTTTTTTTAAAAAATTCTTGATTTTTTAATGATGCTTGATCTCCAAAGGTCTGTTGCCCAGAAATAAACAGCTCCATTTTATTGTGCATGTGAGTCCAACATTATTTTTTTCTTTTATAATTTTAATAACATTGTATTTATTAAAAACCCAAATTTGAATGGAAGAATTTAGATACAAGATTGTGAAAGTAATTTTTATGGTTCTTATCTCTTTATGCAGCAGCGATTGTATACTAATTTGAACTAGTCTCATTTACAAGGCTTTTGGTAAACAGGGTAATACAAAAAACAAAAAAAAACTTTTAAAATAAAAATAACCTGACTTTTTCAGTTGGATTTTTTTATATCCAAGGAAGAGAATTCTCTCAATCTTTTAGCTAGCAAGCAATGTCTCTTGAAATCTTAATGAATTAATGTTACTTTTCATAGCTGAAAAGAATAGCTAAATCTGATAATGATCATTCTAGAACATTTGCTGAGATCTTTCTCAAAATAAGAAATACACAAATGCATCATTTTAAATTTCACTAAAAACATAAAAATTGTCTAAAACATCAGAATCTTTCTTCCTCAAAAGTCATATCTCATTTGGAAGAAACAAAGATCGCAATGTGGTTCTGGATTTTGTTGATGTCGTAGCAAAAAACTCCATGGTTCTTCATTTGCTTATCAGTAACATCTTTGTAGAGTCAAAGCTAAAAAACAAATTATTTCTCCTATTCTTAAAAAAAAAAATATCTAGAAATTCTGGAAGTAAAAATCATTATAGCTTTCAAAGACTTAAATATTAAGAGTTTAATAATAATAATAGTTACTTCCTTTCAATCTCTGGTATTAGATTTTTCAATATATCTTTTAGTTTAATTATGATTTCGGTTTCCTCGGAACTTGCAACTGATTCCATACGGTCTTTCATTTCAGGCAACAGCGAAATGCTCTCCTTAAGCTGAATCAAAAGCTATTCTGAAATAATGAAATATTAACAGTTTAAATTTGTGTTTTATTTTTTAATGTAACAGAATTATTAAGCATATTTATATTTAGTAACAATGAATCTTTATAAATCTTATTTTTATGAAGGACAAAATGAGAAGTATATAATATCGTTTGTTCGTTAACTTTTTACAAATAGTTTTATAATAGTATTTTCAATAATAAGAAACATCCAGTAATGGTAAACTCACCTGTTAGGTATAATCAATTTTTGTGTATTATGTAAAGTTTCAGCTACAGAATCTATAATTTTATTATTTGCTAATTTTCTCATTGGTAGAAGTCCAATTAGGGATAATGACTTCATTTCATTCTCAAAACTGAAAAATAACAGATTATACTAAAAAGAGAAATGACATACCCTGCATAATCAAGGATTTTGATGCCCTTTTGGGAGATGAAAGTACACATTGAGTACTTCAAAAATATAGTTAGGTTTGGGGACCAAACCTCCATGGATTTCAAGATATTTAATATTGTTTTTATTGGATTTCCTCTAATAACTTAAATGTTAGAAATGTCATAGTTCTGTTATTGTTGTCGACAATAGCTCAGATGATAATATGCCAACCTACTTGGTCAAGGTCAGGTAATCGAAACAGTTGTATGCTTTCCCCCCCCCCCCCAACACAGATTCTTTTTTTCTTTTTCCTTTTATTATATTTTTTTTTTTTAAATATTTGTTCTTTCTGGCTTTCATAAGTAATGTGACTAGAAATTTTGATTATTATCCCCTTTAATTCGAAGTAAAATATTCTTTATTTTTATGACTTCATTATCTATATAAATGATCAAATATTTGCTTTCTTTGCTCTTTTCCCTTCATTGTTTGTTTCTTTTTTAGTAAGTTAATGCATTTTTCTTCGTTGCTTCCATTAAAAAAAAAAATAATAACTAAAGGAATTAACATTTCTATATTGTAAAATCATATTTTTTTCCTGGGTTATATTAATAATGCAAATAAAAAATATTAAAATAATATAGTTAAACAAAGGATGAAGAAAATATATAAAAGATAATAAAAAAATGATAAATTAAATGATTTGATCTTTTATATAAATAATAGTCATAAACTAAGAAACAATTTACTTTACATCTAATTAAATAAGATAGTTAAAATTTCTAGTAACATCACTAATGTTTCAATATAGGAAGTGTGATATGGTGACATATGTATTGCACTCCTTTTCAAACATTTCCCACTGAATAAAAGTCTCTTCGACTTTTCTATCGGTCAAAGGTTTCTTCAGATATTTGAGAATCTTGTGATCAGTATGAAAGAGTGCCTTGAAACCTGCTTTTCTGTCTAAGGTAATCATTTACCTTCTTGAGGAAACTCGTGAATCTTTCCTAAATCATTTTTACAATGTAACTTCTGATTTTTAAAAAGACAATAAAAAATTAATGAAATTTTATTAATTCATTTGTAAGTTATTTAAATTAAATTAAATTAAATTTGTGTATACATACATGATTTTTCTTTTCTTTACTTGTTTTTTTCACTATTTTCATTTTGCGAAGTTTTCTTATCCTTATTTGTAATATCAACTTTGGAAAAGCAGTAGATTCTACTACAGATTTTTCTGAAGTCTAAACAGTAACTGTTTAATGGCCAAAGTTCATTTACAAGCTCTCCTTTCATATTTGTTGTGGGACCAAAAAAAAAAAAAATAGCCATTCATAGATTTTTTTACTAAGTAAATTAATGAACATACAACTCACATCACCTTATTTATCAATTGCCACATATATAAATAATACTTCTGAATAGCAAAATGTTGTGACAATATTGCAATAATAACAATAAGAATATGATGACTCATTGTTTGAAACAAATACTGAATATAGTTTTGAATTTATTTTGAAGTGATTGGTGTAATTTTAGCTTAAACTGCCATATTAAGTTTAATGAGGGAGAATATACTTGTCAGATCCATATCATTATAAATATTAAAGTGACTTATCGACATTATCTTGGTCCGTTTGAATTCCTGATGTTTCCATTTGATTTTTACATTTGTTTATACTTTCTGATACACTTGTGTACATTTATATCCTCCGGGACAATGTCAGTTCGATTTCCTTCATTGCCTGTAACAAAACAAAAAGGACTTCATTGGTTATATTTTTATCTTTCTCAATGATCTTGAAATACATAAAAATGACTCCACAACCGCTTTCATAGTATTAAAAATAATTTATTTAAATACTAAAGCAGCGAATTTTCGGAAACATTTTACGCCATTCTCTTCAAGCAAATAAGGAACTAACATATCAAACAATAACTTAAACAGAAAGAACATAATAAATTAAATATACACACATCAATTGAATAATATAAATTGTTATGACAATGATTTGTTATTTAACTTACTCGTATTATTAAACTTATACATAATACCCATAAACAGAAATTGACAAAGTTAATAATCCAATCCATTTATTGTTACTCCTTTTTGATCGTCTGAATTAAATTTCTAATTCTAGCAAATTTCTTTCGAACAAATTTCCTGGAGCCGTCCACCATAAGCATTCCTGCATAATGTTATTCAACTGTTGAGTTATACTATCTATTGTTGCTCGTACTCTATTTGTAGATCAACTAACGTACGAGGTTTACATTAGGTGGTCTCAAATAATATTTTTTAGGTGAGGGAAAATGAAAAAAGTAATAAAAAAAAAAATACTAGATATCTGATCAGATATCTTCAAGTAGCAGGGACTAAGCATGCAACACTGGGGCATCACTTATGAAGGAGGGGGGGAGGTGTTAGAAATTATGGTGCTCATATTTTAACTTATGATAATAAATACGCATCGTATCATATTTTAAAGAACCCATTTAGCTGTTTTAATAGGAATTCTAGCGTTTATTTTTGATAGATGGAAGGGCATAGACCAAAGTTAATCTAAGTTTTCCATTGGAACATAGTAGGCTACGTACCAACTTTTATGGAAATCTGTCCAGCAGTTTTAACACCATATCCATACAAATAGATAAGGAAATGTTGAAGAGAACTTGGTATGCTCAGTCAAAAACAATGTATAATTCATTAAAAGAGCAATTTGTGAGAATTTTGATAGTCATTTGTTTTATTATTGTTCTAAAATCAATTGCTTCGAGAACCTTAAACTGCATTGTTGTCTATTTCCATACGTATAACTTTAAAAATTAAAGATATTGTTGAACAACCAAGATATTCATATTGCATTGATTTTATATGTTATATTGAAAATTTTTTATACAAACGTAGGCTTTCATTTTTTTTCCATTTCACAACTAAAATAAAAAAAAACAAAACAAAAAACAATATTTTAGTAAATCGTATTTTAAGGAAAGTAGGCTGTAAATTCTTTCAAACTTCTTGTTTATATGAAAAATATACGATTAAGCAGAAAACAAATCTACTAATAAAACTACAGTGACCTTAAAGAATTAACTACTCTTAAGAAATACTATTAAAAATAGACACTAAAACACTTATATCATTTTACAAAAATTTGTAATTTTAATAAATAACTTACAGCAATCTTCAGCATACGATGTATTTGCTACTAATTGAAGAAAAAGGAATCCAAGTAAGTATTTAGTCTAAATTTTATTGCTTCAAATTATCAACTCTCAAATAGTTCTTACTTAAAAATACTGATGAATCAGATTATTTTTTACTTTTAACAATCAGAATAAAATTTGCTGTTAAAGTATTTGATCAGTTCTATAATTTCAAAATTATAAAAAAAGTTTTTTTTTTTTTAAATACTAATATTAAGCCATTTCAATTAATTGTGTTGTTAAAGAGTTCTTAGATAAATTTAAAAATGTTTTAGGAATTCAAAAGAGAAATGTTTTCTCACAATCTATGCTGCCGGAAGACTTTCTTAAATATCTTCATGCCATAAGAGTTGTTAGTGATAAAGCCTTTACAGTAGAACCTCCATTATCCAAAACTTAACCGGAACCTCGTTTAACCGACATAGGTTTTCGTAAGTTTTTTTTTTTTTTTTTTATCTGGAATTTTCGATTTACCGACGGAGGTCCGGTCCCGAACACTTCGGTTAATCGATGTTCTACTGTACTTAAAGAGGACAAGACAGGAACAATCACTAAGAATCAATAGCAAAAAATTTATAAAATAGAAAATAACTAATTTTGACCAATTATAGATCTTTTTGTTTTCACTCGAGTAATCCCTAACAGTATGTTCTCATTAATTGTAACCCTAAATATTCCAATGAAGCAAACTTTACATTAGAATAAATGAAGGTTAAACTTTACATTAGGAATCCACAAAACATGTAGATAAACTGTAAATAACTTTTAAATACAGTTTGTGTATCTTAAGCTGTAACACGGACGCCAGTCTTATTTGTAAACATGTGACTGTTCAAATTTTTTCCAGATCTCCATAATAAATAAAACCAATGAAAATTTGGCTATCATAAATTAAGTTCTTCTGAAATTTAAAATTTTAGAAAATAATATCTTCCTTAAAAATGTTTACAACTGCTTGCCATTACCAATTTCTTTCCATAAATTTGCATCAACCCTACTGAGTAAGGAGGTATGTGTATCATAGGCCAAGATCATTCCTATAAAGTTCCGTGCTTTGTAAGTGAAGGGAGAAATGATTAACAGCTAGTCAAGAAGTGTTGATATCAGAATATCCAATATTATAAAAATCGAGAAAGTCATTTCTATGTATAAGTATCGGGTGATCAATAAATAATAGGTGTTCGGAGTCCTGTAGCGTGTTGTGTACTGACGAAATAGAACAAAATTTGGCCACCATACACATTAAAGTATGCGGTTTCGATTTGTCAAGAAAAAAAAATTAGTACCAAACAACGCCGATAGGGGAAATCCTGGCGCTGCGGTCGAAAAATGCAGCATGAAATTTGCGTATACGGATACTTTGAAACACTATATCGAGGATAAGAGGGGTTGCGGGAATTCTAGTCATTCTGCTAGAAGTCGCCCGTCGTCACTACTTGATCGTGCCTTATTAGTCAAGCTGTTTTATCAGCGGGATGAAAATGCCAATGCTGCTCTTCGTGAATACCGGCGGTTAAAACAGTTATGTAGAGGACCGATGACCATAACTACCTTACGAAGAATGATTAAAAAATTTGAAAGAACAGGAACTCTTGGTGTGCAACCAGGCCGAGGACGTAAACGTATCAAGCAGGAACAAGTTCAAGTTGCAACTGCCGTTCAGGATCAGGCGATAGCTAATAAGCAGGGTACCAGCAGTGCACGTTTAATATCACGACAAACAGATATCCCGTTGTCGACGGTGCAGAAGATATTGCAAAAGATCCTGTAATTTTATCCATATAAGATACCCATTCAAGAATTGCTCCCAGGGAACAGAAATACCCGATTAGAGTTTGTTTTGAGGTTTTTGGCAAGATTGGAAGTGGATGACGAGTGACCGTGGCGGATATTATGGAGCGATGAAGCTCACTTCCATGCGTACGGTGATATCAACACACACAACTGTCATATTTGGGCTGATATAGATCCACACGTTGGTCAAGAGATCTTATATTCGCCTAAAGTCAGTTTACTGTGGGTTCACCGCTTCTTTTATCATCGGCCCGTACTTTTATGAAGAAGTTGGTAGAAATGGACTAGTTTCTTGTTCTGTCAATTCCGACAGGTATGCCGCTATGCTCGAGAACTTTGTGATACCTCAACTGCAGCAAAGAAATTGTATCGATTCAACCATTTTCATGCAAGATGGTGCACCACCGCACATCGGACGTCGGGTGAAGGATGTCCTGCATCAACATTTCAGAGACGCTAGAGTAATTAGTCGCGCATTTCCCATGAATTGGCCTCCGAGGTCCCCCGATCTGAATCCTTGCGCTTTCTAGTTGTGGGGCTACCTGAAAAGCCTTGTGTATCAAGGACATATTCCTGACATTCCTACCTTAAAAAGATCAAATAACGTTACATGTCCGACGAATAAATGCAGATATGCTGCGAGCCACCGTCGAAAATCTCGTGTACCGCATGCAATTAGTGGAACATCAGGCTGGTGGTCACCTTGAGCCAAATTTGTAGATTGCTATAATAATCGTTTTTCATTGGTATTTGGCGTGTTATTTACTGTTTCCATTGGCAGTTATGTATTCTTTTAACACATTATGCGCTTGCAGCGCCAGAAGTTCCCCTATCGGCGTTGTTTGGTACTTTTTTTTTTTTCTTGACAAATGGAAACCGCATACTTTAATGTGTATGGTGGCCAAATTTTGTTCTATTTCGTTCAGTACATAACACGCTACAGGGCTCCGAACACCTGTTATTTCTTGATCACCCGGTATTTCTATGTAAATAAATAAATAAATAAATATTATTCTACTATAGATCTTAGAGGCTGTGGCATTATTAGGGAAATCATACGCTAAATAAATTTCTGAGCTCAAATAGTTTTTGTTAACATAGAGCTAAGATTTGGCCCTTTTTATTCTTTATTTAGGTTTTGATGTTTACTTTTGTTCTATTTATATGTTTCTCGAGTTCACTGAAATGTTAAGATACTGACGGACCCAACTGACGAAGGTCAGAAAACCAGAAATGGACCATCTTGGGGTTTTCAGTATCGCAATTTCCAAAAGCAGATCAGTGAACTCTTAGTCTTGTGCGTTTTTACTGTCATTTTTCTTTCTAATAGAGCTAAGATTATTTAATGCCTATTTACAATGGAAGACATTGCTGGGAAGATATGAGAAATGAATATTTCAGTTTACTATTTTTTATTTCACTACTCTCCCCCTCCCCCACCAACTCATATCTTGAATGCCAGGATTCCAGCCCTAATATTCTTTTAGCTTATTGTAGCAGTGTTAATGCCAGCTTAAAAAAAATAAAAAAAAAAATAAAAAAATTGCTACGATTGCAAAATGATCCAAATTTTATTTACAATTAATTATATGCAGATGTTTTATCTTAAAAAAAATTTGAAACGGAGTAATATTTAAACATGACAATATGATAGAACACACAGTGACAATTAAGAAAGACATCTTAAGTTCAACTAGTCTTCTAGGTATGTATGCGTGTCCAAACATATCCACTGCTGCTAGAAGTGGAAGACTGAAACGACCAAGATATCAGGCATTATTACCCTACTTCCTCATAATACAAAGTTCTCAAGTTCACCAAATTGTTGCTAATTGTTCGAGTTTAACATTGAGACATTCTCCGATATCACTAGAGCTGTCCGATTGGCCACATAAGCCTTTAACAGCCCTTAAACACTGCTCAAGTCACAGCAATCATGACACTAGTGGAAACCTTAGGCTTGTATGATTTAAGTTTTTGTTGCTAGACATCTATCTCACCAAGAGATAAACTCAATTTCATGTTGCCTGATTACTTTTGTGAATGCGTATGACAGGTTAACCAATGAGTACACTTGAAATTAGCTCCTACTAGACTCTTCTGATTTAGTGCTCTCTTAAAAGAAAAGATATTTTTTTTGTAGAAACTTGGCGAAAGACAGATAGGAACTTGTGCATACTTGCCAAGATGTTTCAGTTTTACATACTTACATTAATTGAAAATATAATTTCCATTTCTCATTTGTCTAGTTTGACAATTTTTTTTTTACTTATTATATTTCTTTGGAAGCATTTATTACTTAAACATTTCATTTTTATAAAAGTTATTGGAGTTAAATTTGATCTTATTTAATTAAAGTATGTTGAATCTGTGTACGCATGAAATTCTAAGGTTTACAAGTAAATGAAAAGGTATGACATTGATTTGCTTTCATAGCAAATTAAAAATAACCTTAAAATATAGTAATCACTTCCCTGTTTAATCCAGTATTTTAAGGCATGCGTTAAAATAATGACACCACTCTAGCATCAAAAATAAGATAAATATTTTGCTTACAGACAAATTCATCCATGCAGATGAATGTGAACAATACACAAATGCTTTACTTAATCAAAATTTGAGAAGTAAAATCATTTAGCCATGGAAATTTGTATATGGATCACTTAGCTGTCTCTGCATTTCCCTAAAGAAAAATGTACAAATCACATGACGATTTTCAATATTTGGAATATAAACAGTCCCTTCCTCAATTATTTTTCAAGGTTCAGAAATCTATACAACCATGGATATAAACTTTAACATGTAAAGAAAATAAAAATTAAAACATCGAATATAAAAAGGGGGTAGTCAACAGTTCTATTCATATTTGGTTTCTAAAAAGATGGGGTACTATTTTACGAAATCTCACCTGCGAAATTAACTTTTGTTTTTTTTTTTCGTTTTGAAAGAAAAAGATTCATTAAACCATAGGAATAAAACAGTTGGAAAAATGTGGTATGGTGCTACAGTTTTTATGAAAATTCAGATATATTTGGGACTGTTGAGGAAACTAGAATAAAGATAAATGAAACAAATTAAAATTAAAAAAAAAAAAAAAACCACCACCTTTTAGCTGGCGCGCGTAACCAGCCGTCGGCCAGCAAACCCATCTCGATAGACCCTCGAGATGTCGCCAAGAAAATCCTGAAATTTTGAAGGGCTAGTTATAATGCGCTATCGAATTCGAAGATCGTGGAAATACAGAAATTGGAAAAGTTAGAGATCCAACCGCTTTTTACTCGAAAAACTAACCCTCATCTGGCTAACTGCGATCTTGAGATAATAGTACGTACGAAGTCGCGACTGGCTTGGCACCCACCTAGCCTATTAACAGGTGCCTGCGGCGCAGGTGACCGTAACCCTTTGACCTTCATGCTTTGTGGGTAAATTTGTGGATACACAAAATGACAAGGATGAAATACAGTAAAACCCCGATTATCAGAGTTTCCGAGCTATCAAATATTTCTAGGATTTTTTTTTTTCGCAAATTAATCTTCGTTCGCCTAGTCACAAGACCCCGTACCTGGAATCGGAATGGTTTCGACATCTATAGTAGGTGTCGATACAATCCTGGGTTACCTTAAAAAAAAAAAAATAGCGAAACATTGCTGCAGAAAAACGCCAAAGTAATGTAAAATAAAAAACAATTAAGGACTTTAAGTAAAACAACTCTTTCAATATGAATTGTATGAGGTGTATCTGTATAACTTGTTAAAATACACATTTAAACCTAGAAGATTTATTTTATTTACAATTTTCGGTTTAACAGTGTTTTTCGGTTATCCGAGTTAGTCTTGGTCCACGTTAACTCGGAGAATCGGGACTCGACTGTACCACTATTTGTTGATATTTGTAAATTAGAATAGCTCATACTAAGTTAATTATTCCCCGTATTTTATGACAAGTGAGCCATCGTAACATTAATGAAATTAAACATCGAACGTTTAATTATGTTTAAAATAAGTTCCTTTTACTATAAGCTGTTTAAAATTGTTAAAAATGTCTTATATGCCGTGATTTTACAAACGTAAAATAGGAAATTATCCCCTCAGGCAATGCAACCTAAAAGAGAAATTTCCTTTCTTAATTTTAATTTAAATTTCACGGCAATCCCTCATTTTTAATTTCACACCATATACTGATTATTTTTTTTTTCAAAATTTCAATGATTTTCGTTATTTTTACTTATAATATTTCCCTTAGCAAAACCAATTTCTTTTATCTTAAAAGCGCTACAGATAAAATCTTCATCGACCATTAAACCTCATGCTTCGAAAATGTACATCCGCCACCACCAAAGAGTTCCAATTAAGTGTATAAATTTCTAAAAAACTAAAGCGAATCCAGGATTTTCCAACGCTTTTATTCCCATTATGTAATAAAGACTTCCTTTCTTCCAAAAAAATAATTAGCCGTAATTCCACAGGTGAGATTTCGTAAAAAACTACCAATCTCCCTTTGGTGGGAATTGTTGGAGCCAACTTAAGACTTGGTTTCATAATTTATTCCATATCAAAAACGCTTCTAAAGTGGAGCTATAGCCTACAGGAATTCAATGACAACGTTGTTTGTTCAGTTAACATTGCGGTTGTCAAAGTTAAGCAATTTTTGCTAGTTTTATATTTCAAATTAGCAACTTAAACAATTTTTATTATGGTTTTTATTGCTTTCCTCGTTTATTTGAATATTTTAAGACTAGGTAACACACGGTTTTTTTTGGGTTTAGGTTGTAATAATGAAATTTGAGCCTTTTTAAATAAACCCAGTTTCTCAACTTCCCAGAATATGGCAATGGCACATCTCAAGGGGACCCGAGGGGAGGATGAAATTTATGCTAAATCGGAGAATACGGTACCCGCAAAGAGGAAATCGCCGGGAGGGGAAAAAAACAATTAATTTAGTATGAGCTCAAAGCGAAGCGTGTGAGACGATTAGTTATAGGTTAAGTAAATTGAGGTAACATGCACTTGCAGGACGATTATATGGAAAACAATTTGAAAAATACTTTGTCCCACTGACGGTTCCTTCACCGCCAATCTCCGGTTTCACCTAAAAAAAAAAAAAAAAAAAAAATTAAGATTTACAAATTTAATCAATAAAATGAAGATATCGAAGTTTTATATTTAGAGTGTAAAATAATGTACCCCACGACCTTTTGTACTGTTTTTTTACAATTTTAAAAATTTAAAGAGCATATTACGAAAGCTTTAGGCTATATAATTTTTTTTTTTTTTTTTTTTTTTTAATGATAATGTCATCAGCTGAAACGTCAAGAATTACTCAATTTACACATTTTCAGAATACCTTTTAAGCTATAATAAATCAAAACACAATCTAACCTTCCAAAACATTGATTTACTTTCCATAAATATCTATAAAATTCACTTACCTTTGCCTGAAAATGATGCCATTGAAGTGTTTGAAGGAAGAAACGCAAGGACCAGCTGCTGTTTATATAAACCAAAAGACAAATATAACCTCGTCCTCATGTGACCAACAGAATCACATAAGAAAAACTATAAAATAAATATAAAACGATTAGAAAAGAAAAAGAAAGCGCCAGAGTATAAAATTCAACTCAATATTTGTTAATTTTCAATAGTTATTATTTTTTAAAGAAAAACATATCTAAAGTTTCTTAATCAATTCCTAAAGTTTCTTAATCAATTCCTAAAGTTTCTTAATCAATTCAATACTCTCTCCTTAGCCATTTGGAAGGGTTTTTATCATTACGATAAAGTTCATTTATTAAATTTTAAAGCTGAAAATGTACTAGATTTATCTACTGATGGTTTATTTCTTAACAATGTAAGATACTGAATTAATTCTGATCTTACAAATCAGAACTTTTCATACATCCAGGTTTGATCTTTAATCGATCGATCGTTGATTGGAATAATGAACCGGAAGTCGAAAAACGAGGGGCGTCCACGGAGGATTAATGGTACTCAATGTAGAAGCAGATTTCAGTGCTATCCGAATCTAAATTGAACACTTTTAGAGCAGTCGAATTTGCTTTCCAATTTCTATCACTTTGAATAGGAATATGGTTGAGATATTTATTTATTTATTTATTTATTACTGTCAGCCTTAGGATTAAAGCGGCGGCTTTGGTTGTGAAAAATTAAAATAAGCAGAAATAACATAGGAAGAGAAGAAAACGATATTATTTGGATTAAAGTTTGTATGAAGGAAAAAAAAAAAACCACAAATACAAAAAACAAAACAAAACATACTACTAGTTTCGAGCCCTTGATCTTCGTCAGTGTATCTTTTTTTAAATATTAAAAGACTCAATTTTTTTATGGAATTTTTCCATCATCATTTGTATGAAAATATTAGATCGATTCACTGGCAGTTAAGTGATTTATGTAGATGTGATTTTGGGATTCTTGTAATTGCAGAGTTTCAGATTTGATTTATGTTGAAAATGCTCCTTATATTGAATCGGACAGAAAAAGAAGTAACAAAAAGTCGGGTTTTGATTGGGTACGAGCGTTTGAAGTGTTCGAGCTGTAAAAGATTAGAAATTTAAACTGAATGTAATTTAACAAATAAATCACAAAAACATATTTAAATCGTAAGGTTATGAATGTGAGTTCTCATACGTCCTCCTTCACGTTTTCGACACCTTAACATATGTGAATCTATATTACTAATATCTTTTATTTCTCTGTCTGTCTGTCTTTCTGTCTGTCTGTCCGGCGCAATCTATATTACTAAAAGCTTTTATTTCTCTGTCTGTCTGTCTTTCTGTCTGTCTGTCCGGCGCAATTTTCTGAGCGAATGGAAAATAGAAGCAATTTTTACAATGAAACATCCGCGACAGGAATCGAACCTGCAACCTTCTGATCCGACGTCAGATGCCTTATCCATTAGGCCAAAGGGACTACAATGCTCTTCAT
>JAFIDM010009631.1:212084774-212098338 GCA_023159025.1 Thereuonema tuberculata | reverse complement strand
TTTTTTTTTTTTTATTTACAACTAGGCAAACCCTCTGTCTCCCCCTGGTAAGTTTGAGATAACCCAAAAAGAATCGATTCCAAGTGGCTATGGCAAAAAGTAATTAATTTACAGTAAATTCAGTTTACAGTAACTAAGGTTAGGAATTTATATTGATTGTTATTTAAGTGCACGGATAATCCAAGAAGAATCGCTTCCAATGAACGCGGTTATTAGCCCGGGCAGAATAGAAAAAAAAACGCGGCGTAAACCCATGTAGTTCTAAAATTTGCAGGATTGTGTAGGGATAGGTTACCTGAACAACGTCCAATAAAGTCCCCTCGATTACAGGCACCGCGGGGGGGGGGTGAAAGGTCCCGTTTTTCATTGTTTCGCTCATAACTCGAAAACAGTGCGCCTTAGCGACAATACCTACGGAATTAAAATGTAAGCTTATTAAATTTCACACAACGTTGTTCCTATACATAATTACGGAAAAATGCATGGTTTGTAAGATATATCCTATCCAAAGTTCGTAATTTCACAAAAATAAAATTTTCGTAACATTTTGCGTCAAACTGACCTGTCTAGGCAGTTCATAAAATAACATGTTAACTGGGCGACACTTAAAGTGTCGCTCAGTGCCGAGATTTTGTCGCCCAGTGACTGTGGGTAGTGCCGGCAGAGTTTTTTTTTTTTTTTTTTTTTTTTATGAAATGGCAAAAACCCATTGAAAATAAAAAATACAGAATACGTATTAATTTAGAATAAAACATTATTAAAATTCGTTCTGGGGAAAGGAGGAGGGTTAAATGATTCCCCAATAATACTAAAATAAGGCTTAAAACCACGTTTTGGAGCTTCAAATTTTCAAAAAATTTCTGGGGGGGAACTCCCGGTACGAACCCCCGTATGTCGCCCAGTGGAAATCCCTAAAAAATATGCTCTGGACTTTCATATTAGTCGCACTGACGACAAACTGTCTTTGAGAATATTCACACTAACGATCAAAATGTTCAAAATATCAAAAAAGTCGACCATTTAAAAAAAAAAAAAAATGAATATTTCAATGTTCTTGGGTATATTTTGCATAGAGAAAGTTGTATTAATACATAGATGCTAAATCCCTGTAATTCCGAATTACCAACTTTAATGTATTGCCAATTAGTAAATCCATTAAACATAATCTTGCTTCTTTGAGTTTAGCTTTAATACAAATTTTAAGCTTTTATTATCAAATTCTTGTATCATCAACTGTAATTCTTTAGCATCTTTAACTAGGACAACTACATAATTTGCAAATATAGAAGGTGATTTTAAATAGTGACCATTAATATTGATGCCTTTTTTTTTCAGTCAATTAATTTTTTGAATCCTTCCTGAAGTATGTAGTTTAGCAGAGATAGTATCTCCCTCTCTGAACTGTTTTGTTATCGTGATTATTTCCTGTATCTTTGTGCAAACGAATTATTATCGTCGCGTCCTTCTAAGTATTTTTGAGAAGCTTTACATAGCTAGTTAATATTATGGTTTCCAAAGCAATAATATCAGCAGAAATATTAACTGTGTCGAAAGCCTTTTCCTAATCAATAAATCCAATTCAGAGTGGCATCACTGGTTCTCTCAATGACGTCTCTTAAATATGAATGTGATCAATCGTGCTATATTCACTGTGAAATCCAGCTTGCTCTCTTGAATGGGCAAGAATGCTTTCTGCAAGCGATTGGTAATAACTTTCGTAAATATTTTATATAAAACTGTCAAAAGGCTGTTAGGTGTACAATTCCCAATATCTTGTTTTTCTCCTTTTTTAAATAGTAATATTACCACACATTATTCCGATCTTCTGGTACATCCCAAAGTTCACATATTTGGTAAAAAGAGTAGCCAGAATTACTGCATCTTCTCCGCTTTCTTCTGCTTCCGTTGTATCTTGGTGCTTTTCCTTTCTTCCCTATTTCCATAAAAATTGCTGTAAAATTTTTCAACACGCTTTATACTTTCCGATTTCTAATAGTGATGCCAGCTTCATTTCTCAGAGCCGTCATGAACTTCTTTCCGGTACATGAAGAACATTTTGCAGCTTTTACGCTTTTATTATCCTTTCCTTTTTTTCTTACTAGTTCAGAATTACTCAGTGATGTCCTCAGTGAAGTGCTTACGAACTGTTTTACAGATCATAGCATATTGCCTTCGCATTACAGAATCTCCGCTTTTTTAATCCTTAGTTGTTTAATATTATTAAATACTAGCCGGGTACCGTCGCTTAGCTCGGAACCCTTGCATATACAACATTAAAAACAAAAACTTTATTTATTTAGCAAATTAATATCGAGATCAAAGAATGTACGACCCCGTTGTAGCTTCTCCGCTTAACTCAGATGTATTGCGGGTTGGCGCCACACACCTGGGATTGTCAAAAAAAAGCATGTTTTTACCTGTCACAGGTGTGACATCTATATAGTAGGTATGTAAAAACACGCGCGTATTCGAATGCAACGTTGTGTAAAAATTTCAAAGCAATAGATGAAGAACTTTCGGAGATTTAAAATTTTGAACAAACGAACTTTTACTTTTTTATTTATATAGATTTTCTTCTCAGGGCTTTGCTTTGATAATGGTTTTAGTTAACTTATCATTTAACTCACTGAAAATGTCTTTTTCTTTCAGCAATTTTCTGCAATGCTAAATTAATAGATGACCTTGGATTTCTTACTATCCAGCTTGACAGTGAAGTGTAATTTGCACTTTATTAATCAAGGATCAATTCCACTATTAAATTGATAAAACACAGAGCAATCCTCTAGTGCATACTTTCTGTTGTCCAGTTCTGCAAGGCTCCCAGAAGGACATCTCCATCTCCACTCTGTTAGATTTTTTTTTTCAGAAAGAATTAGTTTATAAAGAAAAAAAATTATTATTTTCGGTAAACCCAACTAATCTTATTTTTTCATTCTTTCTCCATTACCAAACCTACAAACTGAACTTTCTATCTTTCTGTTATTTATCAGTTATTGCATTAAAAATTACCAAAGGAATTCTTAAATATTCCGTACTTTTCTCTTTAGTTTTTTGTATCTCTTCATAAAAATCTTCAACTTCCTCATGAATTATCTAAACTTGAATTATCTTAAGCTGATTTATGTTCATTAGTTGTAAAACAAGTGTTGCCACTAAATCTAAATTACTGTGAATTGACACCATGCTATTGATATTTTTAGCCGTTTATTAATTATGAAATCAATTTCACTATTTTTCCATTTTTTTTTGTACTCTTGTAGCAGAACGGATGTTTTGTTCTTAGTTCTAACAACTCTTCTCCTTTTCTTCTAACTTTAAGTCGACTTTACGACATCCCATTTGATGTTGCTCAGCTCTTCCTCCAACTCCTGTAATTTTCCTTCACTGGAAAGCGTTCTACAAATGTAGGCAAGGTCATGAATGAATGACAGCTAGTCCTGTAACCAGGTGATTCCTCTCACCCTCTGTTTGCAAGTATTGCTGACTGCCTTCGGGAAATAAGGGCCTTAAGCGCATCGCACATGGATCCGAAAATCGGACGGTGGATCTAAAAATTGGACGTATTCTATTTCACTTAAGGGTTTCCTTAAGACGAACATTCATTTCGGAGAATTCACTGTATTTCAAACAACGGCTTCCGTGTCTTGTATTATTAAAATAAATGAAAGTAAAATTAAAATAAAATGAATGTTCACTTAAGGAAACCCTTAAATGAAATAGAATATGTCCAATTTTCGGATCCGTGTGCAATGCGCTTTAGTTTGAGGTTTGGACACACAATAAGAAACTTGGAAGTGTTGGCTATTGCTCACCCCGATGGTCAGTGCGTAGCCGATCCCAGATAGTTCACCATGTTCTCACACGGTTACAAACAGCTACACTGCTTGAAGATACGGAATGAACACTAGGTTTTTGTCGAAGCCGATTCTTTTAAGCCTTCAAAAGTAATTAAGCGATCGCCTCCCAGTTAAAACAAAGTCATTATGCAACCAGTTTTACAGTTTTCCTTTCTTGCGTATTTTCGACTTATGACCAAATTCAATGTATGACCAAACTGTCGGAACGATACCTCTTTTAATTTAGGAATTACATGTATACAGGATAGTTTTTAATACCTTGAAAAGCTGAAAAGATAATAGCAGGCTATTAATTGTGGATTAGACATCCATAGTTTATTTGAACAACTAATTTTGAATCGTACATTTCTGGAATTCAATGGACATGTCATGGAAACTAGAACTTTCCACTTTTTAATCTTAATATTAATTTTCTTCACCTCATTTATCTGTCATGTAAATAATTCTTTGCGCCAATAGTTTTTTTTTTTCATTTACCAATGATATAATCTTATCTGGTGTCATTTAGTAGTATTTGTGTCATTTAATTGTAGAGAAATTATAGAGTTCTAAAAAAAGTTCTGTCTTTAATCTTCAGCAATTGAAACGAATGCTTTCAATATTTTTGATTTTTTGTTATGCAAATCACTTCATTTTTCTTTCACTACGTCAACTTTGGATTGCATTTGTTCGTTATCACAGTTCTTGAGTGGATATTTATAAATTCTACATGATTCCTTTTTAACATTCGAACATTATCAATATGTTTTCTTCTTTCCAAAATAAGAAAGTAAAAAATTAACAAGCACTTTAAAAACAACTTGCTATTTGGTTTTCGATGTCTCCAAAAAAAAAAATCGTTTTAAAAGATTGTGATTTTTCTTTAAAACCTACATATCTTAGTTCGCTAGAAAGAAAAACGAAACTTCATTGGAATATAATCCCCTGAGCCTTGAAGTACTTGAGTTGGTTCGTATGTTTGTTGCCCTTCTATTTGTTCAAAATCCAACGCAGTGCTACAACAAGATTGTGTGGGTAACCTTATCCCTGATTACTTTGATATTGGCCGTAAATTGTCTCCAAAGCAACCATCTCTTTCAAACTCAAACAAAAAGTTCTTAACCTTGGAGAAAATCTGGAAACATAAATTTGCATTCCGGAAAACATAAATTTATGCTGTAAGACGAAATATCATTGAGTTGAAAATGGAAGAGAAGGCGAGAAAAAGAGAACAGAGACTTTGAATGTGAAAAACTGTTAATAAGACATATTGAAGAAAGAAAAAAGTATTATAAAATATATAATAACTTATTAATAATGATATAAATAAATACTTATAAATATAAATATTTATAAATAAATATCTTTATGTGTATAATTAAAAGAAGGCGTTCAGAGTCTGTAGCTAAAAGTGTGTGGACAAAATTCAATGTAACTTAGTGTGATTGTTGCCTGGAACACGGGGTTTCGATTTATAAAAAAATAAAAACAAATTAGTAAAACATATTGCCACCGGGGGAACGTTAGCGGTTGAAGCATTAATCTGAACTGTTGCTACTGAATACAAGTTGGTGGAGTAAGGAATATATGGAAACTGTTTTGCGTCATTCTGGTAAGATTTAAGGTTCTCACCTTATCTGATCGTGCGTTGCTAGCTTTTTTTACTAAAAGGTCTAATGACAATAACAAATCTTAGAAACATGAATTTTACGATTTAGAAAATAGTAGAGCTTAGCGTTGAGGCCAGGAGTACGAAGCCGCAAATCGATTTTTTTTTCTCAACAAGTTTAAGAAATTGCAACTGCCATCGTGGAACATGGAATGAATAATGTAAATGGGTTCAGCAGTGCTTGTGCCATATCAATGCAATACTCAACTGTGTGGAAATTCTTCCGTCAAATGCTGAAGTTTTCCCATAAGATCTCCCAAACTCAAGCTTTGCTTCATGGTGATGAGGAAACCCGATTGTAGTTTGCCCTAACATTCTTAACTCGAATGGAAGTTTATGACTTTGTAGGATCATGGAAAGTGAGGAGGCACATTTTTATTTCAACGGCAGTATTAATACACACATAACTGCTTTATTTGAGCTGCGAATAAACCTCATGGTCAGTGGCGTGCGGTGCCAAATGTCAGAGGGAACCAGCTGTAAAGGGACTGTTGTGGCACTATTTAACAAATCTACAGAAAAAACAAATTATAAAATGTTAAAAATGTTAAAAACTAGGATATTCTTTCTAACAAGATAGATACAAAAGTTTCGGTGTTTGTGGTTTCACTGTATTTTTTATCTCAGTCCATATTTTTCCAAAGAAATTCCCCGAGAGACCAATGACTTGATTTGTCTCTGCTGTCAACTAATAAGAGATACTGCTCAACTTGTTTTGCAGAACTTTGTGTAATTTTTAAATATATTTCTTACTAAAATTCTAATTTCTCAAGGTTGTGCGATTTTATATTGTCTGAAAGCATTTTACCTCTCACATCTTAAATTTATTATATAAACTTATTTATTATTTTCTTTTGCTTTAATTAACCAAGAGTGCATATTTTAAGCTTAAATTAAATAAAATTAATTTTAAATTAACTTAGAGATTTGATCAGAATTTAAATGAAATAGTTCTACATTGTATCGTTTCATAACTAATATCGTTGACAGATATTTTCTTATTATATTAAATTCCACTACCTATGTCAATTAGTAAATTATTCTTTAAGTTAGGATTATAAAAGTTAGTTAAGGAAAAAGTTTTGCTCAAACGGATTTATTAGGAAGAAAAGCAAGAAAATAGTTTAACCAGGACTTCATCAAGACTCCCAACATAAGTTAAGGAGAATAGACAGGATTATACGTCATCAAACATCACCATTATATCTACAAATTCAAATTTTAGGATTGCCATTTTTATCAAATAATAAATGTGTTCGTAGAATCATTCCTTACGATTAAAAAAAATGAAAAAATATAAACTTGTTGTTCTTTTTTGAGTTTTCCAATCGGGATCTGTAAAAACCCCATCCAATTGTTTGGTGTGAAGATCTTAGTCATAAAAAACGTTTCGCTTGTTCTTACGATCCTCTTCTTCGTTGGCCTCTTTCAACACCTCTAACATCTTTACTTCTTCGGAAACTGCCTAATCTTCTGGATAACCTATCTTAGATCTGAAGCACCTATTGGCGAGCCGCTGTTACAATGGGAATGGGTGGGAAATCCCTGCGACTGAATCACCAATCTGCGTTCATCAAGTACAATTGAAGCTGTGTGTTCACGCAGTTCAATTATAGTTGTGATCGTGCCTTGGAATTTATGTAGCTGTTGACCGTTTTTATAGACCACAACATGGAGTGATCCAATGCTCCTAAAAGTTTTCATTCGACAAAGAACAACCCTTTCGATCAATCCTTTAAAAAAAGGGCCCATTTATGGCGCTATTGCAGAATATTATCCAAAAAGTGTCGTAATATCAATAATTGACCATAGGTTTATAGTCTTGAAATATTTCTACCTGAATATTTAATTTTTTCATCTCATATTACCGGTTGCTTAGAAATTTATTTCTCTCAACAAAAAATAAATAAATAAATAATGATAATATTATCATTTATAAATAATATTATTTAATATTTTTATAAATAATAATAATAATAATAATAATAAAGAATTGAAGAAGATTTTAAATTATAACAATGCACTTGCTTTTGAAAAACAAATGACAAAAGGCCTTATCTTCTATCATTCGTTGTGCATTGCTATAGTTATTGAAACAATGAATATTGTAATTTCTTGGATATTAGAAATACAGTATATCCAAAAGTTTACCTAAATTTGACATATTGTGTCGTCTGTTTATCATTGAATTTTAATGATTCTTTAAATTCTAACTTAAATTGATTATATTTTTTTTATTCAAAATTTGTACTGTGTAAGTTATTCACATACCAATAGTTTCTCATATTGCTAAGAAAAATTTCTCATTTCTTTGTCCTTTAAAATAAAATAAAATTTTGCTTTACTATGCAGCCATAAGCGTTTTGGGCTTAGATATCTCGTTTGTTAATAACCTACATGTTTTATGTACAGTTGATGAATCCAAGTTTATGAATGAAATCTAGATGCTAAAATCACTAAAACTACAAAACCATTTTTTTGTAGACATTTTTGTTGGATCAAAAGGATCAATATAAAAAATTCAACATGAACAGAGTTTAGGTAGTAATTTAAGAAAACTTCAAGAGAGAAATGTTCTGAAATATATCAAGCAATAGTTCAAATCAAGAACGTTAATGACAACACTCCAAACAGAAATTTTCCTGACGTTAATTCTTTTGGAAAATTCACACAAGTATCACGCTGAAGTAAGAGCAAAGAATTTTTTTTTTTCATTCGACTTATATGCCCGAAACTGAAAACGTCAAACAATGATTCTTATATGTGCTAATTGAAACCCTACAATCCAAAACAACTAAATAAATGCAACTATCAAATGTCTAAGCTGTTTTTTTTTTGTTTTTTTTGTTAGCATAAAGTTAAGAAAACTGGGTGATATTAGCGTAATTTTAAAGCAGAGAAGGAAGTGTTTGTGTTTTTCTAATAAAAATACACTTATTGATACATATTCAATTTTGTTCAGAAATATTGAATGATACAATAGTCTGCTTAAGGCCAACTCACACGATCATATTTTTCGGCATTGTTTAGCTTCACTGAAATGATCATTGTTTAGATTGAAGTGTTCCTATCATTGTTTTTCACCGTAAACCGATCACACTATCGAAGAAATAGGATGAATAGTGCATATGATTGGTAGAGCGTTAATCCATCAGCGTCGAGCTGAAAAGGTTTTGGCAGCAATTCCAAACATATGAGAAGAGGGCGGGTGGTGATCTAGCTTTATTAGCCGCTGCGGCGTTTTTATCATTGATGATGACGAAGATGAAGAAGTCAACAATCTTGCTCGCGCACGTAGATCTAGAAGAAGGTGGACTCGGCAATGGATCGCGCGACTGGTGAAGTTCGTAGTTTGCTGTCAAGGAATTGAGGTAAGAACTTGATTTTGCTAATGTTATTCTCGTTTAAAATAATAGTTCATTTGATTCTAAATTACTGACAATCTGAACTTGTATTTTGTTTTTCATAGACTTGAAGATCCTGATTCGTTTCAAATAGTCAATCGTTATTTTTTAGAATCAATGATACAGTTTTGGACGAGCTGCTAGAGGCTATACGTCCCGAAATAGAAAAGCGGGACACCGTCATGAGAGAATGTTTAATGTAAATAAATTTCAATTTTTTTCCTATGGAATTTCATTATTTTCACTGTATTTGCTTTTACCAATCTTGGGAACAAAATCTGGCTTTCAGTTTTTAGCGGCCCCTAGATTATAGCTTGCCTGTAAAAGATAGGGGACCGCTCTTGCTTTTATGCTTGCTGGATGTCACACTCTGTAGTGGCCAAACGGTTAGAGATATTAGAATGAAACCTTCACAATTGTGTTCAGCATCAAAAAATAGGTAACCACGTCCAAAAAATCAGGCTTCTAGGACCACTCCCTGACCGGATTTTGGGGGTCAAAAGTGGTCGCTTCCGATAAATAGGAAAATTGCGATAGAGGTCCCCCAATATCGACCCTTCTAAACACATTTTGTTTATAAAATTGTGCTTATTATGGGGCCGCTTTGCTTTTGACACTGTCTAAAAGCATTAATTTATCTTGTTAATATATTTTTTTCTATTTCGAATTTACTCAAAGCTGTTTAAATAAGAAAAAATACAAATTAGTTATCCTATTAATTTGCTTCAAAAAGAAAGAAAGAAGTAAAAATAAGATAAGTAAGAAAAAGAAAAAAAAAATGACATTATTAATGCGACTTATTAACATTATTGTATAAAGAGTTTTTATTTTTGTTGTTTATTTTTTCTTTACTTCTGATTTTGTATGGAAAACTAGTACAGAACATAACTATTTAAAAAGTTCTTGGAAATTAAAAACTATTATCAGTTATATAGATTTATTCTAATAATGTAACATTACACTGAGTTTTCTTCTATCACAATTTGCATCGACTGATATATTTTCAAGGCGAAATGTGTAATTTTTTTACTTTTGTTTTTGATATATTAGGAGTTACCTTGCGATTTCTGGCGACAGGTTGTTCCTAGCCTCACCCTGACGTTGTCAGGTAGCGCTAGCTCTTTGTCCAAGGTTGACTGTTGTCGATGAAAGAAGAAGAAGAAGAAAACATGTTATTGATACAACTGTTTCCGTATAGAGATCTTTTCACTTCCATTTTTTTTATCTCAATTTATTTATTTTTTTTTATCTAGCGCATTTTTTTTTATTTACTTCAATTTGATGTTTTAATTAAAATATTCAATTTAAATTTGTTTCCGATCATTGAACTTTCTACATATAATGAAATTGCATGTACTTGACGAATCATTTGAAACAAATATAATACTGACTGAGACACATTCCATTTTTAAGTAATTTAATTTAATCTATTTCAGACATAAGAAATACAGTCAGACTTCGATATAAGGTCATCCTCATATAAGGTCACCCCGCATATAAGGTCACTTTTCTAAAGTCCCGGCTCATTGAATAGGAATTCTATGATATGAAATATCGGATATATGATAATACCGTAATCGCATATAAGGTCACTTTCGTCTGTGATTTCAGTGCTACACTGATTCAATTCCAGGAATTTTTCCTTGGGTACGATCTTTTATCGGCGTCATTTCTCCTTCTGACGGAAGGGACAGCTTTTCCACGCCTGGACGAGTGGGAAGGATATTTCTCCGTTCCCATCGCGTCACGTGTCCATCGTTGTTCACCAGGAAGTCGAAGGAAAGGATCTCATTCCAACCGTTTCTGTGCTTGTGTTATGATGTCGACAAAAAGAAAAACGTTGTCTCTATCAGAGAAAAAGAAAATCTTCGAAGATTTTGAAAACTCTAATGTATCGAAAGCATGTTTTGCCAAAGAGCGTGGGATACCACGAACGACTCTCAACAATATTCTGTCCTCGCATACTGTTGCAGAAACATGTAATGGAAAGAGAAAAAGGAAGCGTTTATCACCGTATGCGAAAGTTGAAGAAGGCCTTCCCCAATGGATAAAATTTGCTAGAGCACATAATGTGCCTATATCGTGCTTAGTACTGAAAGAAAAAGCTCTACAAATAATTTTGTATTATTTAGGAGCAAATTAGGAGAGAACGATTTTATGGCGAGCAAATGGATGGATACAGAGATTTAAAATAAGACATGACTTAAATTTTAAAACAGTGTGCGGTAAAGCCGGTGATGTGGATGATAGCGTTTTAAGTGATTGGAAGAAATCCGTCTTAGATGACATTTTGAAGCGGTATGAACATTGCTATATATTCAATGTTGATGAATGTGGACTTTTTTTCCGGGATTTCCCGACAAAACTCTTACTTTCAAGAAAGAAAAATGTATAGGGGGGGGAAAAAAGTAAAGAAAGACTGGCAATTTTTTGAGGAGCTAATATGGATTGCTTTAAAAAACTGAGACCGCTAGTTATCGAAAAATTTCAAAAGCCACGTTGCTTTAAAAATGTCAAGTCTTTACCTTTGGATTATGATGCAAACAGAAAAAATGTCAAGTCTTTACCTTTGGATTATGATGCAAACAGAAAAAGCATGGATGAATGCTAACATATTTGAGAAAACTATATGGCGTTTCGATAGATACTTTTTGAAAAATAAAAGAAAAGTTGTTTTCATCGCAGACAATTGCCCTGCTCATATCAACATACCTCAGTTGAAATCAATTGAGCTTGTTGCCTTCCCCCTAAATGTTACCAGTGTTTTGCAACCTTTGGATCAGGGAGTCATTAAAAATCTGAAATTGAACAACAGAAAGCTCCTTCTGAAAGATTTGATCTCAGCAATTGATGAGAAAATTTTTTTTCACGTGTCTGTGTTAGATGTAATTTTTTAAATTCATAAAAGTGCTATAGAAGGGGAAAGTGAATACGTGAAAATTGATGATGAAATTGCTACCACTTCTCAAGCTTCGATTTCCGAAATTGTTTCGCAAGTTTTAGATCCCAATGCAGCAGAAAATGAGGATAACGACAGTGATAATGAAAGTGAAGCGGTGACACAAGCAGAAGCGCTCCGAGCATTAAATGACATAAGACATTTTTCTTACGAGTCATGAGGCAGCTGAAGAACATTTTCAGAAATTACAAAACTTAAAAACATTGTACAAAAGATGAAACCAAAATCACGACAGTCCTGTATTATGGATTATTTTAAGTAAGGTCAGTTGTAGATCAGTACTTTGCTTGAGCATACTAGTATTATCTGTATACAACTTTATTCCGAATTAAAAAAATTTAAATATATTTTCTTTTTATTGAAAGGACTTCAAAATCTTCAAATAAAACAAAAATAAATGTATAAAATAATATATTTATTAAAATAAACATCTAAATTTTCGAAAAGACATGTCTTCTTTTCTTTTTCAAAGCAGAAAACAACAACAATACGTTACAAACAAATAGAGGAAAACTACACATATGTAAGACATTCATGAAATTCCTACAACTAATATTAATAAAGAAGAAGTTGAAATATTAAAAGAAATAGGAAGAGATAAAGAAATATATATTTCAAAATCAGATAAAAGCAACCACTTAGTTATCATGGATAGAAATGAATGCATAAAGAAAATGGATGAATTAGTTTATGATAAAGAACATATAGTAAAGGATTTAAAAGACAAAAAATCAATAAATTTCAAACAAAAGAATGAAATTATGAAAGAAGCATGCAAAACACCCACTTTAGAAGGGCGTATAAAAACACACAAAGAAGGTAACCCCATTAGACCTGTTATCAATGCTTATGGAAGCCCTGTTCAAAATATAGCAAGATATGTTAATAGTATAATAAAAAACTTCAAACTTCCCAGAGAAGAATTAATAATTAGAAGTTCACAAGATTTAATTAAGAAAATTGAACAAATGTTTCAAAATAACAGAAAATTTCATTTGTACTCATTAGACATCGAGAACATGTACACAAACATACCTGTTGAGGAAACATTAAATATACTAGAAGATTTGGCACACAAAAACAAGGAAAATTTATTAAAACATAATTTGGACAACAGATATTTAATGGAATTAGTGGAACTGATAACGCAAAATTCTTATTTTAAATACCGAGAAAAAATGTTCAAACAAAAAAAAGGTTTTCCAATGGGTTCACCGTTATCAGGCACATTATGCAACATCTACATGAACTATTTTGAATGTAAATTTCTTAATGAGTGTAAATATAATCTAAAATATTTTCGTTATGCTGATGATATTTTAGTAATTTGATTTGGTACTGATAGGCAATTTGAAATTTTCTTCAAAAATATAAACAAAAGAAATAAAGACATAAAGTTCAAAATGGAGAAGGAAGTGAATAAGAAACTAAATTTCCTTGACCTGTGTTTAATAAATAAGGACAATAAAACAGTTTTAAAATATTACAGAAAAGAATTCAAGAGTGACCACTTATTAAACTTTGCAACAGGACATAGTTTTCATATAAAAAGAAACATTATTGAGAACTATTTAAGAAGGATTGATAGATCATCAAGCAGTGAAGAAGATTACCAAATGGAAATTGATAAAATGAAAACAATTCTAATGAAAAATGGATACACTGAAAATTTTATCAATAATAGTATCCAAAAGTT
>JAFIDM010009631.1:212032788-212074692 GCA_023159025.1 Thereuonema tuberculata | reverse complement strand
TTTCCATCACTTTTAGCATTAATAGGATATTGAGTGATGGAATTCCATTAAAGACACTGAGCTTTTGGAGTAGGTCTATAAAAACCACATCTGATAAAACCAAACCTAACATTCATTCATATAGTATTGTTTTCAAATAGTATTGTTTTTTCTTTCTGAGGAATCAATACTTTATCTTAAAAATTACGATGCATTTCCCTGAACTTCATGTGAACTGAAGTGCAGTTTAGTCCTTCTTCACAACAAAATAAGATTGTCGCAACTGAAATTTCACAACTACACAAAGAACTTCAAAAGAGTTCCTGTGTTAGATTCCTGTGTAAGATATCTGTGTTAGATACCTGTTAGATATATAGATATCTAACTCTAATATCAAACTCAAAATATTTTTCACAGGTACCTCTCATAAAGTTCTCTTTATACTGTAAATATCAAATTTTTATTAGGTCCCCCCAGAGATATTGGGGCTCAAACTTTTTTCAAACCGAGCATTTTTCAAGAGCTATAACTAAATTAGGAAGCCAGTAACAGAGCTGAAATATTTTTGCTAAACCTTTGGATGTATATCTTTTTTCAAAAAAATTTATAGTTTTTCTATTTCATTCCTTCCTGCTAAAAAAAAACCGTAACTTTGATTTTTGTTCAAAAGCGAATATCAGTTTCGGTTCTAAATTTCAGCCATTTGCATTAGAGATATGGTAAAAAGGTATAAGATATTAAATGTAGTTTGAAATGTGCTGAAAATAATGTTTTTTACCACAGCTTTCTATCATTTTTTTTAGGTGAGTTATCAAATTTACCGCAACTGTCTGCAAAGGTGTGAGTGAAGTGAAATTATATATCAGATAGTGAGGTTTATTCCGTGGATCGCTGATATATATAAAATAAATTCGGTAACTTATTTTTTCCTCACAGTTTAACTTATATACATATAAATCAAAGATATGAAATGCGTACTTAAAAATCAAAGATATGTAATGCGTGTTCCAAAAAATCAACTCATCAAATTCAACTGACAAAGTTCCTATATTATTTTCTTTACAAAGATTACACTATCATCTGTTAAAATGATCAAAGTTTCAAATATAGATCAAATTTAACACAAGTAATAATTATTTCTTTCACTTAACAGTTTACTCTTGACAAATAGTTATATTTCAACTTGTGTAATTTAACAGTTAAATTCAGAGTCACTTTACTTCTTGTAAAATGTTTTCCCACTTTAATTAAGGTTCACAGTTAACACTAATAAAGTTCTCTTAACTTTGAAATCTTGCGTCGTCTTCTATCACGATTCGAATGTTCATCTATTTATGCTGGCTTATACATGTCTCCTTTAAGTAAAAGTAACTTTATCTCTTACTTGCATGTATCCTTACGATAGTAAGAAGATGTCCTCTTAATCACAGTAAAATTGGTTGACTCACTTCTTACGCAAGTATCACTGTGATGAAAACATTCGGTAGAATCTAACGTGGCGGCTCACGAACGTCTCTGCATTAGAACTTGTATCTATGTTCCTCTTCCTGGAAATCATACCGTTCTTGCTAATATCTTACGATATTCTTCATCAGAGTTACTTGTATGACGAAGTCGAATTCCTGCATTCATCTTATCTTCATTTGATATCAGGATTCTTGCATCCAACATTACACTTTTCCGCTCTTCGGTTCAGCCATCTTGTTGTTTTTTTTAAACTAACGATCTTTCTTTGTTTTGGCTTTTTCATCTAGTGTATTGTTTAACAGCGTCGTGCTTCGCGCTGTTCAACATCTGGTGCTCACTCCATGTTGTCAATTGTCGTCACTGTTCATTGTTTGTTCTCCACTTAAAATAATTGCTCCGCGAGGTTTAAATTGTTCATGTTTGAAATATGTACGGAAATAAACTGCTTAATTTCCACTTCAAACTACAATACTCCCTTCCAATTTATAACATGAGGACCAAAATATTATTTAACTTAAATGACCAGTACTCATGACTTTTAGGTTTTTCACCAAATCTCGTAGTTTGGTTTGACTTACTGCTTTAGTCAAAAAATCTGCACTGTTGTTTTGACAGCTAACATATTTAAGCTCAATTTCCTTTTGATCTACATAACCTTTTATTAATAGTACTTTAGCTTGAAATGTTTGCTACGTGTTGTCTCAAACTTATTCTCAATCAGCTTGAGTGTAGGCTAGTGTCACAGAATAACGTTACTGTTCTTCTTGAGAGCTTCGGAAAATCCATTTCAGATAATGTTCTCTCGAGACTTACACCTTCACGCTCACATTCACTGCAACAAATTAATTCGCTCTCTTGCGTGGATTGCGCAACAGTACTTTGTTTTTTGCTTTTCCACGAAACGAGACTGTTACCCAGAAATATCACGCTTCCTGACGTTGATTTTTCTTTAGATCTATCACCATAACTTGCGTCGGCGTATACTTCCAACCTATTTTCTCCCTTCTAAAATATTAGCTCCATATTTTCACTTCCACGGAGATAGCGTAGAATCCGTTTGGCATTCTGAAGGTCAAGTACAGTAGGAGAATTCAGGGCTTCGGAACATCGATTCACCGCATAAGTAATGTCGGGTCGGCTTCCATTACTTAAGTAATTAAGACTCCCGATGATACTTCTATACTTGAGGTGATCTTCTTTGCCCAGTCTTTCATTTTTATCTTTCATCTGTTGTTCCTTATGTGACGTTTCCATCATAGGTGTGCTCGTAGGCTTCCAGTCACTCATTTGATACTTGGCTAATAAATCGTGGATGAATTTCTTTTGAGAGATACTAATTCTACCGAGATTCATATCATATGAGATGTTCATTCCCAAATATTCTTGGACTTCACCTAAATCTTTAATTTTGAACAACTTGTTCAATACACCCTTGATGTTGTTTATAACAATATTGGATCGTCCTACTATCAATATGTCGTCCACATAGAACAACACCATGTAAGTGTCGTCTTCTCCATCCTTGTAGGTAAAAATACAGGGTTCCGACTTGGTAACATTGAATCCATTCTTCATAAGCTTGTCTCGTAGTGTCTCATACCAGTTCCGGCCTGCTTGTTTAAGACCATAAATTGATTTTAAAAGTTTAAACCGTTGCATTTCTCGTCTTTCACCGTTACTCCTTCTGGTATTTCTATGTCAATATCGTGGTCTATTAACCCATTCAGATAAGCTCCAAAGCACATATTGCCAAGTGTAAAGAAGTGTGCAAGAATGATTAGGGATGTATGGTTGTGTCCATAAATTTCCTAACTATCAGTGTTGTATTGAGTACCACAGCCTTCTGGAATTGTGCATAAGTGTTTTTATGAAGTCCTAGTGTGCTGAGGCTGTAGTACAATGTGTGAGGACATTGTGTGACAATGTGTGAGGACACACCAGACCAGTGGCGGATAGGACGATGGGTACAACACGTACTCGGTCCTGCCTCCACTGCTTCTGCAACTCGTGTGCTAGATCGGTGTGTTTACTGATCTTGTCTGCATGAGTTTTCTGCTTGTTCTTGCTGACAGGCACTGCAATATCAATGAGATAGGTCTGCTTGTTGATCTTATCAACAAGTGTGATGTCAGGTCTGTTGGGATGTATGGTGTTGTGTGTGTGAATGGGGCGGTCCCAGTACAGGTTATATGAGGGTGACTCTAAAGGAGAAAACGCACCGATCCGTTTTGATGCCGTAACGTAGACGTTTGAAGTCATCATGAGTATATACGTCATCAAACGTTGTATAGATTTTCCCAGATGGAGAAATAGAACTCGAAGCAAAGTCGCCGTTCCGTCCAGTCAATCACATTGCAGCAGTCTAGATGCAGCCAATCAGAAGAAACCACCTTCTCGCCAGCGAAAATCAAATCGAAGAGTCGCCATTTCTCTCGTCATATCGGATTTTAAATGGAAGAGAAACATATTTACTTCCTAACTTCAAGAGACTTATTTCTATCTATTTGTTTGATACAAATGGTACAATCAAATACAATCGAAGGAAAGTTGAAAAAAATTCTTCATTATTTCTTTGAATAAAATGTTCAGAACCAACGACGCTTCTTTTGTGGTAACGAGTAGAATAAAATACTGTATTTAATATTTTCCAGTTGACGTGCATTTAAATATTTTTTGGTAAAACAATGCATGAAAGCGTGGGTTAACAGGGGGCTCCAAATAAGGCCCATCAATTATCGTGTATGTTTTCTTATTATGAGCCTCATAAGCACATTATATAACATAAAGTAATTATATACAATGAGAAAAAATATAAAGCAAATCATCAAAGCTAGTTTTAAATTCACAATTTTGTAAATTAATTACTAATTAATTATTATTTTGTAGCTTAATATTTAGTCAGAACTAAATGTTGGAAATTGGCTGTTTTCATTGCCAAGCTCTTGTCCCTGTAGGCGAGTTTGCCTGTGAGCTACAGACCTTAGGAATCCCGGAGGGAATGCTGAAACACCCTATATTTTATTTGATTTAAATTTAATTATATAATTATTTTGGTTTAAATATAATTATTCTAATTTAATTGATTTCTGCTGTTTTTCCTTATTTATTATTTATTTACACATGGGCCTTATATGGGACAAGTAGTGGGCCTTATTTGGAAAAGGGAGCTTAAATAAGGCCCATTAGTTACATTTTCAAAACTGTATTATTACAGAAAGAATTTCAAATACCACTAATTCTAAATTCGCTTTTTCATAGCAGCACACCTTAAACTAACTGTCAGTACAGTTTTCAGAATTTTCACTCTTGCAGTCAAAATATAAAAAATCTTTAAACGTTAGTTGGGCCTTATTTTGTCCATGTACCTTATATAACTTTCTTTACAGCAGAATACTGTGTATCACTTCAATCAAGAATTTGGAAATATCCTTTCATAATTTTAAGCTTCGACTCAGTATTTAATTGACTTTAAACCTGAAATTCATTTGAAACAAAAATAAAACAACCAATTTACTGTGTAGTCTATTTTTGAAATGTAGAACTGGTAATGTAGAACAACGAAGAAAGCTTTACACGAGAAACGACTACTTCTTTAAAATAATGCCTGATAATTCCCTAAAAAACTCAACCTACGACGCTTATAATGTTTTCTGAAAAATCACGCATTTTTTTCCCTTCTCTCACTTTTTTTTAGATTCATTTAGAAAAATTACTGAAACAATTCTTGTTAGATTCTTCATACAAATTTTCATTTTGGATTCTATTTAATTATTGTTCTTAAGAAAATAGAGACCCTGAAACAGTGACGTCACTAGGGGGGTGCGGGGGGTGCGGACCGCACCGGGTGACACCATCACAAGGGGTGACACCAAAATGCTTTTACAAGGTTTTCCTTTTTTTTTTTTTTTTTGGTTGAACAGATAATTTTACAAGGTTTTCCCTTTTTTTTTTTTTTGGTTAAAGAAATTTTTTTAAAAGTTTTTTTTTTTTTTTTTTTGGGAGGGGGTGACACCATGAGCTACCGCACTGGGTGACACCAACCCTAGTGACGCCTCTGCCCTGAAAGTCAGAAGCTAAAGGAAATAAGATAAAAAAAATAAACACTCGCTTTAATGAGTTTATAATTATGAATCGATAAATTTATAATCTTATAAGTTGTTCTTGTTGCCTTTTTAAATTTCTTAATTTTGATATTTTTTAATGTTAATTGTTTGTAACTATTAATTAATTTGTTTCAATCAATGAACGAATTGGAAGAATTTTGCTTTTTCTCCTTTGGAATTACAATCTGGGAAGCTGTTAATCTTAAAGTCTCATCCTCATCGTATCCCAGCACATATAAATGAGGAATCAGAATTATCTTCTGCTTCAACAAACCTCCTTATTGGATTGGGGCTTTTCTTTATGACATTTCTTGAGGGATTAAGTGAGTTTATTTACACAAAATAGCATTTCTTTTTCTTGACATTATATATTATTTTGTTCAAGAAAATTTATGGTTTAAAACCATAACTTAGTACATTATGTTTCAAACTAGAATATTAAAAAATTAAGAATTAACAAAAGTTCCAGTTCTTACAAATAATTGAAGGAAATAAAAACAATTTGAATAGTCGAAATGATCGGTTTTCTCTTTTAAATCGTCGAAGAATAATATATGGCACAAAAACAGAACCGCAGGGAACTGATTTCATCTTTTTCCTTAAGTCATGTCTAAAAAAAAAAAAAAAAAGATTTCGTTCATAATTAAGCTTCATTCAGTTAGGTTGAAACATTAGGATTAACGGCACTTTACATTTTGTGTCCCTTTTGTCTACACGTGTAACTGTTATGAACTATATTCTTGACGTTTAATTTTCACTAGAAGACCGATCACCAAGGCTGTTGGGAAAAGCAAAACGAAGAGCAAATGCATAGCCAACTCGAAAGTGAAGAACAAGGTGAGCAAAAATCAGCATTTCCACTCCACGTCATTCCAGCTGTGGTGAAGAACCACCAGCAGCAACGACCAAAGCACCCAAGGAAGTGAAGCCATGCGGTGCCAAGCCAGGCGATCCGTGCTTTGTGTTCAATGTGATGAGTGTTGTCCTTCTTCTGTTCATATTGATGTTGATCTCTTTGATGTTTTCACTGGTGGAGCAATGAAGAGGAGTGAAGGTGTTTTGCCTATCTCAGTCCATTTTGAGTGATTCCAAGGAGATTCCAAGTGGTCCTAGACACAAAATTAACAAAACAAAATGGCTCCTTCAGATATTTTAAAAACAAAAAATATAAACAATAAACAGGAAAAAGAGAAGAAATATCAGTATTAAAGAGGTAGTTAGTTTTTATGCCAAAAATAGCACTTATTAAAGTTAAGGCCTAAAATTTCGAAAAAAAGGGCCTTTTTTGTTTGTCATTTACAGTATCATACAGTTTAGATCATAAACTTGTTTCCAATACATGTCACAGTAATTTACTAAATTGGACTCAGTTCAATTTCTGTGACAATAATCTCTGAAAGCTTAAATTGAGTGTAGATAAGATAAGATAGGCAATACCTCTTCTATTTCAAAAACTATTGCACCGAAATCTGTATTACTAAAAACATGTGTGAATGTGCGCATGATACAATGAAAGCATTACCAGGCACAGGAGTATTGTTACATGGGTAACTTATCAGAATTTTTTTAGATTAGGAAACTATTTCAAAATGTAAAACCAAAAAATAAATATTTATAAAAAATATTTTTTGAATATACCACGTTTTTAAATCGGACTAAAAAGTATAAAATAATTTTTCCTAGCCCCATACAGAATCCTAACCCCATACAGATAGTCCTGAAACTTTGTGAAAACGAAAAAGGTGGCGCGCATGCAACAGATAATTGAGATTATATGGATGGAGTGTACATTATCTTGCGCCCCACGTTTTTCGTTTTAAATCTTACAAGTATTTTCAAAGCTATTAAAAATTTACAATCACAAAGTTTCAGGATTATCTGTATGGGGTTCGGAAAAATTATTTTATACTTTTTATTCCATTTTAAAAACGTGGTGTATTAAAAAAAAATTTTTTTAAATAATTATTTTCTGCTTTTTAATCTTTTGTATATGAAATTTTTCAATCGATTTTAAACATTTTGATGAGATTATAACAGAGACATGTGGTAAATTTCAGGTTTATTTCCGTTTCTCTTCTCTTGTCGTTTTTGCTTCTCCTTCTTGGGTGGCTGTCTCCTTGACTATCGAAGAAATTGTCATTAATGCACTATTCACTATTAATATTATTATTATTAAATAAAAACGCGGTAAAACAGATACATAAAACGGAGTAAACAGATTCATATATTATTACCGCGCGTCGCAAATTAGCGCCGCAGAGATATGCGACATGTCATCCGAAGAATTAGGGTTCCCTAACGAACAAACAATGTTAATGTTAAGAAAGCGAGTTAATATTGCATTGTCATCCAGTTCTGAGCTATGTTTAAAGTTTCAAGTCGATAGCTCATCGGGAAATTAGTTTAAAATCAGTTGCAAACAGACAGACAAGAAAGCGACCAAATAAAAATGTGTTAAAATAATGTAAATAGAGAAATTGTTTGGATTGTAAATATTTTATTGTGTGTATTTGTTAAAAAAAAAATTTTCGATTTAGTTGTAAGTTTTAGTTTTAATGATAAACAAAAGATAAACAAAGTATTTTACAAAGAATTACTTTTGTTTTACTTTGAATTCGAAGGAATCTGAGTAAATGGTTTGCTGACGGAGGGGAAAGGAGATTTAGAACCTCCCCCTTTTTATTTGGGGGGGGAGGTAGGTAATATTTTGTTTGTACCATTGTCTGGATAGGATTAGCTATTTTTCTGTTTGAAAGAATGAGGTTTTCTGTTGCAACTAAATAGTATAAGTGGTTAGAGAAAACGTTTTTTTTTTAATTATTTATGGAAAAAAATTTTAAGTGTAATTTTCGATTTTAGACTAAAAGTTACTTTCTTATCATTATTCACTGTATACTTTACATTAATAATTATGCCTTATCTATTCCTAATCTAAACTTCTCATGAAAGTTTCTTGTCAACCCACAATGCCTTTCAAATCTTAAAGAAACTTAAAATCTAAAATTATGAAAAATTCAGAGAATCTTTATTTACGAGTTTAATATACTTAGTGCAAGAACATACTTATGTTGATTAATAAGATCAATAAGATAAATAAATCTAGTTTAATTTCTAATTTTATGGCGGTGAAGTTTTTTTCTCCTGAGAAACCAAACTACTAAAAGAGTGTTTCCTAAGATTTCTGTAGATTTATGAAAGCAAATCTTAATAGCAACTTCAGATAATTAAAAGAAACCGGTTTATTACTCTTAACTCACAGCTTCTTCTGACACAGCCTAAAAGGTGCACGGGACGGTCACGAACGAACCTAACAACAAACGAGAATCACAGTCATTTTAAGGAACAGGTGCTTATGGTGTGAGGGTAGTTTCTTCATGAATACTTTCCTAGCCGTGTCATCTCGAAAGAAAATTTGCAGGAACGGTATGAACTGTATGTCCGCCGTAACGGCGAACATTTACAACATATTGTACACACCTTGGATGGGTAATATAAGGGTACTATGTAACTTATATTTAATTATATTTATATTTACTGATACCACTCCTCGTTTCTGTCTTTCACAACTGTTTGTTTTGCCCAATACTCATATACAATTATATTATATGAAAGAAAAAAAAAGTTTTAAAAATTCAAAATTTTCTTAGATTTGTTCTTTGAATGTAAATACCCTCGCTCATACTACGAACACACAAGCAAGTAGTCAAGGTAAGCACATTAGCTTTCAGTGAAGGACGATTTAGGTTTCTACAAATAAACTATAATATTTCGTCTTGGTTTAATTACAGAATACTGTAGTGTGGTATATTGAAGCTATTTGGAACGTTTTAAAATAGCTTATGTTGATGTATTAGTAAATTAAACGGTCGAACTCCTAAAAACTTTAAAATTTTTAAACATGTGTTTCATTATAATATTAAGTAAGTTTCCTAGATTTGTACTTAGATCATCAACACACTTGCTCACACTACTTGCACATATATATTACCAAGCAGTCAAGATAATATAATGTCACGGTTAAGGGTAGGCTAAGGTCGGAGAATTACGTTGTTTCTCCTCCATAAGGGCCCCAGGATTAGCCCAGCCCAGTATAAAGTTGGAATCGGGTTTCTTTCGTGAAATAAAGATGAGGAGCATTGAGCTGACCACCGAATTGCAACTAGTCCCGATTGACATTTTTCTTAACCATTAACCCTGAAGCCTCGTATTGGAAACACCTACCTACAAATTGAAATAATAAAAATTTAAAAGGACACTGTTGGAAATTCAACAGAATCGAGGAATCATAAAGTTGCTGGGGATGTAGGTTTGTAGCACAGTGGCATTATTGAAATAGTATTATAGTTTGTGTTGTGCTAATTATAAGGTAAATACCTGTTAGTTAGATACACATCTGAAATCCCAGAGCAAACCTAAAGCATTATTACTTCTGAGTCATGCATTCCTGCTCTAGCACCCTGCTTTTGAATATTCTGCAAACGACGTAGAGAGACTTTCTGACCATATAAAAAGAAAATGGGAAAAGCCCTAAATCTGAATTTTCACTTTTACAATACAAATCATATTGATTTGTTTTTATGATTTATTGCTGGTTAATTGTTTTGGAAGTAAATTTATTGATCTTATGATTGAGAAAGACAATTGTCTATTCAACACTAGAATTTGACGTTTAAATTTAATTACTTAATTTAGTAAAATTAAAATGCTATTATTGCTGAAATCAGACTATTATTCCTTCCCTAAAATTAAAAGATTAATAGCATGGTCGAAATATACTTCATATATAATTTTATATTTTAAAAAGAAGAACTAAGAATGGGGAGGTTTATTGGAAGGTAATCTATAAATTCCATTCCTTGATTTTGATTTTTCTATAAAAAATTAACTTCCAATACATTTATACACCTATGAGTTGTAGATAGATAACAACTGTTATAGTTTTGTAGGATGTAACTAAGCCACAGGTTTATAGTTAATATTAAAAGTATTTAAGAATCACAAAGATTTTAATTTACCATCATTTTATAACATTTATAAAACCTGTGTCGCAGCTGAGACGACTAGGGCTAAGATGCCTGGCATGCCACACGTGGAAAGGGCGGCAAAATCAATATGTTTTTGTTTTGTTTCTTGCTCGGTTGGAAAATAAAATTCTGAGGCATTACTCGACCCGTGTATCAAAGATCCACTAACTTTACTATGCCATAACGTATCTAACTTTTGGTATGTTCATTATAGAATATTTTTAATAATTAATAGAAATATTAGTATTTTTAAAAAGAAAATTACTCGATAAAGTTGTATTTTAACAAATTTAATCATAAAATTTCAAGTTATTTTTTATAAATTATTTCAGTATGTTTTTCAATTGCTTTAGTTCACATTAAAAATTTTCTTCTAAGTTCTTTATTCATAGAAAAGAGAACATTCTGTTTAACCTCTTCAATCCAAAGAAAGAAATAAACAATAGAATATTTCTGGATAATTATTCATTGCTCTCCATTTAAATCTGTTGTTAAACCAGATTTAAATTGAAGAGTTTAACAAGAATGTAAAGAAAAATATAATATTAATAACATTGTCTTAATAATAAGAAATTTAATTAACTAAGTTAAAAAAGATTCAAACTTAGATTCAAATCTATAAAATTGTGTCTATTGATGAAATAACAAAAGAAGTCCTTCTAGAATATTACCTAATAATATCCTATCATTGATTTTATAAAATAAAAATATCAATTTTGATTTTACTAATGTGATATACAAATGAAAAAATTCTATTCAAATTACTGTGACTACCTCAAACTGATTAAAGATTTCGTATCAATGGTAACTTGATGAATATTTGCTTGCTCTAAATCCTTCGGCTACAAAGCAAAGTGATTTTTTTCGAAAAATCTAATTTTTTCTTGTAGCCTTTTTGCACTATAATCTTTAATTAGTTTTAACTTCAATCCGCTGTCAGTGAAATTAGCAGAAATGCTACTTGGATCTTTACTTCATCTGACTGAAACAGTACTTCTGAATTCTTGAGAGTGAGTTCTTTTAGTAAACAATTAGAGCACGAATAAGTAAACATTGCAAATTAGGAATGAAAGCTAATTAAAATCCTTATCAGATAAATGGTCATAAAAGATAGAAGGAAAGATCATCCAACAGAAATAAAGAAATCCCATTTCAATTCTAGCAAATTGTAGCAAATGAACTTTAGTGTGTTTCAGTGTTTCGTGAACATTAGGGATATTGTTTATGGTTCTGTTTTGTTTTGTTTTTTTGTTTTTTGTTTTGTTTTGTTTTTTTGCTTTTTTTTATAATAAAAAAATAGGAAAGAAATACATTGGAAAAGACTTCAAATGTACTACTATTCTCAATATCATTTCAATGGTAAAATTTTATTTTATTAACATAATTGTAGATAAAAAGCATTATAAATTAAATTATAAAGAAATAGCTCATCAAACTCAAAAACGGTCGATTCATTTGAAACTTTACAGAAAAACCTAGGTTATCAATAACGATATTGGAAAACCATTTAATTTTGAACTCATTCAAGGAAATTTCTGATGTTAAGTAAATGAAGAATAAAGTCGAATGAATTGTGTTGTCAATTAAGTTACTTTTCATCATAAACTTTATTTCAAGGATGTTTTTGTTTTGTTTTGTTTGTTTTGTTTTTGTTTTTTTATCTTTTATTTAATAAATTATTGGAATAAGAAACTTTGCTAAAAGATGCCGCATAGTAACGTCAAACCCTAGATGGAATTCTTATTCTACAAGACCTATATTGTTAACGCTAGACAGTGAATGAGTCCGCCTTTAACCTCTTGAAATACTCCCACATTGATTTTCCGAAGGATTGCTAAAAGCTTGAAATCTATCTAAAAAAAAATTAAGAAATTCCCTTCCCCACCAAAAGCATCCAAACACTCAATGTACGCAGGCAACTTCAAATAAGCTTAAATAAAACTCAAATTAAGATTTCTCAATATGAAAATAAGTTTAACGTGCTGCAAAATTAGTAATAAAGGAAAAGAAAATCAGCACCTGAACAAGAGAAAAAGAAGAAATTGCCTTTCTGATTTTAGATTATGGGGAGGAGTTGGGAACGGCCGTTTCGTCCTGCAACGGACCCATCAGCCCAACCCTGCATCACCCTAACCAAATCAGAAAGGCAAGATCTTCTTGGTGAGAACCACTGTCAACCTGGCAGTGGTCCCACCCGCAATAAAAAGCAAGAAAATAAATTGCTGCGTCATCCGACGCCAGCAACACCTTTTCCTACGAACTGTGTAGGCAAAAAGAATGTCTCAACTTTGAATAATTATCGAATATCGATATTGGTTTGTTTTGTCTAAATGGCTTTGTCAATTTTTTTTTTTTTATTTCCAGCTACATGAATTCCTGTAGAACTTCTTCCTCTTTATATGTTAAAATTGTATGCCTTCAAATGTATCAAACTGAAATTAGCAGAATTACAAAATTTTCAGATTTTTTAAATCGTATTCTTTTAAAACTTTCGTATTAAAAAAATAATAATTTCAAGATTTGCACTTCCACTAGATCAATGTCCTGGGAATTTGTAAGCATTTCAATGCTTAAAAAATCAGAGACTATGAATTCTGAGATATAATCAGAGCCGTTTCTAGGTATTCTGCCACCCTAGGCGAGAACTGAAAAATGCCGCCCCCTCCCTTTCAAATGCCGCCCCCACCAAAAAAAAAAAAAAGAAAACAGAATCTTCAATTCAACAACCAAAAAAAAACGTATCGTTTTTTTTAAAATTCTATTTTAACAACCAAAACAAAAAACGGAATCCGTCCTTCGGCCGCCCTAAAATCTTGCCGCCCTAGGCGGCCGCCTAGTCTTGCCTAATGGTAGAAACGGCCCTGGATATAATTAAAGTTCCTGAAGTTCTCTCAACATTGTTAAAGCCCCTTTTGATGAGCTTAAGACTGCTGGGAAGATAAGCAAAATTATCCCTACATTATTGCGACAAATAGCAAGAAAATAATGGAAGACTGGAAATTGATTGTGAATTATTTAAAGAAAATAATTGTTTTCTAACTTTATGCATGCAAAATAAAGAAGACATTATGCTAAAATAAAACTAAATAACTTTAAGTTTGAAAATATACATATTATAAATAAAAATTCATCCATACTTGTATTTTTAAATTTATATAGCAGTTTAATATTATTATATTCACATAATTTTTCGCACAAATTATGTAGATATTAGTAAAATACCTGTCTAGATTTTCTATAAATCGTTCTTTACTTTGTCTTCTGTTTTAAACGAAACGAACTTTAGCTTCTTTCTTTTTTTTTTGAAAGAAAAGAAACATTTTCTGTTCAAGATTGCATTTGCAAAAGCAGAAGCAAATAGCACTTTAGAAACAATGTCCATCTATATCTCACTGAGGTAAGATGGAAGTTTGGATCGGTGCCCAAGCGACAGTAAATTGCACCCACGTCTTCCCTTTATCTTGATAAAACGACCTGAAACCAAGTAGCGATAGAAAGAGGTTAGAATTTAAGAGGAAGCCTTCAATTAATAGTTGGAATCTTTTATATCGAGGAAATTAGACTGACCGCAATCTAAAAACGAAGAGGAATCCGGGCTTCAAATGTAAACGTACTTCCAAATTAAAGCCAAAACCTTTAAATGAAGTAAATTGAATTACACAGCATTTGAAAATAAATACTGAAATCGGATATCATTATTAATATTATTATTATTATTATTATTATTATTATTATTATTATTATGTTTGTATGTTTCAAACCTTGGGTTTCCCCAGCAAAAACAATATGGTGAGTCAAGGGCCAAAGCACACATTGCCAAGTGTAAAGACGTGTGCAAGAATGATTAGGGATGTGTGTGTTGAGTATCACAGCCTTCTGCAGTTGTGTATAAGTGTTTTTGTGAAGTCCTAGAGTGGTGCAATTTGTGAGGTACTAGACCAGTGGCGGACAAGACGATGGGTACAACACGTACTCGGTCCTGCCTCCACTGCTTCTGGAGCTCGTGTGCTAGATCAGTATATTTACTGATCTTGTCTGTGTGAGTTTTCTGCATGTTCTTGCTGATAGGCACCACAATATCAATGAGGTAGGTCTGTTTGTTGACCTTATCAACAAGTGTGATGTCAGGTCTGTTGTGATGTATAGTTTTGTCTGTGTGATTTTTTTCTTTAAACAACTAAAATAGGCACGCTAATATGTGTTAAGAAAATTACAAAAAATTTAAACGTATATGTTTTAAACTAAAATGTTTGTTCAGAAAACAAAATCCTTGATAAAAGATTAATAGTTCTAATATTAATTTACTAAGTAGAGTTATTCGGAGAACGGTGTCAATTTTTTTCTCCTTTTTTAATCAACAAAAACTGTTATTTCTTTGAAATCAAAATTTTGACCATATAAACTAGGAACTACATTTGACAGGCAACAAAGACTTAATAGGAAAAACGTTCCATATGTTAATACTTTCTAATGGCGGCGGTTAAAAAAAAAAAATAAAACAAAACTTTGTTATCTCACATTATTATATTTGTTTACATGATGTAGTTTCTTTTATGAACTTTGAAGGAATGTTATTTCCTCTTCAGAGCGCCTAAGATGATATAATTAGTCAACAGTGGTAATTAGGTTTGCGTTAATTGCTCAGGATGATAGTTGTTTCCATGTGAACACAAGTTCTGAATAGTACACATGGCAATTATCACAATCGGTCCAATTAGTGCCACTCGCCCGCACAGACGATGTGACCCTCATTTCAGACGACGATTTCAGTTTCCACTTGATGAGAGGAAAAGAAAAAAAATATGCTAAACAACACAACAGTTCCTTTTACTCATAATTAATGCTCTCTCTCGGTGCAATCATTTCTTCCTTATTCTTCAATTTTTAGGAAAGAAAAAAGAAGAAAAAAGACTTGACAGATTAAATGAACAATAAAAAAAAGTAGTGTTAATAAAAATTTTATTAGAGTTGTGTTAATCCAGAAGAAAATGAATGAGAAATTGGTTTCAATACAGTAAAATTGAATGACAATTTTAATTTTTTTAAATTTAAATTCAAACAGACAGCCTACTTAGAATGAATACCAGGATTGAGATTCCATAAACTGAAATAAATACCAATAGTATCTTCTCCAAAGTATAATTCAAATATTGTTATTAACATAAAATGTTTAGTCAGTCAACCAGAAAATTAGACTCTAAAGCTTTAACGCAATCCTTAAGGTAAACATACATATAATCTCTAAAATCTAACGACATTCACCCAATTTAATTAAGTGTAAGGGAAGAGTGGTGATATGATGCTCTGTGAGGAAAGGCGAACTTCATGATTCCTTGGTAGAAAACAAACATGGTGTTTTCATCAAATAAAGTAACATAAAATAGTATCAATAATTTAGTTGGATTTTTTTTCGTATTGTTCCTTTATTTCTTTCTTTTATAAGTTTATTTTAGAAAATACGACCTGGTGAGCATCTTAAAGTTTTACGTTTGGCATTAAATTTTAACTGTAAACTCTAAAAAAGCACTTAAGAGTACCGGTATTTATTAATCAAAAAGGATTATTCGTTATTGTTTAGGATACTTTCAAAGTTGTAGTTAATAATGTCAATAAAGCATCAGCTTCGTTATGTCTCCTGTAGTTAAAGAGAGAGATGAGAGAGAGAGAGATGCTTTGTCAAAATGAGAGATATATCCATGTATAAAACTTAAACTCCGTAAGGGTGATTTGACGCAATTTAATATACTAGTAGATTATAAAAGTAAGAAAAAGTAAAGGGACTTCAATATCAAAATAAGACCAAGTTAAATATAACACAGAAATTCTGCAAATTACAAAATGTTAACGTAAAAAAGAAGAAGAAATTTAAAATTGAAAAATAAAAGATAAAAGATGTCGAAGTAGCGAAAGTCGATTTAGCGGTTGTAATGAGTAATATAAAAGTATTGTTAATCTTTTTATTAATTTTGTTTTGATTATCCGGAAGTAAATACATGACAAATCGGTTTTCGTAAATTAAAATTCAAGCAGAATCGAATTAAAAAGTTATTTGTTTCTGCTTGAATTTTAAAGTCAGAAATAAAATTTAAATAAATTTAAATAAACAGTAAATAATCTTTGTTGAAGAATAAAAATAAGTAAAATAAGTGTAAATGATTCTACGAATAAGATAATAGAATCCTAGTCCTTCTGGATATCTTGATGGAAATAATTCTTACGAAATTAAAGAGTATCGAATGTTGCGAATTGTAAGAGGAGACAAATAGCTAATCTGACAGGACAAAGTGTTAGATGAAAGTTGCACAATTATGTAGCATTTCTGATACACTTCAAGGAATGTATGGTAGTGTATTTTGTCGTTTAATGGTAGAGATAATACATTATTTCAAAGTATAATCTATTTTGATTTTATGTTTTGTGCAATTTTCCATTAGTCATGTCCCCTATCCCAAGATTCTTACATCATGCAGCTTTGTGGGAGATATTACCAAAAAAAGGCATTACAGTTTGTTTATTTATTTATTTTTTTGTCTACATTTTTAGCACGAATTGATATCTTAATGTTTTATTTCATCAAAACGTCATTGTTATTACTAATCAAACGCAATACATTTCTTCGTTTCTTTTAATTTCACTGAGATAAAAGCATGTTTTTAAAAAGGAAATATTATGATTTCCTAAAGAGTTCTTATGATTCTCTTTATTTTCATCATAAGAATTATTGATATAAGCATTAATAGTAAAAGAAAAGATCATTCCCTTTTCTCTTACTATTAATCGAAAAAAAATATCATATTACTGATTGAAAATTCCTCGGAACTATTCTTATAAATATTTCAGGCAGCATTATTTGCGCCTCAGAGTTTCATTACCAATATTAAAGAAAAATAAGGGATGAATCACTTATATTAGTCGTGGAGTTTGTAAACATTTGCCTGTAATTTATAATTATTATTTTTTTTTCATTACTAAAATAGAAACTTTAAATTTATCTTTTCTTGATTATCTCAAAATAAACTGTATATTTAAATTGACGTTTGTTTGGATGCAAGAATTTTAATCGTCAAAAAATTAAATATGTATGCTGAAATTTTATTGGTTGCTTAATTTTGGTTTATTTTTATTATTAATCGGCAATTAGACACAGGCATTCAATGAAATTAAAGAAACATTTAAATATTTTTTAAGTTAATTTTTGGTTCAGAGTAGCTTTATTGTTAACTGAATAATATTAGTAGCTGGAAGAATTTCAATTCGAAATTTAAATTTATGTATAAGCGTTCCAAGCTGTCGAATTCTTAGGCACTGGGCAGATATTGGAAGTTTTACTGCAGGATTTAATGGCTTATTTTTTTTAGGGTTAATTCTATGATGGAGCCAAATGTTTATCACTGTAGTTTGCAAGAAGCATTCAATAGAATTAGTTTGATTTAACTGAGTAGCCATCGTCCAGAAACTATCTTAGACGAAGCCAAAATTGAATTTGTAAAGTTCAGGAGTTTCTATCATTTCTGTCTATAACTAAAAGGACTGATGATTGTTTTAAATATTAAATTATATCCGATTAAGAAGAATATGAAGTCTTAGCTAATGTGATTTGGTAGTATTTACTGATAAAATTTTTCTAATCAAGGATTATTTTCCAATTGCATAGTGACAAATTACAGTAATAGGTGAAACTTGTGAAGAACAGTATCTTCGTAAATTGTTGCGAAGTTTATTTAATATACCTCTTCAGAATTAGATTGAAGATAATTCTTGTTTCACCTCTATTCGTTTTGGAGAATGAGTTAAGATTTAATGAAATGATATTTTTTTATATATTGGGTGAGTGCAAAAGTTCTACCCGTTTTTGGATATGAAACTTTGCAATGGAATTGCCCTCACACACGACATTGTAATGACGCAAATCGTCTGCCAATCAAACGTGTGGATGCCTCACATATAAATACATCATGTCTCACAAAGTTAATCATCTCAAAAAAAATATCAGAGGGTGTAACATGGAACGCGAGAAGGAGCATATAAGACATTGTTTGTTATACGAGTTCGATAAAAAGAGTACGGCAGCCGCAGCATGTCGCAATGTTTGTCAAGTATATGGCGAGGATGCAATAGACGAAAGCACATGTCGTCGATGGTTTCGTAAATTTAGGGAAGGTGACAGAAGCTGCCAAAATCAGGCTAAGAGCGGACGGCCATCACACGTTGGAGAGGACGATATTGACCAAGCCATAAGGAACAGCCCGAACCCAACCGTGCAAGAATTAGCGGAGACCTTCAACGTACACCGGACAACGGTCGAGAGACGGCTGGGTAAGTTGGGTTTTAAGAGAAAGTTGGATCGTTGGGTTCCACATAACCTGACAGCTAAGCAACGGGATGACCGAATCGCCACCTGTGTTTCCTTGCTTGCCCGGTACATTCTTGACACGAATTGTGACAGGAGATGAGAAGTGGCTTATGTACCGTAACGTAAAGCGTCGTAGGACTTTGTTTCGCCCTTCTGATCCGCCTGCATCGACTTCGAAAGCTGAACTTCATCCCAAGAAGGTGTTATTGAGTGTGTGGTGGGATGTGCAGGGAATAATTCACTGGGAGGTTCTGCCACTCAACCATTAAGGCATTCTACTGTCTACAGTTAGACAGGCTGCATTCAAATTTGACAGGCTGCTGTCATCACTCGCCAAAAGTTACAGGGCTTTGGTTGGGAGGTTTTACCCCACCCTCCCTATTCTCCTGACTTGGCACCAACTGACTATCACCTATTTCGTCCGTTTAACAATTCCTTCAGTCAGAAAATCTTTGATGATCTTGATGCTGTGAAAACTACATCCAAGACTTTTTTGACTCGAAACCGCCGGAATTTTACTGCCGTGGGATTCATCTCCTACCAGAAAGATGGCAAGAGGTCCTAGATAGCAATGGGGATTATGCACAATAATAGTACTGTTCATTTTGCGTTTATTTGCTCTTCTTTATGGGTTATAAAAACGGGTAGAGCTTTTGCACTCATCCTATATATATTGTATATTCCTCATATCAGGAGGAAATATGTTATTCTTTATACCCTAAGATAAAAACTTAATGAACAAATGAAATTTCTTAAGGAGCAACTATATTAATTTCTCTCCAGAGTAACGCGGATTATAATTTACTGTACGGAGTATAGACTATTAATTACTATTTCTATAGAGTAATTTACCAATTCAAAAATTTTGTAAAGAAAGATTTAACGTGCTTATTATAACATTAAAAGTGAAAAAATAAAGAAAGCCTAAAAGTATGCTTCCTTGCCCTGAACCAGCCTGGAACCATCATCGCCCTGGGACTGCCATTTCCTCCATATTAGGACTCATCATCCATATTAACCTTCGATGATACTCTCAGATATTTATGGGCTTTCTTTATTTTTTCTCTTATAAATATATTATTTACAGTAATATAAATGAATAAACATAAATGAAATCAAACTTACTACAACAATCTTTACTGTACTGTACAGTAAACTTTACTGATCGGCCCTTGTATTTTTGAAAATTTCAACGAAATGTCCCAATTTAACCCAATCAGAAATTTACAAGACTCTCTTTTTATACATCGATTCTTACATGCTTTCAAGTATATGATGTTGAAAAAGTATAACTTGGTATCCATTAGAAGTTACTGATCGATATGGGCATAAGTACGATCTGACAGACTTGGTAGAAAACATTATAATACTTTCTAAGAAGTCCTTCAAATCGTATCTCTTGCTCCGTTGAAGGATGCCTGTTGAATTTCTATCTCTGCCTGTTTAGATGGAGAACTGCCAAAGTAAAGTATAGTGCTAACTTAATCCCCACAAAAGGGTATTTATTATGTTGAGCAGAAGTCGCCACGTCATGATGGATTATCATGCATAGTGAAAGCCTATGGAGGAAACATAATGAACGACTGATTGGTAAATACATGATATTTAATGGGATCATGTGTTCAATAACGGTCAGATTCCAATGAAACTCCTTTCATTAGAACGTCTGCAATAGTTATCCAGTAAGAAAATTTACGCGAGCTTAGGTCTACAGTTTTAGCGATTACTTTACTTTTCTTTTTTAATAAACTTCTATTTATTGAATATTATTATTTTTTATGCTAAAGAATTTCAGTGCTACTTGAAATTTATAAATTCAAAGTGTTTCATTCACCTTTACTAATGCAGATACTGGAAGTAAATAAAAATATCAATATACATTTTGCTTTTCCCTGTATTTCACCTTGGAGAAGTCAATTAGTGATATTTAATTAGCTAATCAATAGTCGTAATGAACAATAAACTAAATATAACTACATTCTCCTTGAAATTGAAAATACGTCCACATCAATCATTACAGACTTATGACTAAAACAGGGACAAAAGTTTCGGTTCTTACAAATAATTAAAGGAAATAAAAACAATTTGAATAGTAGGTTTTTTCTTTTAAATCACGGAAGAATAATATGTGGCACAAAAACAGAGCCCCAGGGAACTGACTTCATCTTTTCCCATAAGTGGTGTCTAAAAATTCACGATTTAGTTCGTAATTAAGCTTCATTCAGTTAGGTTGAAACATTAGGATTAACGGCACTTTACATTTTTTGTCCCTTTTGTCTACACGTATAGTAACTACACGTATAGTAACTACACGTATAGAAGACCGATCACCAAGGCTGTTGGGAAAAGCAACACGACGAGCAAATGCACAGCCAAGTCGAAAGCCAAGAACAAGGTGAGCAAAAATCAGCATTTCCACTCCAAGTTATTCCAGCTGTGGTAAAGAACCACCAGCAGCAACAACCAAAGCACCTAAGGAAGTGAAACCGTGCGCTGCCAAGCCAGGCGATCCGTGCTTTGTGTTCAAGGTGATGAGTGTTGTCCTTTTTCTGTTCATCGTGTTGATGTTGATGTATTTGATGTTCTTCACTGGTGGAGCAATACAGAGGAGTGAAGGTGTTTTGCCTATTTCAGTCCAATTGAATGATTCCAAGGAGGAAGTGGTCCTAGACACAAAATTAACAAGTAAATTGGACTCAGTTCAATATCTGTGACAATAATCTCTGAAAGCTTAAAGGAAGTGTAGATAAGATAGGCAATGCCTTTTCTATTTCAAAAACTATTGCACCGAAATCTGTATTACTAAAAACATGTGTGAATGTGTGTGCTCATGAAACAATGAAAGCATTGCCAGGCACACGAGTATTGTTACATGGGCAACTTATCAGAATTCTTTTAAGGTGCATCTATAAAATGTACCCTCAGTTACGGTTACTACCCTCCGAGTAACTACGCCGTCCATAAAATCACCCGGTTACACCAGCCAACCAGCAACCGCGTCTATAAACACGAACCAGATTTTGCGGGTGGAGTCACCGGGTAACTTTTTGTCACCCGAGTGAGGAGGTGGGTTATTCCATTCGTAGCAGCCGACGTTCTCCACTTATATGCAGAAGATGGATCAAACACAATTCCAATGTGGCGAATGCCAATTTAATTCTTTTTTTTATTTGTTTTTAGACTCGCAATTTCACTTCTATTAAATTTAATTCTTTTTTTATATATACTTGCAATTTCACTTGTATTAAATTTAATTCTATTTTTTTTTTAAACTTCATTCTATTTCTTAAAAGAATAGTAGTGAATATATTCCTACTTCTCAATTTCAATGGCAGTGTGATTGCTTCATTAATGACAATTAACTAAAAATAAAATAACTATACATTCATGCAAAAAAAAAAAGAAAGAAAATTATTGAACGTTAATTTTTTTTTTAGTTCGCCTCATGTATACATATGAAACAAAGAAGTGAAATAAAATATTTTTTTAATTTAATCGTCGAGTAAAAAGCAACTCTGTATTGTAAAATAGAAATGTACAGTAAAATGCGTCCATTGTGTCGTCTGCTACGAATGGGTTACAGTTTCTCTTGCGTAATTCTCAATTCTTGCTTTCTTTCTACCTTCATTACTACACATTGATAGCAGAATAATCTCTTCATCTGACGAGGAAGAGGAATCAGTACTTGATTCTCTTCCTAACAATGAATAAAGTTCTGATTCAACTTCTAACAACAAACCGATTATCTTACCAGCCATCTTTGAACACAACTAACCACGCCGTATGTAAAAGGAAGGGTTGGGGAATAACCAGGCTCCTACGTCAGCGCAACCAATCACGTGATAATCGTATTGTAACCGTGGGTACATTTTATAGACACACTCTTAGACACACCCTACTTGTCACAGTAATTTAGTAAATTCGACTCAGTTCAATTTCTGTAACAATAGTCTCTGAAAGCTTAAAGGGAGTGTAGATAAGATGAGATTTACAATGCCTCTTCTATTTCAATAACTATTGCACCGAAATCTATATTACTAAAAACCTGTGTGGGAATGTATGTGAGCATGAAACAATGGAAGCATTGCCAGGCACAGCAGTATTGTTACATGATCAACTTATCAGAATTCTTTTAGATTAGGAAACTATCTCAAAATGTAAAACCAAAAAATAATTATTTATAAAAAATATTTTTTTTAATATACCACGTTTTTAAATCGGACTAAAAAGTATAAAATAATTTTTCCTAGCCCCATACAGAATCCTAACCCCTTACGGAACATACATAATTTTTAATAGCTATGAAAATACTTGTAAGATTTAAAACGAAAAACGTGGGGTGCATGCAATAGATAATTGAGATGGTATGGATGGAGTGTATATTATCTTGCGCCCCCCGTTCTTCGTTTTAAATCTAACAAGTATTTTCATAGCTATTAAAAATTTACAATCACAAAGTTTCAGGACTAGCTGTATGAGGTTAGGAATCTGTACCGGGCTAAGAAAAATTATTTTATACTTTCTAGTGCGTCTTAAAAACGTGGTATATTAAAAAAAATATTTTTTATGCATAATTATTTTCTGCTTTTTAATCTTTAGTGTATGAAATTTTTCAATCGATTTAAAATATTTTGATGAGATTGTAACAGAAACATGTGGTAAATTTCAGGTTTATTGCCGTTTCTCTTCTTTTGTCGTGTTTGCTTCCTCTTTTGTAGACGTCGCCGCTTGCGTTGGGTGGCTGTCTCCTTGACCATCGAAGAAATTGTCATTAATGCACTATTCACTATTAGTGGTATTATTATTAAATAAAAACGTGGTAAAACAGTAAACACTGACAGCGCGCGTCGGCAACTTAGCGCCATAGAGATATGCGACCTGTCATTCGAAGAATTGGGGTTCCTAACGAACAAACAATGTTCATGTTAAGAAAGCGAGGTAAAATCATTGTCATCCAGTTCTGAGCTATGTTTAAAGTTTCAAGTCTCTAGCTCATCGAGAAGTTAGTTTAAAATCAATTGCAAAATTTATACCAAAGAAACACAGCGCAGCGCCCTGCGGCCGTTTGCAAAAACACTGACAGCGCGCGGCGGCAACTTAGTGCCATAGAGATATGCGACCAGTCATCCGAAGAATTAGGGTTCCTAACGAACAAACAATGTTCACGTTAAGAAAGCGAGTTAATATTGCATTGTCATCCGCTTCTCAGCTATGTTTAAAGTTTCAAGTCGCTAGCTCATCGAGAAGTTACTTTAAAATCAATTGCAAAATTTGTACCGAACAAACAGACAGACAAGAAAGCGACCTAATAAAAACGTGTTAATAATAAAATAATGTAAATAGAGAAATTTTTTAGATTGTACATATTGTATTGCATGTATTGGTTAAAATTTAAACTTCAATGATTTTTAGTTGTTAGTTTAATTGATATAATGATAAACAAAAGATAAACAAATTTATTTTACAAAGAATTACTTTTCCCTGGGACTGCCATTACGTCCCCTCAGATATTTGTGGGCTTTCTTTATTTTTTCACTTATAAATATATTATTTACAGTAGTATATTTAAAATTTCATATTAATATAATTATACATACAATGTATATTATTTACTTATAAATTGAAAATATAATTAAGTAGTCAATTTAATTTAAATCAATATAATTTATTAAAATATAGACTACTTATAAAATATTGTAATAATATCTAAATAAATTATAGTTTAATTGTAGTCAACAAATTATAGTTATTATGGTTAAGCAATTAAATATGTATATTGTCGATTAGATTTGGAACTTACTCTTCCGATCACATTTTATTTCTTCAACTTTCAGAGAAATATCTCTATGAAAAAAATAAATATTTTGAGCAACTCAAGTTTCTACAAATTAATAATGCGTTAAAATTAACGCTAATCTGAGGCAGAACTATTCGAAGTTAAGTATAATACAGAGGCAATGTACAGATACAAGTAGGTTGAGATGGATTCTCTGCTCCTAATATATCTGTGGATTCAGGATGATAAATTTCAGGACATTTATTTATGAATATGTTGCTTTTAAAGTATCTGCCTATAAAGATTAAATTTAAAAATCATGGAAAAAAACACTTTATTCTGAGGAATAAAAACAAAAACCTTTAATAACTTTCAGAATCGAATGAATCACATAAATATTGTTTTCTTTCCATTCTAAACAAAATTTTAGAATGGAAAGAAAACAATATTTATGTGATTCATTGTGTGAACTTTCAATACTTTCTACATCTTTAAGCTAATAATCCAAAGAAAGAAAGAAAAAAGTAGTTATTTTTGAAGACAAACAGACAAAAGAAAATCTCACTACGAGGTGAAGACATTACGATTTTGAAATGTGCTTTTATCCAATTTCACATCCAATTTCATTCGCAGCTCTTTTTGTAAAATTCCTGAGGGAAGTATTAAATCCGGAATGAACCTTAAAACATTCAATATTCTTTTAACTTTTTGAGAAGGTTTCAGTTCCTTCCCAAAATGATGCTTCTATTTTACTTCGATCATAAAATTTCTGACTTAGTTCTTTTCGTTTAAAAAGACGAGAGATTGCTTACGTTATTTTTTTGCGAAGTGGTTTTTGATGCTCCTTTTTAAAGCAAAATATAAAATGTAAAATGAAACATCAGGATTTTTTTTCCTGATCTGGATGATCAATTTGGAATGTCGACTCTTTTTTGCGATCTTTTTCCCTGCACATTCGAATGTTAAAATAGTTCCCTAACTGATGATTCATGCAGTTAATAAAAAAAAATGATGGCCATCTCATTTACAACTTTCAAAAGTACATATCAGATGCTTTAATCGTACCCGCGAATTTTGTTTAATAAAAGTTTCCTATTTGGTGATATTGAAGTTAAGTTTAATTTTCTGAAATTTAATTTCGAAGAATAACAAAACTCCGCTATATGATGATTAAGTGCGAGATGGCATTTTGAAAGATAAATAAAAAGTGATAAGAATGAAAAGAAATGCTTACAGTTATTAGTATCCATTTTCTAAATCATAATTCACGGACAGGTGTGAACAATTCCTTTAATACCGTGATAAACAGAGCGCTAAACGAAACAGCGCTATGTGGGTTACTACAACATTCAATATAGAAAGATATGTTCCAGGTCATTTTTAACTTTAAAAAGAACGATTTAGGTAACAGAAAACAATGGTAATCCAAATTACCTCGTACATATATATCTTACATTTAAAGTATATACCGTATTTACTCGCATAATTTCCCCTTTTTTTTCATCAATATTTTGCCAAAAAAAGGGGGGGGGGAATTACGCGATGTTTTTCAATTTGAGGAAAAAAAATATGGTGAAAGTGTAAGGAAAACCATGTTAAATATTGATTTTTAAAGCAAGAAATGTAATTAACAACAATTTTATTAACACGCAACATTTAAAATATAAGAAATCCCATCTCAACATTTGTTTTTTCTTCAAAGTACAGTTAAGCAATAGGCATGCACGGAAGTGTGTGTGCGACTGTGACGTAATTTCGTAACTCACACAGCGCAGCCCGCCATCTTTATAGCTGCTCACTGCATGACGTCAGCATCAGCTGCCTGCTAATAGAGAACTTAACTTTATTCGCGAACTTCACGTTTTCACAAAACACTCGAAATTGTTGTACTGATTCAGAAGAAGTCTGCTCTTGTACTGACTGGGGTGGGGGTGGAATCTTCCCCTAAAGTAGCGTGGGATAGAGAAATGCGATAGTAACGGTACATTGTCGCGTCGTCGTGAGTTGACCGCCAGTCAAGGTCATGTTGGAAACGCGTTGAAGTAGAGGTGGGGAAATTATGCGATAAAAATAAAAATTGAATTTTGTAATCCACAAAAACTGGGGTGGGGAAAATACGCGATGGGGGAAATTATGCGAGTAAATACGGTAATTTAAATGTATAATAAAGGTTTTTGACCATATTGCATCACGGATTTAGTTTTGGCGTGCTGTAAATAAGATGCAGTTCCTTCAAATAAGCATCTATTGTTGACAACTTTACTAAAGCTCTTTATCACGCTACAACCACTCAATAAAGGAAAATGATTTTTTTTTATCTGTTTGCTGAAACTTCCTTAAAACGATTCAGTAAAATGTATTAAAATAGGAATATAATAACTGAATTTTTTTTTTTTTATAATCTGACTGAAATTGCCAAAATACTGTCCGCTGTAGCTAACGCCTGGATTGAAATCTTTTTACAATTTTGAGCAATTTTTTTTACAAGAAAGGACTGCAGATACAAGAGATAAAACGAATGCATACGATCACTCAGCTAGTTAGCTTAAAGGTATTATAAAGAATCAAAGTAATTTGGGGTTGTATTAAGAGGGGTTTATCATGTAGTGTAACTTCTGTTAATTATTGAAGTTTCTAAAACTTATAATCGAGTTTTTAAATTTGTAATTTAAATTTGATATAAATAGGCAATGTGTATAATAGACAATGAAACCCAAGATAAGAGCTTTTAAGATTCAAATTTTATTCCTTATTTGGGTGAATCTACGGAAAACCTGTAATTCGTGTCACAGAGCAATAAATTGAAAATGATTGAAAATATTTGTCATTTTTCAAAATCACACATTGAAATTCAAAATATATTATAGTTTAGTATATTTTTTTTTTTAAATTTTATGGAATTTCCAAAAAAAAAGTTGTCCACAGAAGGTGATTCGTCACTTCCGTGGACTGTCACAATCTTCGGTTGGATACCTTCTAAAGATCCAAATTTGCTTTATTTTTTAATATTTTTCAAATAATATATATATTGTGAAATCAGAAAATACATAAATTTAACATAATACTGAGTGAAATTTTTTTTCGAATTATCAGTAAAATTTTTTTTGCAACCTCAAGTCTTGTCACAAGGTTTAGCCATCGCTTTTGTGGACATTCCTAAACTTCCTAAAAAATCCACCCGATGCCCTAGTTGTCTTCCATTTCACTTAAAAACAAAAGTTTACATGGAGATTTTGGATTGGGAAGTGATTTTATTCGTCTGAGTCGCACATTCAGGAAAATATTACCTTTTTATTCATTTTTCGTAATTTGCACAGCTCATCCCATCACTTCTGTGGTCTTGTATAGAACCTAATTTTTCTATGGAAAAATGATTATTTCTAGGCATGATAATTGAAATATGGTAAACTTAATTTTCTGAATGACTTGTGTTCCTAACCTCAAAATGAAGAGCACATGGGTCAAGAAACATAAGTATTCGTCACTTCCGTGGACATCACTTCCGTGGACATTTGGGGTCCATGGAAGTATGATCATCAACAATAGCGGCTACTATGTTTTTCACGAAGACTTGTCTTTCACTTCCAGTCTTGTAAAATGCCAATAAGGATATTTATAATTATATATAAATATATATAATATAATACATGATATATGTAATTATATATTTACATTTTTATGGACGTTTACAATTGACAGTCTGATTCATTTTTATTGTACATGATTTCCTCTTTTGATAAAAAGTTCTTTTAATTCATAAATTATAGTCTTCTATTTATTTATTTCATAGCTTTTCCCACGTAAATTCACTATTTCGAATATAATTTATATTAAAATTCGACATCGTTATCAACATAAGTCACCATCGTACATTGACATAGCCTACCATCATTTTTTTTTTTTTTTTTTTTTTAAAATAACCAAAATGCGTTGACCTGAACCACATATATCATGGATGTAAGAACGGCAAAAACAATCATCTCAATTTTTTTGAAAAGGAAATCTTGTAATTTAAAATCTCAAAATTTTTTGACTGAAATTGCAGGTTTTCTGTAGATTCACCCATTTATTCTTTATTTCTCATATTAAGCATTTGAGACAAACTTAATAATACTCCACTTTTCATTTCTTTTTAGGACTTTACTGTTTCGATTAAACTAAACTGAAACCTACATCATTAATTCGATTCCACTCTTAATTTTAATTATTTTATCAAAAAAAAAAAAAACTGATGAAAAAGTTTCTATTATTTGATCGAGTATTTCGCTTGTGAAAATATATAAGCTTTCAATTGACAAGTTCAACTGGTAGTTAAAGTTTCCCAGAGGTAGAAATTGCGTTTCGTTTTACAAAAGAGATTTGCATTAATTCAATGATTATTATAAGACATTCGGTTGCAAAATGTTTATGAAAATCAGAAACATCATATCCCCCCCCCCACTCCCCCAAAACAAGGTATCTAAACGATTCCGTGTTGCTGCGGCCAAAATTATGTTGGTCAAACTAAAAGTTCCCTCGGCAAACGCCTACTCGAACACCAAAAAGACATAAGAAACCGGAAAACTACCTCCTTCACCATCCACGCTAGAAACCCCGGTCACTCCTTCAACTGGGATAGAGCCACCATTCTGTCTGAACCCTCCACCTACATACATCGAAGAATTTGTTCAAAATCTCAAAGCAGGATCCATCTCAGGGAACTTAAATGATGGCCTAGGCCTTCACCAAATTTGGAAATGGTTTCTCTTTCCCAACACCCCGTGTTGGGAAATGACGATCTCTATTCGGTCAGCCGATTTTCCCGCCCAAACTAACCTTCCCGCCAACTCTCATCTTCCCAACAAAATCAAGATTTCCCCGCTCCAATCTGACCTAAGCTTATCTCCGTCCCGTCTTAACTATCTATCTCTTAACTACCTATTTATACGTCCTCCCAACTCTATTTCTCAGACCTGAAGACGATTCCTAAACAATAAGACGCGAAAGGACTCGTCTATTTCTCTTTGAACGATGTGGGAAATACCCCAGAGTCTCGTTTGCAGTAACTTCGCCCACAGTCACATTAGGACGAAATTTATATTCATAAACAAGAAGAACAACTTATCAGAATAAGAAGATTTTAGTTTCAGCAAATATATATCTTTGTAGATTCTTGTCAAAAGATTCTGTTTTCGTAGAAGGAAACATTTTTTTTCCTTCTTAGTTACGTTAGTCAATTCTTCGATACGATAGTTTTCAATACAAATATCTCAAGAAGACTGTGGCCGTAGAGTTAAAGCAAAAACAGTAATAAGAACAGAAGCGAAAAGACTTTGAAATTTCCATGTCTCTCATAAAAGACACTTAACCCTAGACTTCCTTCACAGGCAGGAAACACTAGAAATACAAGTAAAAAAAATTTCAAGTCTTGATTCTGAAAATCAGTATTTCTAAAAAGAAAGAAAGTGTTTTTATTTATGGACTAATGATCACAGATGTATGCTTTGATAAAGATGTTAGACAAGAGATAAAAATGTAATGTTGATGTTTCATTAGCGTCACTCGTTTTGTTGATTCCTCTTCTTTTCACTTGACTTTTCGTCTTCCTTTAGGAAGCTGTGGATAAAACTGGTGGAGCAAATATCAACCAGTGTCACTAGGAAATTGAACTAGGTGGTGAATAGTATTCCCTCTGAATGTATATTTATTTGTTTTCTCATTTCCATTATTCTTTGAAAGAAATGAAGCACAATTCGATGGAATTAAAAGTGAAGTAACAAGGCTCTAATGCAGACTGTTTTAAAACTTTGAGTTTACATATCTTGGAAGGCTGTTACTTAAAGCAAAACGACAAGAACATTTCTTTGGCCAGCTCTGATCACAGCTCGCCAGCCAATTTGAAAATGAAGGTAGATTAAAAATCTTCAAATCAACATAATTTAAGCACTTTTGTAGTAAATCTTATTACTCAAAATACGATATGGCTTATTTTTTTATTTCAGTTTTTTGTTTATAAATTTCAATTTTCCAATAACAGAAAAATTGTTTTGAACTTAAAATTTTTTAGACATTTTAATATATGACAAAAAGGATTCTAGTGTTCATGTCTTCTAGTCTTTTCTTGAATTTTTTAGCACAATCTTTTATTGTTTTAGTGTTAATTGTTGTTCTGTTAGTATAATTCATCTATTCCATCTGATAATTAACATTACTTGGAGCTTTCCAGTTTTTATAAAAGGACAAGTTTCTTATCGGTTTCTATTATTTTGCATAAAATTGTGAAAACTAAAAAGACATTTTCGTGCAATTAAAATTTCATTAAAAATGCACTTCTACTTTAAAATATCTGTGAAAATTAAAACATTAAAGCATTATCACGGGTAATACGTTGGAACCCTCTTTCGGGATTCTTCATCCGACGAAGAAGAAGACAGTCGGCACAAGTTTGTAAGGCACAGAAACCAACGTAGTCGACCAATAAATGCCCAAAAAAAACCCATGAGGACGCAACAGGTATAAGCCGAGAGAACCAACAAACTGCAAGGGGGGGGGGGGGAAGGAAAGATAAAAAAAAATCTTTATTTGGAAAAAAAAATATGCTTAAAAATGTAAACCATAAACAGCTGTACTATTAATGGAAAGCGTGTCATTAAAGCAGTCATTGAGCAAAATCAACAGGGATTCCTGAAACTTAAGCAAATAAGCAGCAGTTTCGGGTCCAAAAACAATTGGTTTCTCAACATTGAGGGTGGCCGGAATTGTTAAAGTGTGTGGCGATATTATAATTCATGTTAGCTTTTTTAGTTCATGTAGTAATTCATGTTACCTTTTTTTTTTTTAAAAGAACAAGTACAGTTGCTCTTTTAATCGAATGACAAGTGATCTTTTCAACGACTGGTTATGGCAATGAATATCGTAAATGGTATTATATCTGTCAAACGTAGATACGGTATTCTTGTCAACATTGCATATAAGAAAGCGTTGAATAGTAGGTTGGTAGGTTGCTCTGCCTTATGTAGTGATGTCGATTGTCTTCTTCTTCGCCTAATGAATACCCTGAAAAGAGGGATCGAAACATATTATCCATTGTAATGTTTTAATGTTTTAGTTTTCTCATATATTTTAAGTAGAATTGCATTTTTAATGAAATTTTAATTGAACTATCAATTTCCTTGCATGTTAAGTTTTTTGTTAAATTAGCATTTTCATGTTAGGTGTAACATTTCAAAAACAATTCAAGGAAAATTTCACTTTCTTGGCTAATTGATATATTTATTCTAGATATAAGAATAAGAAATCTGATTCGTTTAATTCTTTAGTTAATCTAAAACATAAAATCCAAAATGAATGAAAATAATTTAAAATTAATTTCTGTAAGAGCATCAATTAATATATATAAATCTGTTTTATCTTTTATTTTCTAGAAACGGAAGTATTGCGAAACAAAAATTGTTTACTTTTCCAGTAAACACTTTTTTCCTACAATTGTTGTTTTATTATAACTTTCTCTTATTACTAATCTGAAAAAAAAAACAACTTTGAATTATCATTCGTTGGAAGAAACCCAATATTTTCAAAAATTTTAGATTAAATTGTTGTTTATTGATTTAAGCTTGTAATTGAATTAAAAATGTACTTTGCCATTTTCTAGTTAAGCGGAATTGCTGAAATCCCATTAAATGCTCCGTTTAGTTCTTTATCCGATTGTTGTCTTAAATCTGTTTTTTTTTTTTATATAAATGCTCTGCGACTTTAATTGAGTGCTGCCATTAACTGCCTCGAGCTTAATCTCATTCGAGTGTTCTTAAGCCTTAACTGCTCTGTGATAAATAATGTTTAAATGGCAAAAATGAAAATCTAATGAATCTATAAAACAAATTTTAGATTAAAGTTGTTGAACATAAAGTTTACAATTAAATTCAGAAATTAAAAGTGAAATGGAAGTTCTTCATCAAACTGGATAAACCCAAATTTAATCTTAAAAGTCCATTAATGCACAACGTTGTTAATTTTAAGTTCAAAGATTTCTTCTTATTTTTTTTTAGAAATACAAGAGACCGCTAAACAAATTACGATACACCAAGATGTCATTTTATTAAGTATACTCATTCGTTATGATGGGCAGGTTTTCTCAGGATTCTCCCGTTTCCCCTGCATTCCTTCTACTACTCTTTCTCAATCTTTTTCTCCGTCTGTCCTTCTTCTGTGGGATAGCACAATAGGCCAACGGTCGCGCTGCTCGGCTTCTCAACCACCCACACACACACACACAAACACATAAGTATAATAATCTAGGAGTATCTAGTAGTAGCGTGATTCACTTCCTTTGACCTTCAAAACAGTTTGAATTTATCTTAATATGGATTCTAAAAGATGCTGGAAGCATTGTGAAGGAATGTTGTGTCATATAAGATTGACAGGTTTACATTTGTTGCAGTTACTGCAAATTGGATGGAGTCCATGTACCCGTCGTGCATTATCAACGGTCCAAGCTTGTGATGGTATTTAATGATGGTGTGGGGAATGTTTTCTGATGGGATCCTTGATACTCATAGAATCATGTCTAAATGCAAATTAAATCTGAACATTTTTTATGCCTAGTTCATTTCGTCACAGCTACAAGTTAATAGGCCTTCTCGCAAGACACGAATCCTCAAGAACATGACAACGAGCTTCAGTTGTTTAGTCTCAAAAAGCTTCTTTACAGTTCGGAACAGCCTAGTGTTGATATTTCCACAGAAGGTGCATCTTCTTAATCTTCGCTCACAACATTGGTATCTGATGTGGTCGTTGACTGTTGTAGCTACTGGAGATAAGGTAGATGAGTTGTGCCTTCCGGTACAAGATAGATGAGATCTACTTACCAAGATTGAATTCGGATGTGGTTTGTGGTTGTGATGTGCACAATACTTGCCATCCTTCTCTGAGATCTCTAATATATAGGTAGTTTTCTTTCATGATTACTGGAATTTTTTTTGCACCACTATTCAGTAAGTCCTTGAAACTCCTTGAAAAGCCCAGGACGACTGCCGTTTGAGAGATGCTCCATCCAGCATGATCTAACTTAGTAACGACTATTATGCTATTCAAAGCTAGTCGGGTTCCTTCTTTTTGATTTTTCTACGCCTAACATCATGTTAGAATGGTTGTTCTTCCTTAGTTATACTAAAAACCGCTGTTATCTGATATAATATATGTTTTGATGATTCATTTATATGAAGATGTTTGGGCCAGTGAGTGTTGATATTATTGCTATTATTATTATTATTATTATTATTATTATTATTTTGTAAAAGTTCGAAACCATGGGTTTCCCCAGCAAAGACAATATGGCGGGTCAAGGACCAAAGCACCTATTGCCAAGTCATTATTATTATTATAGGACACTACAAAACAATGTGTATCACAGCTGCCAGTTCTTTAGCTGGTGTTGGCCTTCAAACGCATCGAATTCTTCCCAAGTATCTAGGATGTCGTAATGTATCGGCGCAAAATATGTGCTCATCCAAGCAGTGCGGCTTTTTGGAGTTGACCGATGGAGATTTTGTCAATATTTAGATCTTGTAAGTGCTTACCAAGGTTTTTTGGTATAGCACCCAGTGTGCCGATAACCACTGGAACCACCACTGCCGGCTTGTGCCATAATCGTTGAACCTCGATTTTTAGGTCTTGATACCGTGTGATTTCTTCCAGTTCTTTTTCTTCCACTCTACTATCACCAGGTATGGCTATATCAATTAGCCATATCTGTTTCTTTTCTATCACTGTCAAATCTGGCGTATTATATTATTATTATTATTATTATTAACTTATTATTATTATTAATTTATTTATTGCTGTAATGTTGCTAAACAACCTTTATTTCAAGAGGGCTAATTTTTAATACATAAAAGTTATTAATAATCGCAAATCCAGCGATAACAATCAAATTTATTACTAATCTATTACATAATTTCCGTTTTGATTATAAAAATGTTTTTTTTTTTTTTTGTTTAAAGTAAAAACGCTTTTGTTATAATTTTCACCTCGTTAATGTCATTTAGAATTTCAAAGATAAGCTTTCCATGGATTCAAAATATAATATAAAACATATTGAGTTTTCAGCAAAACTTCTGCATCAATCTCACTTTGTAAGGAAGGAGTTTTATATAAACTTCATAGACCAGCATGAACGAACATAGGAATTCGAGTTTGGAGAGCAGTGTTTCGACAAATTGTCATTTGCCTACGGACAAAAAAGGGGAATGTAAAACAAAATCCTAGCTGCAATTGAGTAGTTAGAAGTTGACAGTTTTACGACTTGGTAGTAGAAGACGCATAAAAACACAACATAAATTTACTTAAAACAAGATGTCAAATATTTCTTAGGACAATAAGTTAAAGAATTATACGCAACTGACTGCTATTTATCATTACCTGTCTATCACATATTGATAGGGTTTGAATGTCTGAGAAAGAATGAGAAGATGCTGATTTTTAATTATCCCTTCTCTAAATTGTTAAGTATAGAAAAAAAATTAAAATCAGCATCTAAAAAAAAGTATAAGCTCTTTTCAAAGAGCTATTTGCTTCTAGAAAGTGCGTGCTCTAAGCCATAGATTACTGAAATAACTTACAAAACAATACCGTTTCACTAATTTGGGCTACATTTGTAAAAGGTTCAAAATTGTACAGTGGTTTTGTTTAGAAACTGTCAACTTTTTCAAGTCTGAATAATGTTTAAAAGCTGGCAATCTACATGATATCACAGCAATTCAACCATTACAAGATTTCCCTCTATTTACTTTAACTTCAGAAAGTTTGGAATATACTGCTTCAGTTACAGATTGGTCTCTACTTACGATCATCCGACAGAAGACCATTCGGAAATACGACGACAGTCCCATAAAACTTTCACATAGTTGCATCCAATGGCGGTCATAATCGTAAGCATAAGCACGAGACCCTCTCACTTGTATAATCAAGCAACTGCGCTGCCAGTGATATGAATAAAGATATTCATTATCAAGTTTGTAATACTTATAAAAATTCTATGTTATTGAATAGGTGTAATTATTTACTGTTATTATTTAGGTCCTAAGCCTTAATGTAGTATCCACACTAATTTGCGTATGGCATAATCTATATATTACCATAAAATTAAGAATTACATATACGTTATGTTTTAATTTAACTATCAAACATTGGGGAAGTAAACATGGCGGCTGTCCTCTGAACACGTGAGAATCGGGGCTCCGTAAGAAAGCAATTGCAGGTGAAAGGAAACAGTTCAAAGTGTACATACTTCGCGTAGACATAAGAAAGATTACATTTCAAATACGGGATAAGTCACAAGAATGCTAGTCACTCGAAAAGGACAAACGACATCAGAATCGACGACGGGCGACATATCGATGGCGGTCCCTACCTCACCAATGGAGCTGACGGAGGAGTTGCAAGGAGCTCAGTGCTCATTTCAGTTTCTTTATGCGAGTGTGATTTTATCTTTCTTAGCAGGCTTGAAAAATTATAACTAAACAACTTAATGTGCATAAACATCAACTAGTAGTTCTCAATTCCTTTCAACATTATATGCTTATTCCAAATCTCATATACTGTATAATCCATCCAAAAGAAATTAATATGAACAATTCGTACTGGTCTTTATTTTTATAGTTTACAATTAGCATGTAATTTCATTTACCACGAGATGGGAAAAGTTGGTCCACATGATTCCACATTTCTGTAATAGCAGTGGTTAGACAGAAAAAGTAATGACTGGATCTTTGCAAAAAAACTTGGTAATTTATCTGCTTCGGAAAAAAATAACTCCTTTACAATCTAATAGTAAAGAATTATAATCAAGTAAATTAGATGAATAATACAATTTCAAATAACAATTAGAATCTTAGAGATATAAATAACTTTAAATCGGAATATTCAAAATTTTTTAGTAGTTATGGAAAATGCCACCCATATAAATTACTACAGAACGTGATAAATAAAATAAAACTAAAAAATTTGCCATAATTTTCTAAAACTTCAAAATTAAAAAATTAGAAACTGGATAATAATAAATATAAATCCAGCACCTGTTGATGGGATGTATTTTAGAATCCTAACAGGACTATGCTTTGTAATAATATAGATTAATGTTTCTGAAAAATGCAACAGTATGAAGGAAACAGGCAAATGAAGTGAAACTTCCAGGAAATGTAAAGCAAGGTATGATATGGAAATGATTAAAATTTGGGAATGATTGTGCATGCCTAGACTCAGCAGCGCCCTCTGAACTGCCTTTTAAGAGCGTATAAGTAGAGAACTGTTGTGGATCCAGACAAATAGTTTTGCATCGTCAATGAGCTGTATATGTGACCACTGGTGACAGTATGCCTCGTAGACGTCAAAGGACGCCTTATAAGCAAGCTACGGAGTTTCAACGGGACCAACTGATCGACTTGCGTGAACGAAGATTTTCAAACCGCGAAATAGCTGCTCTTACGGGGCATAATGCCACGACAGCGATGCGAATGTGGAAGCAATGGACTGATGGAGAACAGAAAGAGTTGAAAATCCGGAAGTGGACCACAAAATCTGACAACACCACATGATGATAGACACCTCATCCGCATGACAGTGACGGACCGTTCAGCTTCTTCTCGAGTGTTAACACAACGTTGGACCACTGCAACAGGTCTGATATTGTCTGGTTCGACGATGTCTTCTGCGCAGAGGACTGCGTGCATGCATTCCTTCGTGGAGGATTCCCTTGGGCCTGAACTATCAACGCCCCAGGCTACAATGGCGTGCAGATTTGCACCATGTCGTCTTTCGGACGAGTCCCGCTTCAACTTGGATTACAATAATTGACCACATACTCATTAGACGATATCAAGGTGAGCGCCATCTTCCAGACTGCATTGTCCAGCGTCATACTGCACGAACGATAGCCAGTATGGCAGTATGGGAAGCAAAGGCGATCTCGGCTGCTACAAATTGTGGGCACTTTCAACAGCAATCGGTATATCAGGGAAGTTGTGAAGGCTGAAGTCGTACTCTTCGTTCAGCACATTCCTGGAGCGATATTCCAACAAGACAACGCCCGACAATGTTGCCAGAAATGTCCAGGCCGTCTTCGAAGCAAGGCAGATAGCCCTTCTTCCCTGGCCTGCATGTTCGCCGGATATGTCACCTATTGAACATGTCTGGGATATGGTCACTCGGCAACTAGCCCGTCATTGTCATCCAGCAGCCAATACTGATGAATTGTGGACTTGGATAGAAGCAGCCTGGCAGGCGATATCCTAGGAACACATCCAAGGGCTGTTTGATTCGATGCCACGGCGTGTAGCAGCTCTTACTGCAGTTTGCGGAGGCTTTACATCATACTGATGTTTTGAAAGTACTATTGTTGCATTGCTCTGAAACTTTAATCGTTTGTTTGTATCACTATTAGTAATGTGTGTATTGAATTTCCTTCCATTTTGATGGTTCCTTCATGGTGTTGCAATTTTCACAAACATGAAGGTATTAAAATAAATAAAAAAAAAATATTATTATTATTATTATTATTTTTAAAAAAACTAAATTTCTTAAATTAGTAGAAATATTAGACAAATACCATTTTTTATCTAACTTTTTTTTATTATTTACTAAGTTTGGTAAGCTAGTTACATTTTGCTAAAAAACAGACAGTATCAATTAAAAAAATTGGGAAATATCTAGGAGGCATTACTTTTCTACAGAAAAACTTAAAATTGCATTCTTTAACAAAAAAAAAAGCAAACTCTTGTTCCTCTAAGAAACTTCTTTAAGCTTCTTCAAAGAGATTTTGAATCCTTTTCTTTTTTCCTGTACAAACCAAATCGACCGTAAGGACCGTATGTCGTGTCTCTCGAGGAATGTTGCTCGCATTCACTGATTTTTTTTTGTTGAATCTTGGCTTGATTGATTACGCCTGTTGACGCCAGGTGGCACACTATGAAAGTCCTACCGTCTTTTGTAACATCTTTAAGATCTGGTCCAAACCTTAAACTGTGGATGAATCTTATTTTTATTACACAATCGATCAACGCACTGAGAAACTTTCCCATTTCTGCCTTGAGCACGTTTTTATTAATTCAACTTTTCAATAGTTCAACTCAGTTGACATGACATCTAACCTTGGCTTTACAATTGCCCCGACGACTTTTCTTAGATATAAAGAAAGGAAAAGACTATGGAGCTTTTCTATTTTATCTAAAACATTCTTCAAAATTCCATTTTCTTTTAACTTTTATATTAATTATAAGTGAAAACACTCATCATCCGTTGTTTAACAATTTCTAGATATTATATAACTATCAATTTAGCTGACAGTTTCTTCTTTTTTTTCGTTTTTTTTTCAAAATCTTTCAAAGATGAAAGATGAACCTAGATAAAAGTACAAAATATATAGAAGTATTATTAATATTAATGGATGAGACCAAATTATTTACAAGTGACATCCTGGAACAGCTGTTTCACGCTCGTTGGCGATCATCAGCCAGGAGAAGTCACTGCAAATAACAAGGTCTCGCAACTGAGATTGGTATGAATCATACATCGGAAGCGCAGTGGTGCCTCAAATGATAAAATAAACAATGAAAAACTCACAAATGAACCATTAGTGAGAAAATTTATGTGCCAGCATTGCGCATTTGAATTTTATTGCATTAAAAAAATTCATTGGGGCCTGCGCAATGCTGGCACATGAATTTTCTCACTAATGGTTAGTTTTTCATTGTTTATTTTATCATTTGAGGCACCACTGCGCTTCCGATGTATTATTAATATGTCTCAAGTAATCAGAAATTCTGGCCAGTTTTGCTACTGATTCATAATTATGCTCACGATGACTTCCGGCAAAAGTGCCCGAAACGTTTGTAAATATATTGTTAAGCTTTAATATTTCAAATATGTCGGTATTCAGTTGATTTTTTTTAGAAAGGAAATAATATTTCATGGAATGAAATTTATGGATATTTTATTATAATAATATCTGTTACTGTGATAACAACGTATTAAAACTGAATATCATTTTCATTTTCGAAGACTAACTTCTCATGTTTACTGGAATTTTCTTCCGGTATTGATTTACCTATTGATTTACCTACACAATAATTCCTGAATCCTGGTACATAATTATTTTAAGAGATGACTGCACAATACTTGTTGGAGGTATGTTGAAAGAAAAATATTTTCTTTCTAGAGTACTTATCTGGAACTGTAAAGGAAATTACAAAGTTTAGCAGGAATCAAATAGAAATTAAAAGCATACAGACAGATTATTTTCAATTGATTGGTAAACTGGCTTGTGATTTAAGTTAGATTATCAATGAGACAATGATGACTAAATCTATGTCTCTATGACTAAATTCTTTCCACAAATGAAATGCCGTCAGCAACTCATCTTTCTTTTTTAGTCACATGTAAGAAGCAGCCTTTAGAATCTGTGAGTGTTTGTGTAAAGTCTTCATGACCGATGAGTCGTTGGACTCCGCATGATCTGGAGGTTTGGAGAAAATCCTACTTCTGGTTTCAGGTGGCATTGACCGGATCAGGAAAATTGTATAATTGGGCGAAATTCTATCTATACGGAATCGACTATGCTGAATACTTTTTTAAAAAGTCTTTAATGAATACTTTCTAACCAATGAACCTAAAAAGATTCTTATCACTCAAAACATGCTCAAACCTCTTACAACTACTTGTAAAGATTCACAACTAGTAAATATTTCTTTTAAAACTTTTCTTTTAAAAAAAATTAAATTATTAAATAATTGTTGTTAAAGAACTTTTTTTCTATCCACTTTTTGAAATTATGTCCTCTTCAACATGGATTAAAAATGGATTTAGAATGGATTCAAAAATAAAGGTCTTCAAATATATTTGAATGCCTTTTTTTTTTCAAAATAAAAATAAAAACATTTTTTGCACATTAAATGGTGTAGTTGGATATTTTTCGTCCCAGGCCAATCATCCAAATGCCATCCCAATATCCGACAACCCTATTTTCCAATCCCTTCCATCCTTAGTTTTCTATTTTGCCTTCCAGTGCTGTCCGACTTCCCCTCCCTCTGCGCCAGTCATACTGAAATTATTGCTTTTTAGTCACCCCCTTAGAAAGGCGCTATTAAGATTTCTGCGGATGTATATGTTAACACCCTCCACAATCCAAATCGGGAGTAGGAGCTCCCGGAGTCACATTTCTTTGGACTTGAAGATAAGGGAAATATCTGATTTCCGTTGTAGTCCACTTCCTAAGTGGGATTTGACGGGATCAGAAAAACAATACTAGTTGGGCAAAATTGGGTTCTTGAATTTAAAAGAAATATGAAATCCAATGTAGCCACTTACTCAGTCACCTGAATATTACAAAAATGGTGCAAATTGTATAGGGTCGTTGTGTCTACTGCAATTGTTAATTTTTGGAATTGAATTGTTAATTTTTTCAATACTAAAATAATAAATCATAATTTTGTAAAGATACAAGATCTACTTTATATTTATATCCATATTATTTCACATAGAACTTCAAAATTCAAAAGTTAGAGAATTAAATATTTACGATTGATTTTATTAATTTATATAATTCTAGCAGCAAAGCCTGACGCACGATAGGCATATAAAAATCTGAAAAATCATTTTATTATCAACTATCAACTATAAAGTAAATATCTCCTTATAAACTACTTTTTTTTGTGAAAACTGCATCAGATCCTTCTATCAGATGTCCTTGATCTATTCTGTCAAGAATTTTGATTTTAACGTCGCCAGAACGACGTGCTCGAGAAATAGCAACATATAACGGTCCATGACTAAAAACAGGCTCTGGTAAATAAATGCCAATCATATCTAAAGTTTGTCCTTGTAAATAAATTTTACTAAAAGTATCAATAAGAATGGAATAATTATTATTTTTGAACCGCAACGCCGAAAAGCATTTAAAACTCACCTTTGTAATCTAATACTGCGCTAAGTTGTGAACGAAGCTTCTAAGGCAAAAATGGTTTTGAGTTTCAAAATCAGCGTAAAAAACTGAGTAAGTATGCCAAATTTCATTAAAATGGGTGCAGTGGTATCAAAATTATTTGGTTTTGAAAGTATGTTTTGTTAGAATTTCAGTTGTCTAGGTCAGCTGCCAAGGATAAAATTTCATGGAAACAACATGGAATGACAAAATGAACTAATATTTCATCCAATTTGAGTACCCTTGATTCAATG
>JAFIDM010009631.1:212009080-212032388 GCA_023159025.1 Thereuonema tuberculata | reverse complement strand
AAGTATTTATCTATTCTATTGCCATATACAATGGGTTTTTTAATATTCAATACATGCTTGTATGTATGGCAATGAGGGGGGAGTAACTTGAAAAAGAAATCTAAAAGATCAAGATTTCGAAACGTAGTTTTATTCTTGGATTTTTAATATTTTAATTTTTAATTTTTAATTGGAAATAAGTGTCTTAATGGTTGGCCGTTTCTACTATACATATCTCATCTTCTTTTCTGAATGGTATTTTGTGGTCTTTGAAGACTTGCGAAGTTTCAAAAAGATATTTTCAAAAACAATTGTAATGACCTGCATTGACTGTAAATTCAGTTAATCGGGATAATAAATAGTTTGCTGTTATTGACGTAAATAAAAGAACATCTTGAACTTATTATTTTAGACTTTGTTCGATTCTTCTCTCTTTTAAATGTTTTTCATTGATATTTTGCTGCTGAATATGATTTTCATTAAATTCCCTAAATTGTCTCCAAAATATTTCCAATAGGTTTTCCAGAATATTTAAATCTGAATCAAATTGGAGAAAGTTAATTAAGTCCGTATAATTATGGAATTGGCTTCCTTTCAAATTCAATGCTAAACATTCTGATAACAAAATTATTCTCTCCTTTGTAATGAATAATAAGCAGTGAATCAATTTAAATATCCTGAATTTATAAAAATAATTTGTTCTGAATAATTTTACCTAATTGGACTACAGAAGAAGAAAAAAACACTGATTCATAAGTTAGAATTACATAATTTAATCGTTTAGTTATAATTTTAATTTGAATTCCCTCTTTACGTAATAACTAAAATTAAGATTACTAACAAAAAATTGATTCAAGTATATTTATTATCTAATTAAAGCACAAATTATGTTAAATTTTAGAAACTCAAATATTTCATTGGTCCTGCATTATACGAAGTTTATTTATTTATTTCGACAGTTAAAGGGAAAAAAAAGCATCATTTATATTAAAGGATTTGGAACTGAGGGATGTAACCCATCAGTTAGATCCTAATCATAATAATGAAACTGTCCATAAAGAATTCACTGGACGCAACGATGGTATTTTAGGTGATTTCATTCTTTCTGACAATATTAAAAATTACTTTGAAATCAGTAACAAACTGTTTAGCAAAGAACAAAAAGAAGAGGAAGGGGATGAAATTGGTAGTGCACTTCTTAGTAGAACATTTAGCGTCAATGTTTTTACTACTTTTAATTATATTTTGAAGGAATGAAAAGAAAAAAAATCTAAGATAGAGTTTTATTGTGTTCAACACACTGATCAAATATTACGAAAATGTTTGAATTTTTTAAAGCAAAATTAATTCCTTTTATTTTGAAAATAATGTCTCACAATTTATAACAATACATTTTACATTGCATCATCATGCCGTAAGTTTGTGATTTTTGGATACTTGTTCTTAAATGTAATACGGTACTGTAAGATCAGTTTATGTTTACTATAATAAAGAGCTAATGTTTGACAGTTTGTTTGTCGGTGATAAACTCAAAACTGTTGAGCCGATTTTGATGAAACTTTCTTTGGTTACTCCACATAGTCTCTGAAGTACCATAATAAATAATAGGCTATTTATGGTAGCAAATTATTTCAAATTATGATCAATCCACGTAAAAAACTAGCATTTATTATAGGCTATGTTTCATCAGGATAATTAACAGGGGCTCAGCAGTGAATACAAAAGTGAAGCTGGGAGGAGAAAAAACTCGATATCCTGGCTAAACTACAAAAGTTTTATCAAAACCATATATTAAAAGAATTGTATTGTACATGTATGACAACCATGTATCATTTAATTTAGTTCTATAAAAAAATTCGCTGCAGTATTTATCTAAATTTTATAAATAACTCACAGTTAGCATTGTTAAGCTTTTAATTTTTTGCAATTGCACAATATTTATTTGTGATGAATAATTGCCAAAATTTTAAAGATATGCAAAAGGTAATAAAACAAACGAAAAGAGTATTTTATAAGGACCAAAACGTCATTTACACTATTCATCTACGACTGATAGTGACAGAGATATCATTGATAGACTGTAAACGTCCTATCGTCGGGTGTGGGCGGATCGCCGAGAACATATAAATAGTTTCTTTTCTATGAATAATTAGTTGAACGTGGCTAAAAGTCGATGGCAGTTTCAAAAAAAGGCGTCTCAGGCGAGAAGCAACTATGCCGAAGACTCAATGAGACAGAAGATGAGCGTCAAGCTCTCCTATCTCAAGTCATTTCGGCATGCTCAACAGAATAGCCTACAATCCGAATTACGCTTGATGGAATAACAAGAAAAATCTGCTTCCCAATGAACAGAGCGACTAGATGATCAACGCACTCGCACGGCGGTGAACCGGGAACTTGAATCCAGCTGGAACAAGTATCATAAACATTTATGATAGCATTTCTCGATTTTGAGATTCCTTTTTTTATTTTTAAACTAGAATTTTATACAGAAGATTTTTGGTATAGATGTCATCACTCTACGATCAATAGGGTAGCAGTAAATAAATAAGTGAGCAAATTTAGGAAGACTTTTCTCCAATCATTTAAGGGAGAATTTTTTTACATCATGTAATCAATCCGACAGCCAAGGTCAGAAAATAGGAACTTCACTGTATCTTGAAAAAAAAATAGTTTTTAGATTCTTTTTTTTTAATCTAATACTAATAGATTTTTTACTAATACTATTAGATTTTTTAATCTAATATTTTAACTCAAAATATCAAATATTACTTCTTGTATGTATACAAAGTTCCTAACTTTACTCTCGAACTTTCTGAAATTGTGTGAAGACAACAACGCTGCTGCTGTAGAAGGAACAGCGATAACTATTAATGTTACACTCATTTTTTTAGTTACCGGAACTTTTTTATTTCTGAAAATAGATTTGGAAGTTAACTTAAATCAATATCATTTCAGTACCATTTTATTATCATCGTCTTATCTTTTTCGACAGTTCAAAAAGTTAGACCTGACAGTTCCTGGAGTAAAATTGGATAACATCAACACTATATAAAAAAAAAGTTTTCATAGTTATCTGAAGGATATGTATTGATACAGTAATAGAGCAATCAACTTATATAATTGGTCAAGTTCGTCTGTCTGTCTGTCTGTCCGCCTGTCTGCAACTCGATATAATTAAGCTATTAAGATAAATCCAAGGTTCTCAATGGGACCATTGAATCAAAGGTACTCAAATTGGATAAATTATTAGTTCATTTTGTCATTCCATGTTGTTTCCATGAAATTTTACCTGAAATTCTAACAAAACATACGTTCAAAACCAAATAATTTTGTTACCACTTCACCCATTTTAATGAAATTTGGCATACTTACTCACTTTTTTACGATGATTTGTAAACTCAAAACCATTTTTGCCGTACAAGCTTCGTTCACAAGTTAGTGCAGTATTTAGATTATACAAAGGTGAGTTTTAAATGCCTTTCGGCGTTATGAGTCAAAAATAATAATTATTCTTTAGATAAATTAAACTTTAGATCTGGTTGGTCTTTCGTTTTTCTTTTTGGGTGGAAAATGATCCTTTAGATTAAACTCTCAGAACCTATATTACAGGTGTACAGGTAAGAATTACACCTAAATAGGTCTGATAAACATTAAAAAAAAATAATTTTCAAATCAAATCATCAATCGAATCAAATATATATATATATATAAATTGGCTAAGTTCGTCTCTATATCTGTCTGTAACTCGATATAATTAAGCTATTAAGATAGATCCAACGGTTCTCAATGGTACCATTGAATCAAGGGTACTCAAATTGGATGAAAATATTAGTTCATTGTGTCATTCCATGGAGTTTCCATGAAATTTTATTCTTGGGAACTGACCTCGACAACTGAAATTCTAACAAAACATACGTTCAAAACCAAATAATTTTGTTACCACTGCATCCATTTTAATGAAATTTGGCATACTTACTCAGTTGTTTACGCTGATTTCGAAACGCAAAACTATTTTTGCCGTAGAAGCTTCGTTCACAAGTTAGCACAGTATTTAGATTACATTACTTTATATTTGATAGTTGATAATAAAATGATTTTTCAGATTTTTTTATGCCTGTCAGCCGACAGGCTTTGCTGCTAGTACATCAATAAAGTAACTATTTATTCATTGATTCTACATTTTGAATGTATTCCTATTCATAAAAATTCTTCCTTTCAAAGTAGAAATGCAGATTTTTCAACTAATCATAAGCTCATTATTACTAGATGAACTGTTAAAATAATGGAAATTAAATTGGATAATCACTGTCGTCACATTACTGAAGGGTGTTCTTTATGTTGCTATGTGATACTCCCATTGATGGAAGGGAAAATTCAATGCCAAGAAGAAGCTTAAGAGGGTTAAGGCTCTACGTTTAGTAGAGGGATAGGTATAACTAGGAGCCTCTTAATTGCTTTAAGTTTTCTTGGTCCGACCACACAGATGACTAAATGAATGATTTATTAGTCTACTACTTATGATTCAGTACGCCAGTTTTTTGCACTGAACGTTGTTGAAAGTCCTCTTGATTCCAACTGCGTTTTTTATTATTTAAATCTTTTAATTGTCGAAAGTGATTTTTGCTAATAATATTTACTAAAATGTCTCTCTTTGTATAGGAAAAAGACTTTTTTTTATTATTAGACATTACTAGTCGGCTACCCGTCGCTTCGCTGCGGAAGCTTTGCATATGTAATGGAAAACAACTTTTTATTTATTAAAACACAAAAACATACACAAATTACTTCTAGTAAACTAAAACTAAAATTTTTTAAGTTTTTTTTTTCTTAATTTAAATTTTGATGTCTATATTCTCTCAATCCACGACTGCTTTTAGAACCAGCGTATGAATCATATATCTATGATATATTTTTATTTTTTATGGAGAGTAGAATGTAGTTCTCGTGGTCTAATGGCTAAGACGTCTAACTTCGGTGCAGAAGGTTGCATGTTCGATTCCCGTTGCGAACTTGTAGAAATTATTTCTATTTTCACAAATTACAACAATTGCACCAGACAGACAGAGAAATAAAAGATTTTAGTAATATAGATATACTTTTCAGCGGTTTTTGAGTTACAAATAGTGATTTTTCAGTATTGTATCTAATAGAAGTGTTTCTTTAATGCTTCTTTCTTTCTTGACTCTTTTTTTTTTATTCAAACATCTCCCGTGTACACGTACTTGTTTTTCAATATCACATAGAATTTGGTTGAGTAAGAGTATTATATTTAAAATATTCCAAAATTTCTGCAATTATAGTTCTAATTGTCATTTTCGAATTAAAAATATATAGACGGATCGGAAATAAATAAAAAATCTTGAGATTCAAAAAAAAAAAAAAATAATAAGCTTGAATTCCTTCATTATTGGTTGGGGGAATGGGAAGGATACATAAGTCAAAAAAACCATACAAAGTGAGTAGTAGTCACCTTGGCCTAATGGATAAGATGTCTGAGTTCGGATCAGAAGGTTGTAGGTTCGATTCCTGTCGCGGACATTTCACGGTAAAAATTATTTCTATTTTCCATTCGCTCAGGAAATTGCGCCGGACATACAGACAGACAGAGAAATAAAAGATTTTTGTAATATAGATTATCAGCGTTGTTTGTTAGACATTAATCTCAATTCTTAAAATATGCACAGCAGATTAATGAAGTTTATCATTATATTAAAAATCCTAAGACAAAGATTATAGACTTATGCATGTTTTCTTTATAATACATTATAACATTAAATTAATACTAACACTAAATTAATACTACTCAATTTTCTTTATAAGTGCAGCATCTTCCTAACCTTTCCATTGCATTTTAGTTTGGGTTTCATCAGTATGACTCTTTAAAATTAAATGTCAATTTCTTTGTATTACAACTGAGCAGCTTTAATTTAGATCTTGCCAAAATCATTTAGGCAAACTATTTAAAATATCGTATCAAAAAACTGTTCTTTTGACTAGCTCCATTATATCATTTAATATATCTTACATCCTATTATCTTCAGTAATTCTTTATTTTGCAGTTAAAAGAATAAAACTAAGCTGAATTTTATTGTTTATTGTAGGTCCTTTTTTATTGCAGCCATCACTCGCCTCGGAATCAAACAACATGAGCAACTCATCCGAGGAACTAACGACGGAAGTCGTTCGTTATGCGCTCTCCTTCATATGATTGACTTTTAAAACATCTCCCGAAGAAGGCCTGAGGCACGGGGCCGAAATATCGAGATAATATCTCATCCCGGAGTGAGGAAATCCCTCAAAAAAGAGGACCTATAGTATCATGTCTCACTCCTCCTTCAGGACCAAACTATTTATTGTTTATTATTTTTAAGTAATAAAGTTAGTTTAGTGCTGGATAAGAAGTGCTGGGGTTGTTTTGATGCATAATCATACATTATGGTACAGAGAAACTTAGGGTAGTTTGTATTTGAATCTCTTATGTTGTATGCCTTTAATGTTGTTTATTTAATTGATGTTTTTATCAAATAAGAATGTCTTTTGAGTCGAGCTGATACTCTGGGACGGCCGTTTCGAGCTTGTTAGGCTCTCATCAGCCAGAGCTAATCAGCCAGTTAAGTTAAAGTTAAAGGATGCCACGACAGGCCTATGCAGGCCCAAGGGCTCGCGGGAGGTAAGGCTCCCGGCGTTACTTGACCAATGGGACTAGGTTGAGGTCGGGAGGAAAGAAACCCGGTACCCATTCTACAGAGGGCTGGGTAGGCCCTAGGACCCGTTTGGAGGAGAATGGAGCGTGGAAAAATTCCCGCTCTCCGCCGAGACCGGGAATCGAACCCGCGACCTCCAACCCGCAGCCAAGCGCCTTACCCACTCGGCTACCGGGCCCGCTAATCAGCCAGTGCATGACTCAAATTCTTATTTGAATTAATTGCTTTGTTTTACCCATCAGAGGGTTTGTTATTTATTTATTTATACATGTTTTTTTTTTTTTTCTCTTTCTGTGGTCAAATTCCTTTTGTGGCAGCCTGAGTGCTGCCCAAGGATTTGAATTCACATTTTGTTCTTGTTTTTTATTTTCTTGCTTTTAGTTTTTGAGGGGCCATTGTCTCCATCTTGTATTGATGTTTTTCTGTTCAGAGAATGATTGCAGCAATCAGATAATAATCAGCCAATTCGGACTAATAAGGAGACAATCACAAAAGATGTCAGCACTCCTGCCTCCACAGCAGTCTGCAAAACTTAACCAATCAAAACAAAAGCATAATTCAAAATTCGAAATATCAAAGCCATTTTAAAAAATGTTATCAAAGTATTTAGATATCCAAATATTTCCAAATGTAAGCACTTGATGTCTCATTGATTACTATAATGTATTGAGAATAGACAAATGAGGAAATTGGGGGAAAAAAGCCCTGTCTGAAACTGACAAGTTCTAAAACTGAAAGTAGACAAAGAATAGAGATTAAAAAATAAACTGACTGTAAATTGTTTTAGTCCGTTCTATTTAATGATATCTTTAAAATAAAATAATCGAAATTTTCGTTCTAGTTTTTTCTAACAAACGTTAACATTTTATTAATATTATTTGTTACTAATCACTAAGAAATGGAGAGATGAAATAGAAATAATTATAGCTTTAATAGTTTGTTTTTAGTAATTAACAGTTTTTATTATTACTGTTGTCAATAATACTCCTTATTAATAATTGAAATATTTTTTTAACTTCCCGAAAATAATAAAGAAGCTCGTTAAAATGTTAGTTTATTTAAAATAAATAAGCATATTTAATTAATAAAAAGTGTACATCTTGTATTTATTAAGCAATTTACTACTTGAAGAACTAATATTTTCATTAGAATGAATGGGCTGTAGATATAATTAGAGTCATTAAACTCCTTCCGGGTGAACCTCCTATCACAGAATACAACTTCTTGCCTGCAAGCGTTAAGTAGGTTCATTTTCTTCTTCGAAATTATTTATGAGATTGCCGAGCTTGCACTGCGGTATCTGACCCAGAAGTGGTCATTGAGCGCCATTGGCTGGGCCATTGGCTCGTTTTATCGCCTTGGCATAGAACGCAGATTGCAACCGGAAATTTTTCTTCCATCCTCCTAATATTTGAAGTTTTCTCTGCATCAAACGTGTACGGTTCACAGCAAACAATGTTAATATACATTTTTTTTTGTAAGTTTCCAAAAGAAATAAAATTCTGTCAGTCAACTATTTATGTAAGTTCTGGTAAAATTTTGTATTATTTTAAATATAACAATTTACGTATTTTCATCAGAACCTATGACTATCTATGACTAGTTATTTAGCTTTTTAGTTATTACTAAATTTCATGAATAAAACAGACATATTTCAAATGTTCTACAGATGACAAAATCTATACTTAGAAATAAACAGAAACAGAATTCAATCTTCATAGATCAATATTTTACATAAGATTGTTGATTCCTAACTTTCTATTTATGAAAGATTCTGCTAATGGATAATTACTATTTCTTGCGCAAAAAATTAAAAATGTCTTCGAAACTATTGTTCGTGTTAGAGGGAAAAAAATAGATAATGGAAATTAAAAATAATCTTAGATAAAACTGAAAAACGGGATTAATGTTTAATTTATTTAAATTCAAAATTGAAATTTTTAAACAATATTCTTTATTTCACTAAGCTGCTTTTAAAGTATGTGTAGGGAAAACTACACCTGCTACTCCTACTGTAAGCCAAAGCTACTTAATTTCTGAAGATTCTGAAGAACTCTTTGAGTTCTCATAATAAAGCTTCAGTAAAAGCTCGTTATCCGTCGGTATCGATCTTGGGATTCGCTTATCCACTTCTTGGAATTCGCTTATCTACAAAAGTATTGGTTTTTGGGGGAGAATTCCATTTTAAATTTTTGTGCACCAAATACTTTGAATGTCTGTTCAAGATCTTTGAATATCGAAAATATTGTAAAGAAATTTGCTTCTAGATTTATTTAGTTTTGAAGCATTACAAGTTTACGAAATATTCAGATCAGAATTGATTCAAAGCACACCGATAAATATATAGGAACGAAAAGCAATTATCTTTGTTTTTTTCTCCAAACTCATACATTAGTGTAGAAAGAACTAAAAAGCATTATCTGACTTGAATTTCCATGTGTAGAAAATACTCTCTAGACAATCATAGAAAATTGGAATTTTCTGCTTCGATTATCTCTATTTTTCTCTGCATTGAAAAACACTAAGTAGTTGAGATTCAGCAAATAAAAAAAGAATTGCATTCACGAAGATTACTCAATTGGAAGCGCTGAAAATAGGAGAGAAAACAAGAAACTGCCATTGATTTGAGCGTTAAAGATAATGCAACTTACTCAAATTTTATTTCACAAAATATCAAAGAAAAAAAAGGTTTCCAAGAACTTTTTTCTCTAATATATTGTTTATAAAATTAAAATTATTTGTAGTTATGATTTCAAATAAAAATACACCGAGTTGACAGATTTTTAGCTATGTCACCACACTATACGGTATCTAATATTGGAAACCTATTTTAATTTTGCAGTTTAAATTATTTCCAAGTTTACGAACAAAAAATGACCTACAAAGTCACGGGATTTAACATATTCGAGTCAGCCGGATTTAATGACAGTTTTTATCATTTGTAGGCTTCTTGAGAAAGAAACTCTTCTCTAAAAGTCTCGGTTATTTCATTTCAAGACCTGAACACCGGACATCTAGCAGAAATTTGTGCTATTTCTTTGTAAAACTCATTGATTTTACACTACGTAAAACCATCAACAAATATATAGGACAGGAAATTACACTTCGCAAATTGTTTTTATTATTTCCTCTGAAGAATTAATCGAAATAAAAACTTAAATTAAAAGAGATAAACACGCAAATTTTCGTTAATTTTTCTTAATATTTCCTGTTGATTGTTGGATTTTTCGTCTACTACGATAAGGAATTTATTTAAGAGTAAACAGAAGCTGAAAATCCCTGTAGGGTTTTGTGTGCCTTTTCAAGATTATTTCCAAAAAATGTCATTAGATATTAATATAGAGAGAGTTCCCTTTCAGAAACAGCGCGGCGGAAAAATTGATAGGATTCTAGAAAACTGAATTATATTCGCCAACATAGTAAAGTATTTATTAAAAAAATGTACCAAACCTAAGTATATTCACAATAAGAACCAAGGGGAAAGATTTGATTTTTTTTTTCCAGGCCCAAAAAAAAAAATTCTCGAAAGGAATTAGGTGGAAGTCAGATGCTCATTTTGAATGATAATTATAATTCAGTTATCAAGAAACTACACTCCTACACTTATTTATTTACACATATAAGAAATTTATTTCCCTGTAAACAAAAATTACTGATTTACAAGTCTCTTGTTGACTCTGTTTTGAATTACGCTTTGGATTGCTGGATCTTTTTAAATAAGTCTCAGATTAATAGTGCGAATAAGTTATTAAGCAAAATACTAAATAATATTTTTAACAATTTTAATACTAAGTCACAAACAGAAAAGCAAGAAATTAGAATTAAATATAAAATATTAATGATCAAAGAGAAATTTATTTATAGGGTAATATTAAAAAATTTTTTCGAAATTAGAAATGCAAAATTTAATCATGAAAATATTATAAATACCAGAAGTAATTGGCTAAATATTTTCAAAATAGATGGACCAAAAAATAATTTTGGTCTTAGATCAATTAACTTAATCAAGTATAAGCTTTTTTCACAATTAAAGTGGGATAATTACAAATACCATAAAATAAACCAAATTAAAAAACAATTAATTTCGGATGTAATTCAGGAAAAAATTATTCTAAATTTATAATTGTAATTAACTAACCTTTTTATTTATTTATTTATTTATTTTATTTTATTATTATTATTTTTTTTTTTTTCATATCAAAATATCAGCACCTATATCACAGGTATACATTACTATATAAGTATACCTAATAGGACTGCTAACAAAAGAAAAAAACAAAAAAAAAAAAAAAAAAAAAAAAAAAAAAGAATCTGCTACGGTACTTTTGCTTACATTTGCAAGGATACTTACTGTGATTGAGTTGCGTGATGTTCAATAATTTATTCAAGAAAAATATATTATTACCAGAAAATTACTCGATGATCATTTTGTGCCTACACTAATAGCAAAACAATTACATCTACGAAAACCATAATAAATAAAGCATTTCTGAAAGGATTATAATCTTTGTATTAATTTTCAAAGTTTTGAAGATTCTAGACATCTAGGATACGTATTGACAAACTCTTAAAGCAAGACGAAAATCTTCGGAGTTGTAAGAATTTAAAAAGTATAAATTATGTCTGATTTACTTGCCACTACATTTGTCTTTTTCTTTTTAATTTGAAACTGAATATCAAGACAATTAATTTTCAGTGATGTAAGAAGTCATTTCTTGTGCTTAATCTAAGCGGTTTTTGCATCAGCGATTACGTTAATCTTCAGAAAATATAGATGAAATAAAAATATCATTAATTTTCCTCTCGAAACAATTTTATTAGAAGTATATAGACATTTAAAGAAATTCATTATTAATTACGTAAAAGCTTTATGATCCTTGTAATAGTAAAACAATTCAGCAGTGACATACTGTATTAACGATGCTTTGATCTATAATTTTTAATATGAAAGTGGTATGTATTGATTTAGAAATTTTTATATATTCAAGCCATTCTCGAAAAGTGTGATTTTATTTGTTGAAATCGAGACAAGTGAACGAAGCGGCGAGCAAAAGGGATTTATTAGGCTTAAAATTAATGGGTATGTTTCAGGTATGTTCTAATCCATCCCATTCCCTAAATATCTTTCAAAAGCACAAATTTAATGTGAATATAATATATCACTGTATGACTTCATTACTAAAATGAACTTTTTTGATTATCTTTCTGTTAGTTTTTATGAACTTTTTATCTTTTCTTGAGAATCCATCCAGATCTATTTCCGCGAATTTTACAGAAACACTGTATACCCGAAAGAAGAATGATAAGGATTTTAGTGAAAATGATGAAACGATTAATATAAAAAGTTTCTAGATATATAGATATATCACTGTCCCAGGATGAGTAACCAAGTTGTAAGAGTTGTGAATGATAGGTCGTAGTAACTTTGTAGATCTTAGCTTGTAAACTAAAAGAAAGCTAGGGAAACACACAAGAATTCTGCGAGATCGGGACAGAAAACGATAATTTACGAAATTATCCCTTGTAGAACTAAGGGGATTTATATACAGGGTGTCCCAGGAGGAAAGGTCAATATTTTGGGAGGTGATAGTATCGGTTACTTTAAGCAAAAAATATCATATGAACAAGTATCCTATTCCGAATAGTTTCAGAGATAATTGAAATTTGGCACGTAATTGTCATTGTACCTGCTGGTCGTTCTTTTCTCTCTCTTCCACTGCACGGTGCAAGATCTCTAAGACATAACTCCCTTGGATTTTTGGTTATGGGGTTGGATGAATAGCGAAGTATATAGACGTAGCGTGAATACTCGAGACGAAATTGCCCTAAGTGTTGCTCTAAGTGTTGTCACGATGAACTTAGACAAGCAACACATCATGTTTTCACAAGAGTTTAGAAATGCATGATGTTGGTGGAAGAATTTTTGAAACTTTTATTTTAAACTCCAAAAAATGTGTAACTTGACCAGTAAATATTAGAAACAGTACGTAGTATCTATTTGTTATCATTCATTTTGAAACGGTACATTTAAATAGCTCTATCTCGGAAACTATTCGGAATAGGACACTTGTTCATATGAACTTTTTTGTTTAAAATGGCCGATACTATCACCTCCCAAAATATTGACCTTTATTCCTGGGACACCCTGTATATATAAATGTTGAAAAAATCACTTGTAATTATCATTTAAATAAACTGTGATGAAATGTTTCCTTCTTGTATTCACTGATTAGTATTATCGTAAAAGAACCAAGTTTATAGCAGATATTCTTCATATATATATATATATATATATATATATGAACACTGAGAAGGTAATTTACGAAAAATTACTATATATAGTTTTTTTCCTTCTTTCTTAACTTTTGAAATTTTTAGATAAGATACTATTTTTTTTATGATCATTTGTCATCCTTAGATTTAGTATAATGAATAAGTAAATGCATTCCTCATTTATTCGTAAACATAAAACTTAATAACGAAAGATAGAAGAAAAACGACCAATATTCTTAGAGAAGCCAAGGATAATTTTTTATCAGCTATGAAAGCTCTCTCTGTCTTCATCCCAGTGACATCGCCTCGTTCAGACGAGAATTCTTGAAATTCTTCTTTGAAGAATTTCCGAATCAATGCTTCGGAGATAAGCTGCAGGGGAAAGAACCCCGAAAAGATGGATAAAACAGTTACATATAACATGGTCATTGTCGAGTGCTCAGTATCCAATGTTGGTTATCCGTATTATTAAAAGATGTTGAGTCTGTTTTTCTTTTCAGTTTTCTTTGTTTTCTTTTTCTTTTACATAAATCATGTATGCAAATCTGGTATAGAAGTTGATAGTCGAAATAACGACTCGAACCCGCTTATTAGTGTAATGACAAACTTAAATAAAATTTGCTATTTAAATACTTTACTGAAAGAAAAAACAAAACTTGTAACAAAATGATATATTAAGAAAAATATCAAATTACCATCGCTTGATGATGATAAATTCAACAAATTAATTAACCACAACCGAAATTTCAAAAGTTGTCTTCAGATGATTTTAATACACCACACACTTAAAAACAAGAAAAGCAATGAGGTGGAAATTGGTAATGCTTCAAATGTCAACAGCAGCTGCTTTCGATTCAAACGTCGGAGACGAAGGTCGAAGGTCAGATTCAAATCATTTTCACTTCTTTTCATTTTCAAGGCTTGTCTTACACTTCACCTAAAAGAAGCATCGATCAAGATAGATATTACATATTCATAAAATTTGTTGTTTTGTTTAAAAACTTCACTTTTTCTCAATCGAATTTTGTGGCAAGAATAAATGAAATGTAAAATTTATTTGGTTTATTAGATTTTTTACTAAAAAATTTACTTTATTATTTTTCGATTTTATATTTATATTTTCCACAAATAAACTTTGATCATTTGAAGTTTGTTGTGCTGTTCTTCCTTTGATATTTTTGATATTCAAGTGTCAAATTCTTAGTTAAAAGTTTAAATAAAAAAATTAAATAAACGTGTTTTCGTCTTTTAAAATAATGCAATTAAAGTGCATGAACTTAAGACTTAGTTAAATTTTTTAAATTAATCTTAGTTAATTTATATCTCAAACCTTTATAACCTTTGAGTTATTACAAAAGTTTCTTTTTTGTCCGGTATTTATCCCCGATCACCCTTTATTACAAACTTTAATTGAAAGCATACCCTAAACACTTTTGAGAATTTCAGATTTACTAAAACAGACTATTTTTAAATAATTTATATCCCTAGTTTGATAAAACTAAAACTAAAACTAAGGTTCATTCACATCAATTTCTCATATGGAAATATTTCCTCCAGAGCATAGTCTCGTTGTTACCACAGAAGAAGGTCGTCTTCGATATATTCGTTACGTTTTCAAAAAAAAAAATAATTTCTTCATTCAAAACGTTTTCTAAATTAATGATTTTAATCAATCCTTCCTTGATATGTTATCTTCTGATAGAAAAGTCTATTGAAAAATCCATATTCCTCATTGCAAATGCTTTACGTTGCTTTGACTGTCCAATACTTACTTTAGGAACTTTTATATCTGTAAATATTTATTCTGCTAAGTTTATTTATTAAAACTATAAATAAAAATGTATTGATTTAGTTGTATTATTAGCAGAGTTCTTTTTCCAAAATGCCGATGTTCTTAAGGCAGAAAAAGTATAGGTCAATAAACAAGAAAATAAAGCCCAATACAAAAGTAAAACCTCGTTAAGTCGTCACCCGGATAAGTCTTCACTCCGTTTAGGTCGTCGTTTTCCTTTGGTCCCGACAAAATCTCATACACAATAATGTAAAATAACCTTCCTTTACTCGTCACCAAATTTAATTCTACTCCGGATAACTCGTAACCCTCAAAAATGGCTAAAAGCATCTTTCTTCTTCATTTTGCATGCCATCGTGTTGTCTTTTCAGCCCAGCCCCTTCACTTTAAGAAAGCCAAGCCTTTACGGGGAATTTTCGACCACGCCTGTCACTTCATTCCTTTCGTACCCCTTCGGGTTCTTGGAATCTCGCTGCTAATCATTCAAAGCACACTTCTCGATGCGACTCTGTTGAGTGTAGACGCTTTTCTTGACCGCTCCTGAGTGTGACTTCATTTTATAGCGAGTAGCCCCGCTCTAAGAGCTATTTTTTTTCTATTGCAATTTCGTGATTCGATTACGTTTTAACATGCAAGGGAAACGAAAACTTACCTCGTTATCTTTTAAAGAAAAAAACGACCTAATTGCACTTTTTGAAAAATCAAATGTTTCGAAAACAGCTTTTGCCAAAGAACACCATATTCCCAGGACTACATTAAACGATATTCTTTCATCGAAACAAGTAATTGAAGAAGCTGACTGCAAAGACAAAAGAAAGAGAATGAGGAAATCGAAATTTGACGAGATCGAGGAGGTTTTAGTTCGATGGCTAAAACATGCCAGATCGCAAAATGTGCCGATTTCTGCCATGATTCTCAAAGAAAAAGGCATGGAAATTGCTAAGGAGTTGAACATTGAAGATTTGGCCGGCAGCAATGGTTGGCTGGAATGCTTCAAAGACAGACATTGCCTTTCTTTTAAAACGATTAAAATGTGGTAACTATAAAAAGTGTTTATTTTTTTTATTTTCCATTCATTCATTTGCATGTATTGATTTCTGAAAATCTTGTTTTTCTCACCGAATCCTATAGCAATTCATGAAAATACTGTATTTCAGTGTTCTTTTTGTTTTGTTTTTTTTCAAAAATGCCCACTCCGCCTAAGTCGTCACTCCACTTAAGTCGTCAAAAATGTTTGGTCCCTTGAGTGACGACTTAACGAGGTTTTACTGTATTTTCGTTTGAGAAGAAGTTGAATTGCAATCACCCGCAAGTTCTTCTGACTCCGAGAAAAAATTTTCAATCAATATTAAATTCTCCCTATCAGCTAGCTAAATAATATCTAATCTCGGTTGAAGTGTGCATGGAAAAAGTAATGTTTTTTTATTCTTTTTTCAGTTAACCTAACGATTAAGATAAGCTTTAGAAAATGACTTCTTTATTTAAAAAAAATACAAAAAATACAAAAAATACAAAAAAAAAAAAAATACTTGCTACGTTATGTTATGTGTGATGAATGTGGGCGGCAGAGAAATCGAGTACCGCGACCTATGTTATGTTATGTTATGTAGTGAATGTGGGTGGCAGAGAAGCCAAGCACTGCGACCGGAGGTCTATTGTACTATCCCACGGGAATATGGACAGATGGAGAGAAAGACTGAGAAGTATAGAAGTATAGTGGGAGAAGTGCAGCGGTAACGGGAAAACCACGCGGAAACCTGCCCAGCGCGGATCGTTCACCATCACGAAATCCACATGAGAACCGAATCCCGGTACTCAGAGGTGACAGGCTGATGTCATAGCGACAGCGCCAACCACGCGGCCGTATCTATTGTGGGTTTTCCTCAAGAAAAAAAAAATATGGAAGGAATAATGAAATTAGTGAAGGGGAATTGGGAGAATCTTGAGAAAATCTGCCCAGCAGGAATCGTTTCCCATGAAACCCACAAGAAGACCGAACCCAGGTACAAAGAGGTGAGAGGCCTATCTCTTAATCGCATTGCACATGGATCGGAAAATCGGACGGCGGATCTAAAAATCGGATGTATTTCATTACACTTAAGGGTTTCCTTAAGACGAACATTCATTTAGGAGAATTCACTGTATTTCAAACAACGGCTTCTGTGTCTTTGTACTTTTCTTCTTAAAATCAAAGTAGCGTTTAGGTTTCCTTAAGACGAATATCCATTTCGGAGAATTAAAATAAATGAAAATAACATTAAAATAAAATGAATGTTCACTTAAGAAAACCCTTAAGTGAAATAGAATACGTCCGATTTTTAGATCCGCCGTCCGATTTTCGGATCCAAGTGCAATGCGCTTTAGCGATTGGCCAATCGCCCTACCTATCTTATTGAAATAAATAACTATAATTCAATATTTAAGTCAGAAGTTCAACTTTGAGAACTAGAAAATAATAGTATCAACTCTCTCAAGTTTTGAAAAGGATAAAGAAAACTTCTATTACATAATAAATTAATAAATATCTAAACGAAATATGTAATTTTAGATTATAGAAAAGATAAATTATAACATTAAGGATAAGTCAGGCGATAGTAAAGTTTAATAGGCTTTGTAAAAATCAAATTTGAGAAATTTTCTAAGGATCGGTACGACATGACTATGGAAATGGACTGTTATAGTTAACATCCAAATGTTTTCTTTTATTGAAAATGCTTTACTTGGCAGACGAATATTGAATATGCATTATGAATTACAATGAACCTCAACTTATGACAATGGAAATATGAAAACAATGCAGAAAGTTGCTATGATAGGAACAGTTAGGCATTTTTTCCTCGAGATTTCTTAATCTTGAATGATTACATAAAAACATTCCATCCTGTTTCAAGGCATAATTACCTTGAATATAAACGATGTTCTCAAAGCAGGAACAGGCTTTAACTCGGGAACCAGGATATTTTTCATATTTTCTGAAAAACACAAAAATACAAATTCAAAATAAGTAAAAATCACTCTCCAAATAATGAGAAAAAAAAATTACTCCGCAGCGTGGCTAATCTCAACGCTTGTGTGTGTTGCTATCCAACGGGGAATATGTTGACTTGATGATGACTTAAGTCGCATAAGAATGATCTGCTAATGTAATTTAAAATATATCGAAAAATCATTTTTTTCAAAACATAATATAGTACTTTTACTTAGGAAAAAAAATAATTTTTCTCTCAAATTTAAAAATTCTAATATAATTTTTTTGAATTAATTAAGTATTCTATCTAAACATATTAATTACATATATGTATGTAATTAATATTTGTTGCAATTAATTACTTAACAGCTAAAATTTAAAATTAAAAATTTTGAAATTATTCCGATTTACTTTGTCTACAGTTTATCTATATAAAGTAACGTTTCTTACTAGAGATAACATTATGTTTAAAAAATAATACATTTCAGACTATATAATGGGATCATCCTCAGATGTCTTATTTCTCTTGTCGTCAGAAAGTGAGCCCATCCCTTGTTTGTTAGCCACCGACGCAAGGCAACAAAAGCGGCTGCATCATCATTGCTTCATCCCGGCAAGAATTCAGCCATACCGTGGATTATTAAAACCCTTCTTATTTTTGGTAAGTGATTTTTATTTATATATTTGAGCTTGTATTGTGATTTCTTTCAGAAAATATGTATGTTGTACATTAAAAATATTCTGATTAGCGATAAAATACGATAAGTGTTTTGAGAACGTCATTTTGAAAATGACCTGTATGTCGAAGTTGATTTTTTTTTAAATTCCGGGACACCTTCTCAGTGGCGAATATAGAATATATTTTTTTGGGGGGAGGGTCAAGATTAATTTAAGGTTAAGTTAAGTAATTTTAAGTAGACACCCCATGATACTTTATTTTTTTTTTAAAAAAAACCGATGGAAACCTATCTGTTCAACCAAAAAAAAAAAAAAAACCTTGAGAGGACATACCATCATTATTTCGGGGGGAAGGGGCCTTGCCCCCCCCCCCCTTATATACGCCCTTGCACCTTCTACACTGTTTTATCACGGTTTATTTCACAACCTCATCCCTTGACATTAGTAGACTACTAGCATCAGCAGCTGTGTGTAAGAGTAATGTTTCGATACGTGGATTTAAGTATTTGTAAAATCATTGGGGTTGTTTTGATGTCGTTAAAGTGTCAGTATTTTAAAGTTCTGTTTTCAATCAAATTTTGAGAACATTTGGGCATCTATCTAACCGAAAGTAGATTCAAAAGGTCTCTGGAGTGTGTGTTTTGAGCAGAAGTAAGTATTTGAAATGTATAATCTGTTTTCCGAGAAACGGCTAACACTACAGGACGATGTAAGAATTCAAGCATCAATCCAAGACAAGTGAATATAATGTTGTGCTAAAGCATAAATTTACATGCTGAAGCATACGCTCTTACACGACAGTTCAGAGAGCGCTGCTGAGTCTAGGCATGCGCAAACATTTCCAAATTTTAATCATTTGCATATTACAGCCTGTTTTACATTTCACATAAGTGTCACTTCATTTGCATGTTTCCTTCATGGTGTTGCATTTTTCGCAATGATAAGTGTTTATACACGTATATCAAATATGTGTATTATTAAGTTTGTTTATTTCATTGGAAGGCTTTGTTTCACAATTGAAATTGCTTGATAAAAGGATTACAGAATTTTGCAGGAAATAGTGGTTCTTGCAGAAAGATAAATATAGTTTGTCTTATATATTTTCGAATCGTATTACAGGTATGTCTTTTTTGCTCCTTTCTACTTCTTCATTTTATGAACATTGGGCCTTTGATTAATAACATGATATCAGTTCATATCTTTTTATCATATCTATCTTTACATATATTATAAAAACGTTATTCGGTCTGTCATAAGACTTTAAGTTTTTCCAATTTTGTGACCAAACTATAAGAGATAGATTGGTCATGGAAATGGATAAAATGTAGATCTTTTTAAGACAAACAAAATGCTACAAAAATCTTTCGAAAAAATTTTTTGGTTTCCAAGATGGCGCCTTTTAAAGGCTCAAATTTTGACTTTTTCTCAATTTAAACGAAAAGTATAAAAATTAGAAGAGAACATTATATTGAGAAAAGGTTGGGATTTGAAAGTTCTATCGAACGATAAATCAGTCATTCATAAACGTTTCTGCGTTTGCAAGATACATGCAAAAATGTGATTTTTCTCTTTAAATTTTTGGTGTATGGCGCCAACCTGCAATACATCTGAGTTATCCGGAGAAGCCACAACTGGCTGGGAAGTCGTCTATTCTCCGACGAGCTCAACATTAATTTGCTAAAATAAAGTTTGTTTTTTAATGCTATATATGCAAGGGTTCCGGAACGAAGCGACGGTACCCGGCTATTATTATTATATATTATAAAAACGTATATTATAAAAAAGATTATTCTGTCTGTCATTCTATAAGCAAAATGTTAAATTAAAAATTACTAAAACGTCGGAGCAAGGAAATCTTTTGGAAAATGATTCAAGAATTTTCACAAAACACGTTATTTATCATGAAGTTTTGTAATAAAACCTAATATGTTTCGTTATCAAAAAATGTGTTTGTTTTAAACACAAAATATTAACATTTTAGCCATACATAAACCAACAAAACACAAAGAAAGGTAAATTTACTGAAGAATTAGAGAATCTATTCATAAAAAATGAAAATATATTAAACAACTGTCCAACTATACTAACTGGCGACGTAGATGTAGATCTTTTCAAAATGAATAAAAGCAATGCAGTACAGAAATACCTAAAACTTATGTGCAATAATGGTTTCAAAAATTGTCTTTATGGAACAACAAGAAACAACTGTACAATTCATGGAAATACGAAAACAAATATAGATCATTTTTTCATAAATAAGCATGATATCGAAACACCAGGAATAATATGTAAAGAACGAATCTCGGATAATATGAGTTGAGGAAATAACAGATCCAAATATAATCTATGAAGAACTAATCAATGAGTTTAACAAAACAAAATTCATGAAAATCTACATATATAAAAAGAAAATTCCTGACTCCCTCACTGACTGACTTATCAACGACCACCCCAAACCCTTGGACCTAGAAAGCTGAAATTTTGCACAGAAGTTCCCATTTTCATGATGTCGACAAGGAATAAGGCCGGATTTTTCGAAATTCCCACGGGATAGGAAATAATCTGGCAAACTGATCATGAACTGTTTGACGGCAACCCCAGGTGTGGTGCGCCAACCCGCAATACACCTGAGTTAAGCGGAGAAGGCCACAACTGGCTGCGAAGTCGTATATTCTCCGATCTCAATATTAATTTGCTAAATAAATAAAGTTTTTTTTAATGCTATATGCAAGGGTTCCGGAACGAAGCGACGGTACCCGGCTAGTTTGTTTAGAAATGTATTTTTATTGTATTCATTCGAAAATTATTAGTTAGAAGCACCGTATGAATGGCATGAAATATTCTGTATCCTGAATAGATTGTGTAATTATATTAAACTGTAACATTATTGGAGCAGAACTCCTTTCTTTTCTGATGGTTTTGGAAATGCATAGATACACAGTGTTCTTCTAAATTACACATCTATTCATCTTGATTTCCATCACACAAAAATGATGTCGGTGATAATAACGGGTAAGATTTTAAAAAGAAAATTAACAAGTGAATATAATTTCGTGCTAAAGCATAAATTTAAGAGCGACCCATAATAGTAATAACAAAATTTAAAATAATAATTAAAAAAAAGCTAAAACAACAATATGTACTTGTATTCTAACCGACACACTCCAGCGTCTGAGTCCGAGACCTTACCCAAGTAGCTATAGCTGACAACTGAAATGAAATAATTGCATTTCTAATATTTAAGCTAATAGTGGAAATTCAATGAAAACAATGCCAAATATCTCGAGCAAGGAGGGAGGGCTATTGGCCCCTGAAAATATCTTATTCCTACGTTGTTGGGGCCTCTAAACACGATGGTGAACTACGCTTGTTGATCCGACCTTCCGTTCGGGAGTTGTTAGGGAGGTACAATGACAACAATGCTAAATATTTCGAACATGGGGGGGGGGGATTGGCCCTGAAAATTGAACACCATGGTGAAGTCCTTTTGGAGTTGTTAGGGGGAACAGACGGACAGATAGGACAGACGCAATAGCTACCGATTTTGGTCGCTATCACAATAGCTCCCAAATGAATCGCTAAAAATCCGCAGCAGACCAGTACACCGCTGGCAGAAGAACATGAAATCTGGCGTTCAGCGTGCAGTGTTCAAAATTTGTTCCTGAAGGACGACCAGAAGACGTACAGGATAGAATTTTGTGGAGAGCTGATTATCCATACAGATCTGAATGAAACCATTATTACGGGCGATGAAACTTGGTGCTTCATATACGATCCTCAGAAGAAACGACAATCCAAGATTTGGCTGTTCCCTCAACCGATCAACAAAAGTGGGCTGTGACCGAAACAAAGTCAAAGTGATTCTCTGAGCTTTCTTTGACTGTCGTGATGTGCTCCATGAAAACTACATACTAGAGAGATAGTCTAACAAGCGCACTAGTTTGTGTCCTTTCTCAGAGATCTATGCGAGGTCATTAGAAACTATATCAATAGCAATTCTTGGATTTTGCGACAACACTCCCGCTCACAGATCGTTCGCGGTCACACCGTACCTTCACCAAATGACAAACATTATTTTACGTATCCTGCATACAGTATTCGCCAGATTTAGTCCTACGTGATTATCTTCTCGTTCCCAAGCTGAAGGGTGGCTCTTAAAGGACGCAGATTTAACAGTCCATCAAAGATTATTGAGGCAATAACAGTAAGACTGAGACAGATGGGGGGGGGGGGCGAAACTAGCAGGGATCTCGCTGCTGGCTGAGTTTATTTGTTGTTGTTATTGTTTGCTGTAACGTTATCAATCTTTCATTCGGACAACATAAAACTTTTATGTATTTTCTTTGTTTAAGGAGCTATAGATAACCAGAAAACGTGTAATTTTACCAAGTATCTGTAATGACTCTGTGCTCTTATGTTCTCATATCTGTAATGAGGTTTTAAGGAAATTGGATCCGGGTTGGGGGGGGGGGGGATCAGGACATTATCATTGAAGAAAGGAGGATCCGCACTTCTAGCTCGCCTGGGTCCCCGCACCCCCTTAGGGCCTGGCCTGAGACAAATAATACAAAATCTCTTCCAGGAAGGTATTGAAATGTCGTACGCCCATTGAATGAAATATAACTGCAGAGGGGAATTACATTGAAGCACAATAACAACATTTTGCATCTCCTCTAGTAGCATTTTGGTTTACGAAGGTTGAATTTAAAAAAAAAAAAAAATCTTGTAAATATATATATATATATATATATATATATATATATATATACAGTGGCGTCACTAGGGGGTGCGGGGGTTGCGGACCGCACCGGGTGACACAATCACAAGGGGTGACACCAAAATGTTTTTTTGGTTAAACAGATAATTTTTACAAGGTTTTCCTTTTTTTTTTGGCGAACAGATAGTTTTAGA
>JAFIDM010009631.1:211980725-211998243 GCA_023159025.1 Thereuonema tuberculata | reverse complement strand
GAAGGACGAAACGGCCGTTCCCAACTTCTTCCCTATAATCGAACAAGGGAGGCAATTTCAATTTATTCAGGTGCTGCCTTTGATTTCTCTCTTTTTAAGCATTTTTCACAGCACGTAAAATGATTTGATCAGGTGAACAGTTACCTTTGAATGTACATCATTCTCCAATAGCTCATTCCGCAGCTAACGCTTCTGAAACTCTGTGTTATAATTCTATCATATCTGGACCTTCTAAAAAAAATAAAAAAAAAATCTAGATTTGTAATTTATGTAGACATCTAGATTTGTGTTTTTTTTTGTTTGTTTTTTTTAAAAAAATAGGAAGATGTTAAGAATATATATACATATGTTCATTGTTACTCACGTGACATGCGGCATGAGCTGTGGGGACTTTGTTGTGAGGGCTGCACAGAGCATTTTGTAAGCCAGACTTGACGGTATTTTTGTAAATAGAATAAAGATTATTATCTTTTATATTTAATAGTTATCTTTTATATTTAATAGTCAAAACTGAATCTTAACAGCACTTTTCCCGATAATCTAAGTCAATATATTTTCAATTGATCATCTTTAACGTGGAGACACAGGAACATTCCTGTGAATATTGCTTATTCACAAAATTCAGAACGGAATCACTAACTTTAACGATCATTTTACAAAAGACGTATTGTACGAGATATTCCATGTTTAAAACGCACACACAACACTACACATCTAACCTACGACAAATAGCCATACAATTATCACATTGTAATCTTCATCTATGAGTGCGGCAATACTCTCTTGTAGCATGGTGTCTGTCTATCAGAGAGTAATGGCATGCATTCATACATTATTAAAATATTTCAGCTATTCGCAATATTTCCTTTCCATTTATTCTTTTGTAAAATAGTTGATAATATAAATTATGGATAATCTCTGGTAAGACTTAATTTTATATTATCCACATGTTTAATAAAATTGCTAACTTATCAGGGCATGTAATAATTATGAAAAAGATTTAGATTCAATATTTCAGATTTACGTAATTAAAAAACAAAAACTAATGTAAAATATTCTTCATCAATACTAGGCCACCCCCCACCCCCCTGTTTCCCCCTGATAAGTAGGAGATAATCCATGAAGAAGCGATTCCTAGCGGTTACCGCAGAAAGTGATATTTTATTCCTTTTTGAATGAACTCATTATTTGATATCGTACGCCAAGATGTACAATCAGCCCGTGCTCTTAAATAACAACCAATGTAAATTCCTAACCTTATTTACTGTTAACAATTTGGCTTGGTGATTCTTTGAATTTACAGCAAATTGGGTTTACAGTAAATAAGGTTAGGAATTTATATTGGTTGTTATTTAAGAGCACGGATAATCCAATAAGAATCGCTTCCAATGAAAGCGGTTATGATTTGTTGAATAGTTGAGCAAATAGTGATATTGTATTCCTTTTTGAATGAAATCATTATTTAATAGCGGGCCATTGTTGACGGAGAGAACGCAACATTTTGAAGTTCAACAATGCTCATTTTGCATTTGTCGACTTCCTCGCAACAATGAATCGCAACAATGCAAACGGAACAACCGTTTTCCATTGTTGCACTGCGCCGGACAGACAGAGAAATAAAAGATTTTGTATAATATAAGATTCCTCTTCATTAAATTCAAATAACCAAACATTGCAAAAATTTCAAATAACTCCTACCACTATATTTCATCTCCCTCAGCAACAGACTTCTTACGGTGATGATAGAGAAGAAATTAACTCTTCTTCCTCATAAATTCATTAGGATTATAAAAAAACAACAATCCAGACATTTCATAACTTACCTAATACTAATAACACTCACTTCTAATAACAATTTAAACAATATCAATCATCTAATAACAATACAAACAAATCCATAATAAATTTATTTCTTCATGAACTCTTTCTTATAACCGAAAGAAATATCTTTATTCATATAATTTTTCCAATTAATTAAGCAAGATTCAATCATTAGCCTCTCCTTTTTTTTCGTCCAAAATTTTACATTCTATTTTTACTATAGGTTTGTGGCCATTTTCTATGCAGGGTCTGCAGAATCAGAAATTTTCTTATTATTCTTAAAGGCTCTTAATTTGGGAGACCACTGCATAGAAAATGGACAGAATCCCGACCCCATAATAAAAATAGAATATAAAATTTCGGATTAAAAATCTTGCTTAATTAATTGGAAAAATTGTATGAACAAAGATACATTCCTAAAAATAAGCAATATTTCTTTCGGTTATATGAAAGAGTACATGAAGAAATAAATTTATTATGGATTTATTTGTATCATTATTAGAGATGATTGAGATTGTTAAATTGTTTTTAGCATGATTTGGACACTGGACATGATTTGGACATAAGTTATGAAAAGTCTGGATTGTTGTTTTTTACGTTTGGTTCTTTTTATATCCAAATGAGGAAGAAGAGTTAATTTCTTGTCCTCCATCGTCACCTGAAGAAATCTGTCGCTGAGGGAGATGAGATATAGTGGTATTAAAGTAGGAGTTATTTGAAATTTTAGTAATGTTTAGTTATATGAGAAAAACTAATCTCAAAAGCGAGCATCCATAAAGAAAACTAAGATACCTAATGAAATTTATTAAGCTATCTTTTCTTCAAATAAAATGATTGAATTTCGAAAATAAAAGTGCATAATTGTTATTTCTCATGATGCTTTAAACCTTTTACATTATTTGTTTGCATTAACAATAAAAATTTCAATAAATTACCTTCGTGAATAATTCATTCAATTAATGAAATTTCAATTAATTTCCTGTCATTGCGTTCCCTATCGATTTCTTTTTGAATCCCGTAATTTAATTGCTCAGCTCTTATTCAATCTGACGTCTGCAATCTGGATGGGGATTAGTTAGAAATGAAAATGTTCATAGAGGATGAGCACTCTTCGATTCAACAATTATCGTAGTACTGGAAAAAAGCAAACAAAGATCTTGAAATGATTTAGTAATTGAATCCGTAGAAAAACGTGATTCAGCAATATCAATTTTAGTAATTTCGATGTTATTCATTCCGAAAGACTTGAATTTCTTCCATCAAAATTCTTAATTTTTTTTCGACACAGCATTTCAAAGAAATAAATCTTTATCATCTTGTCATTATCATATCAATAAATAGGAAATTAGTGTAAATATTTTGTCATCTACTTATCAGCAAAATAGAAAAGTGTGTAATTATGAAATATTAATTCTCAGTCACCATGAAGATAAAGAAAGTTGATTATCTGGGAAAAAAAAGCCATTAAGGCGAAGCCAAACAGTTTAGATGGTGACTCTTAGCTCGGTTACTATTTATAATTCTACTTCAATTCCTGAGCTGGCTTAAATGCTTGTCTTCTCCCTTTTCTGTTGATTCGGCTGATCATTGCGACTTTTCGAATCTGTACAGGGATGTAGCTACAGTGATACGAAGATATATCCACGGTCTTTAACGCACTTTGATGCCTGGTGAACAAATAGAGCATTTTCAGGAAGTCATACTTATACTGACTTTAAATGTAGGTATATATACATGTAATTGATTGGATGGAGACCAATTTTTATCACTTTATACATATATACACACATAAATATATAAGGTAAAGTTGGGAAAGATGACACACAATTCAAATTTTTCTCGTAAAATATTAAAAACCTTATTTTTTAAGTGTTTGAAAGCTTTAAACTGTTGATTTATCCTTTGCTTTCATATTTACGTTATTTTTTTTTTATGTTTTTAATGCTGTTTCTTATTTTTAGAATTTTAAAAATTTTTTGACATTGAGTCATCTCTTCCACACCTATGGGAGAGATGACACGGGTAGTAGGTGATAGATGGCCACGGATAGATAGATATGGAATATGAATAAGATACCTGTGTAAATCAAGCTGCTACTTTATTTTTGTAAAAGATATGAAATGAAACACTAAAATTAAGTTGAATAATGATATTTTTGAAACTTTTTGGAAAAAACTGTTTAATAAAAAATAAAATTCCCTACTGATCAAGACATTAAATATATTATTCAATATATATATAAATATATTTTTTACTCAAAAAGAAACAATATTAAAAAACTAATACAAATAAAAACTGTTTAATAAATATTAATAGAAACATAACTAAATTCCTTTAAATAAATCCAATATATGACAATATCTCCAAGGTCTCCTCCCCACTTCCTTCTGACTTCCAAAATAAACCACTTACAGTTATCACATTTGCAAAATACTTTAGATTTTATTTTTTAAGTCTACATGAAACTTACTGGTAATTATTTTTTTTTTAAATTATGCAAATTGTAATTGTATTGTGATGAATATAAAATAAAAGAAAGACAAAAATAAAAGAGAAAGAATAAAAAAGGGGAGAGATGACATGTGTCATCTCTCCCCTTTTTAGGTGTGTCATTTCTCCACAAGTGATGGGCCAGATGACACACACACACACACACACACACACCGCCATTTCCACCAAATGGGGCCCAAGACACTAGTGACCGGTACACAACCTTGTTTACTCTATTTACATGTTTACATAGTGAATTATAGCGAAAGATGCCTTAAAAAAGGGCTGTTAACTAGACAAATTCGCAAAGTCAACGAAAATTCGAGCACAAACCTGGCTACATCAGAGGAAGAAAAACTCAATAAAGTCTCATATATCAATTCAGCACAAACACTCTACACACTCTAAAGCTAACACTGGCCTCAGGTTTTGGTCATGTGATCCGCTGCAGTCTAATGCGAACCCTTCTTGAAGTTACATTACATGTGTCACCTCTCCCAACTTTACTATATGTATATATAGTATTTGCATAAAAGAATTATATATTATAAAAGCGTTATTTTGTCTGTCATAAGACTTTACGTTTTTTCAATTTTGTGACCAAACTATAAGAGATAGAGTGGTCATGTAAATGGATAAAATGTAGATCTTTTTAAGACAGACAAAATGCTACAAAAATCTTTCGTAAAAAGTTTTTGGTTTCCAAGATGGCGCCTTTTAAAGGATCAAATTTTGACTTTTTCTCAATTTAAACGAAAAGTATAAAAGATGGAAGAGAACATTATATTAAGAAATGTTGGTATTTGAAAGTTCTATCGAACGATATATCACTTATTCACAAACGCTTCAGCGTTTGCAAGACACATGCAAAAATGTGAATTTTCGGTGTGTGACGCCGACCCGCAATACATCCGAGTTATTCGGAGAAGCCACAACGGGCTGGGAAGTTATATATTCTCCCACGATCGCAACATTAATTTGCTAAATAAATAGTTTTTTTTTTTAATGCTATATATGCAAGGGTTCCGGAGCGAAGCGACGGTACCCGGCTATTATTATTATATATTATAAAAACGTATATTATAAAACGTTATTCTGTCTGTCATTCTGTAAGCAAAATGCTAAATTACAAATTACTAAAATGTTACTAAAATAGAGAATCTATTCATAAAAAATGAAAATATATTAAACAACTGATTTGTCAATTATACTGATTGGCGACGTAAATATAGATATTTTCAAAATGATTAAAAACAATGTAGTACAGAAATACGTAAAACTTATGTGCAATAATGGTTTCAAAAATCGTCTTTACGGAACAAGAAACTGTACAATTCATGGAAATACGAAAACAAATATAGATCATATTTTCATAAATAAACATGATATCAAAACACCAGGAATAATATGCAAAGAACGAATCGGATAACAGTTGAAAATGAGAAAATAACACATCCAAATATAATCTATAAAGAACTAATCAATGATGTTAACAAAACAAAATTCATGACAATCTACATATATAAAAAGAAAAGTTCTGACTCATTCACTCACTGACTCATCAACGCTCACCCCAAACCCTTGGATCTAGAAAGCTGAAATTTTGCACAGAGGTTTCCTTTATGATATAGACAAGGAATAAGGCCGGATTTTTCGAAATTCGGGATAGGGAATAATCTGGCAAACTGACGATGAAGTGTATGGCGGCAACCCCAGGTGTGTGGCGCCAACCCGCAATACACCTGAGTTAAGTGGAGAAGGGCACAACGGGCTGGAAAGTCGTATATTCTCCGATCTCAATATTAATTTGCTAAATAAATAATTTTTTTTTTCTAATGCTATATACGCAAGGGTTCCGGAGCGAAGCGACGGTACCCGGCTAGTGCAGAAATAATTAATTAACACAACCATATGGTAATCATAAGATTATTAAGTTATTAATATTAAGGTTATTTAGGATGCGGACATTTAGTGATTATAAAATAGATTTAGTTTTGTATTTCTGTATCTTCTGTGTTTATTCATATATAAGGCAATATACAGTAGGCCTATGTACTGGTCTCCTTTCGCTGTGTATAACAGAAAAGTAGAAACTAAACGAGATATTCCATATTAAGGATTTTATGGCTTCTTTAGATTCCACATTTAGGGTTCCTTTAGATATCTGTCGACAGATTTCATATTAGATCAAAACACAAGGGTGAATATCCCATTAATTCTCCAAACCATCTCATTAATCCAGATGGTTCTGTCGTTGGTTTTTCTCTCATATTCCTACAAAATTGCTGTCACAACTGGTAATTATGGAGATTGACATCGCTAGGAGATTGGTTGTCAGGTTCCAAAAATATCACTTTCAAATCAGGCTGTGAATTCAAATTAGTTGACACTAACAAATGAAATGTTTTAATCCATGATAGCAAGTTATTCTTTGAAGAAAACAAAAAAAAATAATTAAACTTTCAAACTAATAAACTAGAAAATACTGATTTACAGTTAATAACTTTTAATATTTTAGCATTGTACATTAACAATAGAATTACTCTCCTAATACATAAAATGATACCAAGAAGAAATATTTTAGAAATCCATTCATCCAATTTATAAATTTAGGAAAGCCTTGTAGTGACCAACATTCTTTCTTTATTTATTAGTTTGTTTAATTATTAGTAAAAGTCAATTGGTTTTTTTTATTACCTTACTTCTTTTTTAAAAAAAATAAGACTTACAAACCAGTCAGTCTGTGTGCGAATGTTCTCCGTGGCTCCCCCCCCCCCCGCAATACCCTTATAATTTTTCAAACGCTGCATGTGGATCTTCTCGAAATTTAGCATGCTTATTTACGGAAAAGAGACAACATATTTTTATATCTGAAAATGTGTCACTTACTTCTAGCTATTCTAGGAGATAAAAGTTCATTGAATTGATATACAATGTCATTAGTTTAATAAATCAATATTGTATCATTATATTTTATCTTCTCGTTTTATTATATAAAAAGATTTATTGTCGCAGTTTCTTTAAAATAACTTTTATTAGGTAAACGCTCAGATATCCATTGAATAGTGGGGACTGAGCATATAGCTCTCGAAGAATCAATTTTGAGCAATGCGTGAGTCATGAAGATCAAAATAATTGTACTCATAATTTAAATTAAGCCATAAATAAAATCAATACAGTCTTTCTAGCGAGACATTTCGGAAGTCATTTTTTTAAGAGATTGAAGGCGGCAGTGGCAAAGCATGAGGGAAGACAAGGTAGAACGCCATCCCCCTAGAATATTTGCTCCATTCTTGTGCAGTTTACTAATATAATTTTTTTAAATTTAACAAACTTTATTTAATCTTTTGTAATAGTTTGTCAGACAAAGAAATTAATACCAAAAGACAGACGGCAAAGAGTCTCTTTCTATGCTTTCTTCTTGCTGGAACTACCAAAATCAGATGCCTCATTCCCTCACTCTTCAGTGATCATCAAAAGATAGATCTGAAACTGTTTCTTCATCTATGACGGTTATCTTAATACAGGCAATAAAAAAATCACCCTCTTTGATTTCCCCCCTGCCATCTTCTCGTTCTCCTGTAGCTACTGCCACCTTCGTTTCTCTAAGCTGTCTTCTTGCTACGAACATTAAAAATTACTCCTTCCCATCCTCCCATTCTCTCGCATCTCAGTGGTTACTTTAACAGGCACGGCCCTAAAGGGTTGCGGGGCCTCTTTGTTCAATGATAATGTCCTGTTCCCCCCCCCCCCCCAGTACTTCTGTACAGATACTTTTTAAAACTACATATTTTGTAGTAAGACTTCTATCATAATAAATTTATACTGCCAACCGAATGTAGGATAGCTGTATCTTTCGGTTTTCTATTCCTTTTTGTTTTGGGGGGAGAGGGGGTTTAAGATTGTAAGGGAAGAACAAAACAGACGAAAAGTATGATAAAAGAACTACACATATATAGAGGTCTAAGGAAACATTGGAAAAGAAACTTTAAATTCCCTTCACTTTAAATTACAAATGGGTCTAAAGAAAAACTGTCCATATTAATGATATCAAAATTGATTCGTTCTACCTATTTAGTGACTGAAATCCATTTTCCTGGCCTTCCTGCTTGCTGTCTTTGATTATGTCTTTTTTCAAGATTTCGCGCCACTTCTTTCTCTACAGAAATAATACCTAAGCCATTCAATCTCTCTTGACTCGTACTTAATCTTAGATAGATTTAGATTTAAGTTTAGAGATACTTCTCTCACGAGATGCTAACAATCAATGGTACTGTCAAAACGATTCGGTAACATTTGGGAATGAATTTTTCATTCGGTAGCGCCACACAGTGACGCTTGATGTTACATCACATTGACATCTTTATCACTCAGTGACTTCAAAACCTGAAAAACATTAAAAAAAAAAAAAACACTGAAAAAAAAATTCGAAGTCGGTTGAACGCAAGTTTCATATTACAGCAAGCAATATAAAAATAAGATAAATATCCTCAACCAGCCGCGGGGGCCTCTCCATGCGCGGGGACCGCCTAGATTCGCCCCCCCCCCCTCTCTGGCTAGCCCTGACTAAGCCCGCCAAAAGAAAGAAATGAATCTGTCTTTTGCTGTCACATGTTTGTGAAAAAACTATCTTGGTTATATTTTCCCCCTGATAACAGAAAATTTCCAGCCTCTTTTTTTTCTTCCGTTTCTTTTGAACTTTCAGTGAGTCACAGTGTTAGTGAATTAAATAAGTTAAATAATTATTGTTGATAATTATGGTCTCGATTTTAACAGGCCTGAGTTTGATTCAGACTTTTTTTTTAAGCAATAATTTTTCATCTTTATCATTTGAACAAAAGATAATGTTAAAATCAAAAGTAAGCAAACCAAACTTAAGTTTATATCAGAAAGATGGAAAATATTCATGAAACTTTCAGCAGTCATGGCATGAATGGTTACATTGAACAGGCCAATGCCAAAATGAGAAAGTCTTGTGTTACAGGTGTCTAATGTTTGTTAAAATGCGATGAGGTGTAAAAAGGGGTATATATTGCCAAGAACTTTGAAAATAAACCTAAGAACTAATATATAAAATTGTAATGTAATGTAAGCCACTTATTTTTCATTAAAGTTAAAATTATTATTATTGTTATTACAAAGCATTCGCAGAATTTCTTATCTCAAAATAAGTACATTATATAATTTTTTTTAGAGTTATAAGCTGTTACAAATTTAATTTTAATTCAAATCCTTGGTATTAACTGTATTAACTATTGTTTGGTAATTATTAAACAAAATAACTTAACAATAATTTACTATTTTTTAAAAAAATATTGGCTCTTCTATTTTATCACAAAAAATATTATTGTTGAAGTGTGATCCCCGATACAGGGGGTAGAAGGATACATGGGGTAGAAGGATACATGGGGTAGAAGGATACAGGGGGTAGATACAGGGGTAGAAGGATCCGTAGAAATACACTGGGACGAATGCTACACAAGGGCCCCAAGAACCAAGTGTACGGTTCAATTGTAGTTTTCCTTTTCAACTTGTAATAAATTCAAATTCAACTTATACTAAGCGGGATCAAAAGAGATTACTTTAATCTTATCCAAGTGCAGCTTTTAAGTTATTTTTCTTTTTCATTAGCTATTTTTATTTGGGGATAATCCAAGGAAGTTCTATTTTTTTTCCTTAAGTTAATTATTTTTAAGTTACTAAATAAGTTCTTCTAATTAGAATTTATACATTATATTTTTAGATTAAAAATGCCACAATTAACTATATAATTTCTTTTTATTTGATTATAAAACCCACATTTTTCTTATTGTTAATTTCAAATTTTGTCTTATATGTCACAGTATAAACCCGTTATTACGCTCATCAAGGGACCATGACCTACAAGCGTAATAAGCGGGACAGCGTTATATTGAGTTTTACTGTATATAGAAAACGTCCAGGGACCGTGTTAAAAAAACATTAACAATAAAATATAATATTACCTTTGGTGTAATCTAGACGTTACTAAAGAAAGCACAGAGTCCATGTGCCCTAAACAAACATCATTTAATCAGGTATCTAAATTTAAAGTGGGTTACAAAATAATTCTCTTTCGGCAAAATTTGATGATCAATCTAAGAACCAATAATTTCTCATTGCACTAACAGTTCTAGAGAATTATATCTATCTCTCTTTAATTAACGAATACACATATTCAAAGTTCTGGAATTAATCTTCTGCTCCCGGACAATTCACTGAAAGATTCTGGAATTAATCTTCTGTTCCCGGATACATCTCTGAAAAAGTTCTAAAAAACAAAGTTCATTTATCCTTCTCTTAAATCAATATTATCTTAGTTAAATGATCTGCTAACAAAGTTACTTTATATAAATTAAGCCTTGCTACTTCACTTAGTATCTTCTTGATACATTTGCTAACACTAATCTGATCTACGGAATTATTCCATGAGCATCCAGCATTTCACCTTCTGTAAGATAATTAGTTTTTCACCTAGTAATTAATAATTCACTTAGCATCTATTAGATGAATCAACTAACATTATTCTGAGCTGCAAAAAAAATAAACCCACGTCCGTCCGGCTTTTCACCTTTTGGATGATAATTGGTTTCTCACCTAGTATTAAAAATTTCCCACGGAAATTAACTTCTACACAAATTAAGGCTAATGTTCATATTCACTTTATGTTTCAAATAAAGTCTGATCTTTCCTTAACCATAATATGATGGCGTTCTAGAAGACGTTCTCCCAATAGGCCTAACCTAGCGACGTATCTTTTCTCCGTTGAACTCTCTGTCGAAAAGAAATGAAGATCAAGTAAATTTTACTTACAGTAATCGTTGAGCATTTATTGTCCAAAATTATCCCATAGATGTAGCACCCATTGGCCATTTATTCCCATCTCGAGAATTTTCATTTATCTCCGAACTTTTGGTGAAGACTGCGTTGCGTTGCCCAGTAACGGATCTTCTTTTAGTCCTATACTTCTGACTTCGCTTCTAGCACCTTGATCAGTTTAATTTTTAAATGATTTATTACTCGCATAAACATAACTTAGTTTTACATTTAAAACTGCTGCCTTAAAACGTATTTTAAATACATCAGGATTCATTAGCTCAGAAAAGGTTGACTCTTTCGATCAGGCATCCCAGATCATTCTCCCAAAGTAATTTTAACAGAACACAAGCACACAGTCCGTGCACTTCTGCATTGTTATTCATGCGCCACCTTATCAGCCTCACGTTTTATTGTTTTAATTAGAATTGCAAGACTCTTATTATTTGGACTTTATCTCTTACCCCATAAGTAAAAAAATGCAATTTGCTTATTTACTGATTATCACCTCAATTTGATTTTCAATCTATATTAACATTTCTAAATCAAATACGGTTCAGACCGTATAAAAGGAGCGTAATGAACGGGATAGTGCTATTAGCGGGAGCGCTATATCGAGGTTTTACTGTATTTGTTTTATTTAAAATTTTAATTATTTGTTTTAGCTTAAAAGTTTGTTGTATTGTTGATATTAGATTGGATAAATCTTAATAAATGTTAAAAAAAAAAACTGTGAATGAAAGAATGTCTTTTATATGAAAGAAAAATATATAATAGTAGATTATCTTTTTTTACTATTATCTCAAATCTGGCAAAATTTCTAAAAATATTTTTAATGATTTTACATTTTTTTTTTTCAAAATTTAATTTTGATTTTATGAAACTTTTTTGTTTATAAAGTTATTGTTGTTTTCTAAAAGAGTCTGATCTCCTGGTTGTATTAATAGAATTTTTTTTTCCCACCTTTGCTTTCGTTTATAAGTACAAATTCAGTTTATAAGTTCAGTTAATGTTTCCTAAATTTTTTAATAAATTTACTTTCTGTAGAAATAATCTTTAGCAAAATTAAAATTTTATCTGAACAGGATAAGCGTATTACAGTGCATATTTTATTGCAGAAAAAATATTTGATATAAATATTATTATTTGAACTTTTGTCTACTCTCCTAACAAGCTCACTCCTCGCCAATATCAGAGACAAAATTAGGCACATTTATTAGAAACTGGACAACATATATTCAACGAATCAAATTTGAAGGAAATCAATTCAACACTTTTAGCTTAATGCCGTAGCAACAAACGAATGGCTAAAGAGACAAAAAAAGTAGAAAAATAAAATGCTTCGTGTGCTCAGTGAATTCCAATTCACTAATTGACAAAGAGAAATAAAGTCTTTTTAGTCTTTCTATTAACACGAACATAAAGTATCAGAATTGTAGGAAGTGCCTGATTTCGTAGTATAAATTACAAAAGTAATAGCGTAATTCATACTAAACATCAAACGTCTTCTTTCAATCGATGAAACGAAAGTTGCCAGCCTTAGACTTATGCCTCCATTCTATCGATCTTTACCAAAATACGGAAATGCCATGGGGTTTTATAATCCTCTACAGACAAGATTTAGAGTTTCGTTGAATTCAAGAGATCGTTTCTATTATTTATACTATTCCCTCGTTTTGAAATACGGTCCAATGATTTAAAATATACCTGCCATAAAATAAGTGTAAACAATTCAAGGTATATAAGTTTGCCTTCAGACATTAAAGCACTATAAAATTTATGTTAAAATTTATGTAAAGTTTATGTTAAGTAAGCTGTGACTTCGAAGTTGTGCACCTACCCCTGAAGTATTTGCACTAAATTGATAAGTACAATCTTTTTTTCTGAATATTAATGAACAAAAACAATGCCCAGCCTAATGTTCATGGAATTTCTAAATAACATGATCATATTTTGTGGCATGAACATGTTTTATATGTTAGTATAATTATATAGAACATGTTTTCAATAATCATGATTTACTTTTTAGTTTAACTAGTTATTGAAATATCAGTTAGTGGTAAAATTCAAAGTGGGCTCTTTAAACCAAGTAATAAGATACTTTACTGCAGGCTGGTTCAATTTCCGGCGGAGTCTAAATTTTTCATACTGAATTCTTCTCTGGATGGATCCTAACGTCCAGCCAGCCATCTCAAAATGGATGGCTATGAATTAAAGGGGCGCGGGTGTCGGGCTAACCTTTGGCCTCAATGTAGAATCTTTGGTCGTGGAACGCTGGAGCTTTTCCTGCCACAAATGCCACATTGGCCTAAAATGGGATACTTAAAAAAAATGAAATCGATACAATTATGTAGTTTGTCACATCAATATTTTGAGAATTAACTTGTCGCAGTCACAGACACAAATCTGTCACAAATAACATTTTTGTGCAATGTTATGAAAAGGCAATAAAAAGAATAACAAATTAATTTCAAGTGATTGCTACATCCTGAATCATTAATACACCCTTTGACAAGCATAAATCGACGCACCAGGAATGAATTATCCAATTGAGACAAACTTTAGTACGTTTAGTGTACGTGTACAGAAAACGAAGTTATCAGAAATTCAGAACAATTGGATGATTTTTTGGACAGAAACAGCTACATAAAATGAGCAGGTCAGTATGGTGTTGGTCAACCTCTGGCCTAGATACAAGCTGTTACCCGAAATGGCTTTGATTGAAACAGTTGGCGAATGGTGTTCTGCGGGATTTGTTGCCCCGCAGAACACCATTCGCCAACAGTTTCAATCAAAGCCATTTGGGTTAATTTGGGGCTAATTCTTCGGCATTCTGGGATGGTCACAGGCGACGCCCCATCACATCCCAAATGTGCTCAATAAGAGAGAGATATGACGATCTGGCTGACCAAGGAAGTGTTTTACAACATGAAGACAATGAATCACAAGGCGTGTCGTGTGTCGCCGGACATTATCTTCCTGAAAAGTAAGTCCCTGGTGCGGCGAAAGAAATTATAACACAACAGATAGTAGAGTTTCGTCAACGTACCGCTGTGCTGTGAGAGTGCCACGGAGAACTATCAAGAGGATTCGGCTATCAAAAGATAGGGCACCACAGATCATAACTCCCAGTTGTCGGAACGTCTGGCGTGCAGCAGTAAGAGTGAGATCCTGACGACGTACGGGCTGTCTCCGACGCGACGTCTGCGCTGGTCTTTGGGGTTCAGCTCAAAACGGGATTCATCACTGAAGTCAATTCATTCCATAACAGCATAATTCCAGGTTGATCGTGCCCGCACCACTGCAATCGCTTTTGACAGTGCGTATTGGTCAGTGGTAGGCGACGTAAGGAAAGGAGCGAGCGTAGATACTGCTCTAATAGTCTTCTCCTAATGGTATTGGTCACAGGTTGGATGGTTGATAGCACGAATCTGCTGCTGTAACAGCTGCTCTGACAATCGTTCCATCTACCCATTCTGTCATCGCCCTAGGCTGCCCGCTGCCTTCTTGTCGCTGCTTATGATACAGACCGTCAGACGGGATTGATGATTGGTTCCTGCTTGGTTTTTTTAAACTGTTAACTGTTTATTTCCTTGTGTTTAATTCTGAAGATAGATATCATTTTAACGGGTATCTGAAACAAGTCAATACTTTTTTTTATTATTTTTTTTTATTTTTCATGTTTAAGAGTGCGTTATTGGTCTTCATTATTTGTTTGTATTCTTAGCCGCACGTTAAACTGTTTTAATAAAACTTAACATTTAAAAAAATAATAATGTATTTCAAAAAGAAATGCTGATAGAACGTTATTTCATGAACTTAAAACTCTGAATGCCTTGTCATCTATTGAATTTATTTAAAAGAAATTAGTAGAGTTTTGTGATATTTTTTGTAATTTTTTTATTTGAGAAATAATATTATTTATTGATTTGAAATTTATTTTAGTCCTCAAAATAAGAATTCTTAAATATTGTCATTTTAATTAATTTGTAATTTGTTTTGGAACAAAGTATTATCCCAGTTAATCTGTTGTTACCTTGTTGGAATTAAGGCTTGTGCGGATTAGAATGTTTCCATGTGCAGATTAAGCTGTTGTAATTGAAATTTTTGATTGTAACCAGAGATTTTAGGGGTTGGTTGTGAGTGGAGAAAGATCTTGTGAGATTCGCTCGGTTTATTGTAGGTGGAGATGTTTTTGTAATATTGTGAAGATGTGTTTTCGAATAAAAGTTGTTATTGTTTTTAACCAGTGCCTTTGTCATCAATCCGGTGACGTTACAGCCTTTTTTGATTGCGTAACGTCATTCAATGATGGATAAAAGAAAAAAGAAGTAGTGAAAACATAAAACTAAAAATGGTTTTTGATTTCGAGCAAATAAAAGGACAAAGGGTAGGTTTATTATTTAATTACAGCATTATCTTTTCTTATAAAGAAATCGAATAAGTTGAATGTAGAAATGATTATTTTATATATTCCAATTATTCACTTAGTTAAAGGTTAAAAAGTTAGTTCTGTAGGTCAAAGTATGCTATTGGGAAAGAAAATGCAACTATCTCGCAACGATATACCATCAATGGGAAGAGAATGGAGAATGATAAATAGAGTGGGAATATTCAAAGACATAAATGTACTCTTAAGAATTTGAAAGGCAAAATAATTTAAATGTATGAATTCAGATAATTTCATTGTTTGAAAATATTGGTGAATTCAGGCTAGGTCTTAAATTAATTTTTGGTTTTGATTTTTATCATTCATTGACTGAGGTGCCGAAAAATATGCAGTCTTAATATCCACATAAATGTTCTTCTTTTTATAGCGTAACGTCGTCTATTTGCAGGTTGGCTTAACGCCATCAAACTAAATCGGCTGGACAGATTTCTATAAAATTTGGTATCTACATATTTGTGGCTCAATTTAAAGTATTCATTTTGATCTTAATCTTCCCATTACACAGAAATGATTCCGAAATCCCTCAATAAAACGGCTGAATTGAATTATTTAAATTTGTTACGATTATTTATGATACAAATTTAAAAGTGAACACTATTTTACTTCCCCCTACCCCCACTTCCAGATCTGAAAATTAATCCCCAACACCATGTGCTCAGTTCCTACTATGAGAGCGTATTGAATTTACGATTAAATCTATATTACTAAAATCTTTTATTTCTGTCTGTCTGTCTGTCTTTCTGTCTGTCTGTGTGTCTGTGTGTCTGTCCGGCGCAATTTTCTGAGAGAATGGAAAATAGAAATAATTTTTACAATGAAACATCCGCGACAGGAATCGAACCTGCAACCTTCTGATCCGAAGTCAGATGCCTTATCCATTAGGACATAGGGACTACAACTCTCTTCATATGGTTTTTTGACTTATATCTCATTTCCCCTTCAATAAGGAATGTATTCAATCTTTTTTTTTAATCTCAAGATTGTTTATTTATTTCACATCAGTCAGTTTATTTGTAATTCGAAACTGACAATTAGAACGATAATTGCCGAAACGTTGCAATTTTTTAAATATTCTTACTTAACCAAATCCTATGTGATATTGAAAAATATGTGGATATACACGCCAGATGTTGGAGTAAAGAAAACAGAGTCAAGAAAGAGAGAAGCACTTTTTTTTTGAGGTGGAATACCGAAAAAATCACTATTTGCAACTCAAAAACCATCAATAAATGTAACTCAAACGTCACTGAAAAGTGACAATTATAATTAAAATGAGAGTCAAAAAAGAATAAGCGATACTTCTATTAGATAGAATACTGAAAAATCACTATCTGTAACTCAGAAACCATCAATATTTGGAACACAAAAGCCACTGAAAAGTGCCACTTAGAATAAAAAAAGAGACTCAAAAAAGAAAGAAGCAGTATTTCTATTAGATAGAATACTGAACACTATTGTAACTCAGAAACCACTGAAAAGTATCATTTGGAATAAAAAAAAAAAAAAGAGTCAAGAAATAAGAAGCAGTATTTCATTAGGTAGAATACTGAAAAATCACTATTTGTAACTCAAAAACCATCACTATTTCTAACTCGAAAACCACTGAAAAGTATCAATAGGAATAAAAAAAAAGGTAGTCAAGAAAGAAAGATGCACTATTTCTATTAGGTAGAATACTGCTCAGAAGTTAGACGTCTTAGCCATTAGACCACTAGGCCTACATTCTAATCTCTATAAAAAATAAAAATATATCATAGATATATGATTTACACGGTGGTTCTAAAAGCAGTCGTAGATTGAGAGAATATAGACATCAAAAATTAAATTAAAAAAAAAGCTTTTAAAAAATTTTAGTTTTAGTTTCCTTGATGTAATTTGTGTGTGTGTGTGTGTGTGTGTGTGTGTGTGTGTGTGTGTGTGTGT
>JAFIDM010009631.1:211967435-211980715 GCA_023159025.1 Thereuonema tuberculata | reverse complement strand
TGTGTGTGTGTGTGTGTGTGTGTGTGTGTGTGTGTGTGTGTGTGTGTGTGTTTTAATAAATAAAAAATTGTTTTCCGTTACATAAGGGAGGCTTCCGGAGCGAAGCGACGGGTAGCCGACTAGTTATAAAAAAAAAAATGTAGATTACATTGATGAAAATCCCGCGTTAGTCTGTTCGGGTGTCATTAACTAATCAGCTTTGAAATATTGAACCCTTTTATTACAATAATCATCATAGATTGCTATTCACTGAACACTAGACTAATTAAATATAATTTATCCTCAGTAGTAATCTAAGAAAAAATTATGAATTTTAGTAGTTCCAAATGGTTCATTACTGAAACCTAATTCTTCTGATAAAGGTGGCATTGATTTTTCTGGCTATGCATTGTCTAACATGGCTGCATCATCTTGGGATTTGTGATGTATGTGCACTTAAAGGGCATTCACTCGGTTAGAAAACTTGTCACGTAGTCGATAGGTTGTGACTGCAGGATTGCTTTTCGTCTCTCTCCATTCCTCATGAATACTTTCCGTATTTTCAAACTTATTCTACATTACTGAATAATACGCCACTTTAACGTAACATTTTCGTTTCCATTGAAATGTTAATCAACAATAAAAGTAAACATATAACTTAAAATTGTGAATTTACTTATTTCAATTTTTAGTTGTTTAATTTCAACTAAATGTTGAAATTAGTTTCTATTTTTCAGTTAAAATAATGTTAGATCAAACTGAAACCCTTTTTAATGCTGTAAGATTTTTCATATTTTAATCATATTTTTTTTCTTACTGTAAGTAATGTCTGTTCATTTTACTTATCTATTACGATTTTCTGAACAAAACACATTCATGTAATACAAATATAAAATAATTGAAAAAATTTCTAACACGTTATTACACAGCAAACATCAGTGAAACAAAAATTTCATTTATTGTTACTCATGTATAGAAAATTCATTTGATAGCTGTTCGCAATAGATAAGATTTCCCAGACAGCTACTTCTTCTGTAATCAGAAGAATTTACCTACATCAAGTTAAATCGATCCAACAAAACAAATAATATGAAATAAGGATCATACAGAAAATTTATCTGGTACATTTGCTCTTTGATCACTATTAAAACAGTAGAATTTGAGGATAATACCTTATCATTTTTTACAAGATAGAAAACAAAATCATCTCAATTCCTTTTTTTTTTTTTCCTTTTTGTAATTAATTTTCTCTTATAGTAAATTAATAGTAAGTAATTTTCTTTTCTGTTATTCAGATACTCCTTCTTTTAAGGAATTAATATTAGCAGATTGCAATTAAAATTACTACTATAAAATTCTTGATACTTTCGAATTTGTTATATTTCGTAACTGCTATGTAAAACTCTAAAATCTTTTGTATCTATTAAAAATAATGATATTATATTAAACGAAAAGAATGTTTTAAGAGTAAGTAAGATTGCTGTCAAAAGGAAATAGAGAAATTCGAGACATGCTTAGTTCAGAAAATTCATATTGGAGTCATAAAATTAAGGCCTCGATGGAAAAAGTAAAAAACGTTGAACAGGATTTTGATACCCTTTTATTTCTTTACTGGAAATGGTTTGTTCATAATGAAACAGCAATAAAATACCGGTATATTTTCCTACATTAAATTGCTTTTTCAGATCATTGTGTTAATTATTTTCTATTGGCCTTAAAAATTATTGTTTTTCAGATAGATAGATTAATGTTTTTTAAACCTTTTTAAACCTGTCGTAAAGCAGTTACACCAGAGAGAGAGAGAGTGAGCGGATGACATAGATGGCTGTGCATTGCGACATCCAGACGCAGATAGCCACCGGTTTTATCCAGACGCAGATAGCCACCGCATGAGAACCACTGGGCAGTTGAGCGATACTCCTCCAGGACTGCTGATGTCTTGGTGTGGGGAGCCGTCTCCTACGATTCTCGGTCTCCGCTGGTAGTTATCAGGGGAACATTGACGGAGCAGCGATACGTTCAAAAGAGATTCTGCGATCTCATGTGCTTCCCTTCATGATGCAGCTATAGCGGTCCATTTTCTAACAAGATAATGCCCGCCCACATACAGCAGGGGTTTCCATGGAATGTCTCCGTGTTGTCGACACTCTTCCTTGGCTCTCCAGGTCTCCAGAGCTACCACACATCTGAAGGCAGCTTCGTCCGTCAACGAATATGAAGGATCTGGAGTGGCAGTTGCAACAATGTGGGAGATTTTTAAGGAGGATAGCGTTAGACCTATGACTCCATATTAAACCATATCGCCGCTTGTATCCAAGCTAGGGGCGGTTAACATACTAAAAGCAGTATTGACCTGTAGTATTTTGACCGAATAAACGGCCCATTTGCTCTGATATTACAATCAGTTACGTGCATTCCCACTCTTACTGATTATATCAAGTGTCATTCCATTTCAGCTTTCTCTTCTAGGTTTTTGGCAATGAGTGTAAAGAAACATCTTCTGAATTTTACTATATTGAATTTAGTAGTCGATACTGCATTATTGGTTGAGAAATTCAAAGGGCACAAATTAATATTGGGACCCTTATGCAATGTGGTTCTTAAAATAGTTATAGAAACATAAAAATCTATTCAGATTAGACATTACGAATACGCTTTTGAATAAAAAGTTCGATTTTGATGAGTGCGTTATCTTTGAAAATATATACTTTCTTGACCTAAACTGTAAAGGAAGCTTTTACATAGCCCAAAATATAAAGTGGTCTAATGTAAATGCCAAAATCTTATGTGTAGTCATCATTAAAAAGATACAATTAGCTGCTCGTCTTGTATAAAGATGGCCTTTTTGAAGCCATCCAGTTTTGAGATCCAGTTTCTTGCTTATCTTAAGGACGCAAGCCTCTACTAAACTGTGTGTATGTATCCTTCGACATCTTGTGATTAAAAGTAGGTAACAATCTTCGCTCGTCGATGTACCCTCGGATATGCAGGACCGTGTCTTAGACATAAATATATAAAATATGTTTATAAATATACCGTATTTTTCTATCTACATATATAAAAAGAAAAGTCCTGACTCATTCACTCACTCACTCACTCATCAATGCTCAGCCCAAACCCTTGGACCTAGAAAGCTGTAATGTTGTACAGAGGTTCCCTTCATGATGTAGACAAGGAATAAGGCCGGATTTTTCGAAATACCCACGGGATAGGGAATAAAGAGGATTTATATTTTTTCTTTAAAGTTGCTTTATCGATATATAGGTGTGTGGCGACAACCCGCGATACATCTGAGTCATCAGGAGAAGGTCACAATTTGCTAAATAAATATATATTTTTTTTTATGCTACGAATGCAAGGGTTCCGGAGCGAAGCGACGGTAGTGGGCTGGTAAATATATATTTATATACTTAAGTTTATAAATATATCGTATTTTTATATAAATATATGTTTATGAACAAATTTCCGTTAATGACGCTGATGACACAAGACACAAGTTGCCCGTATCCTTGTAGAAAGAGAAATCTGGTATTTGTATTGTTTTTTTTGAACGAATTCATATTTCACATGAATGGAATTTTGTTTGACACATAAAAAAAAATTCTCAGTGGTCGAGATACGGCGATACATATCGATGTATAGAAGCGTTATACGGCGCTGCATTACTGTAGTGGATACACATGATTCGTTATGTTCTTTTCGGGAATTTCTCTGACGCGGGGAATATACTTGAAATACCTTATTTGTTAACGAATTAAAAACCTGATTGAACTAAAACTCAATTAAGGTTTTTGACTCAAAGGAAAGTAATAGAATAAAGAAGTTGACGAACTTAAATCAATCAAGAACCACTTTATTTATTCCCATTACAAAATACACTTAGATTGGAAAATAGAGTTGTGATTAATAGAAATACCTTCGATATTATATCATGATAAAGAAAAGAGTATTGGAACAATTGATAAAAGAGACACAATTACATATTTTTTTTACCATAATTTTATTTAATCATTTTTTAATTTTATTTTATTTAATCTTTTGAAAGGTCGAATCCTGTAAGAAGCCTCTATTTCTTCTCAGTTTTCTTGGATAAAAGAACAGCTTGAATGTTAGGTATGAGCGATGGTAACTCCCGATAATAGTTTACTGAATTCTTCACTATTCCTGATGGCCAACTGCAAATGGCGTGGAATAATTAGGCTCTTCTTGTTGTCACGAGCTGCACTGCCGGCCAACTCCAGTAATTCGACGATCAAGTATTGCATGACGGAGGCCATGTACACAGAAGCTGGTCTAGTCACTCGCTCGACGTAATTTTCTTTTTGCAGAAGACGATAGAAAAGATCCACGAGGAACTTAAACCCTGCTCTCTTCGAACGGTTCTTTTTATTTCCTTTCACTTTACCACTTTTACCCAGTGCAGACATCATGAAAAATTTGTGAATGATTTATTTCGGACGTATTGTTTGCTAATGCAGGCAATGTTCTAACGGGTTCTGAAAGAATAAACTTTAAAACTTGGCAAAAATTAAACAGTGCGTGCACCACGTACAACAAGCACCGTCGTATGATACTTCTAATTCTAGCTCATGACATTGTTGACAACAATTCAGACTATGAATTATTCAGTCGAACACGGGTCAATCCATATGAAGTGGTCCAGCACTGTATGCTTGACAATTTTGAAAAACAATTATTTTTTGTGTGCTATTACCCCTAAGTTTGGACAGTTCAAAACCAACAATATTAAATTTTTACACAAAGTGGTTTCGACATGGCAGCCATTTTTGTACTGCGGCGCATGCCATTTTCACCCTTTTTAAGCGTTGGCAGAAACTTTGATATCTCAGGTTTGGTTCACCCTAGAACCATGAAATCAAAACTTTGAGCTTAAACATATTACAGGCTACAATTTTCATCCTGTACACTTTTCTCTTAAAATGATTTCTTCTTAATAAATTTTGAGCTCAAAATTTCTCATTGCCATTGCAAAAAATCTCATTTTCAAGAATTTTTTTTGGAGGCAAGGCCGCTCGTTTAAGTGTTCAAATATTTTGGGGAAGTACATGTGTGCCAGTAGTATTTGTAAAAAAATTTGGAGGTTTGAGACTCAAGGGCTTTTTTTTTTCAGGAGGATCGTTAATAAGCATTTTTTGTAAATTTACTCAACTTAAGGCAAGAATATCTCTGGTGGACAGTTGTTTAAAATTCTGAAATTTCTACACATTAACATACTGTACACGAGCTAACTTGAATTAAAATTCTGACTTTGAGATTCAACTGGTATAGAAAATATGGCATTGTGAAAACCCAGGAAAAATGCATGAATATGCAATTTGTGAAGCGACACTTATTTTAATTTTTTTGTGATTTTTGCATAACAGAATTCTATAGACTCTCATAATATAATATTAAAACGTATTACTACACAAAAAATATAATCTTAAGTTGGTCTGGAAATTTTGTCTGGTTTTGAAGTTAGGAGATTTATGCATGTCTAATAAGCTCTGATTTCTCAGCTGTTTGCTAAACTTTGTCAGTCTGCTATATGTTCTCTTTCATGAAGATTGCTTTACATTTCAATACTTCTGTAATATAGTTTTTCTTATTTAAACATGGTCCAGTCTCAAGTGAATTACAGTAGGCCTACAGGGAATCGCATATATATACGTGAAAAAAGAGGAAGTAATCACCCGACAAGAGAAGCTGACAGAAAGATTTGACATCTGCCAGCGACTATCTCGAACTTTGTCATTCCACCGATTTGTTTTTTCAGTCTCAAGCTTTTCAAGAAGAGACTGAAAGAATTCGTCTTTAGACAGGGATTTCAGATGTGACGGTCACAATCCACTGCTTGAAAGCTACATTATCTGGCATGGCACCACATTCTCTAAACCGTGGAGACATTTCTATGAGGCCTTCCTGTCCTGAACATTGATCACATTTTCTCATCTTACAGTTGTAACTTTGCAAGTTACAAACAAGCATACCTTGTAGAGACAAATGTGTAATTGTACTTCACAAGATACTTGATTTCATGGTACTAAGAAATGCATCTGACTTCAGAAAAAGCTTTAGAAATAAGCAATTCGTGATACTAGTCATCAAATTGGCTTGTGTCCTTTAATTCACTTGAGACTGGACCATGTTTAAATAAGAAAATTTATATAAGTATTGAAATGTAAAGCAATCTTCATGAAAGAGAACATATAGCAGACTGACAAAGTTTAGCAAACAGCTGACAAATCAAAGCTTATTAAGACATGCATAAATCTCCTTACTTCAAAACCAGAAAAAATTTCCAGACCAACTTCAGATTATATTTTATGTGAAGTAATACGTTTTAATATTATATTATGAGAGTCTATAAAATTCTATTATGCAAAAATCACAACAAAAATTAAAATAAGTGTCGCTTCACAAATAGTATATTCGGGCATTTTTCATGAGTTTTCACAATGCCATATTTTCTATACCAGTTGAATCTCAAAGTCAGAATTTTAATTCAAGTTAGCTCTTATATAGTATGTTAATGTGTAGAAATTTCAGAATTTTAAACAACTGTCCACCAGAGGTATTCTTACCTTAAGTTGGGTAAATTTACAAAAAATGCTTATTAACGATCCTCCTGAAAAAAAAAAGCCCTTGAGTCTCAAACCTCCAAATTTTTTTACAAATACTACTGGCACACATGTACTTCCCCAAAAAATTTGAACACTTAAACGAGCGGCCTTGCTCCAAAAACAATTCTTGAAAATGAGATTTTTTGCAATGGCAATGAGAAATTTTGAGCTCATAATTTATTAAGAAATGTACAGGATCAAAATTGTAGCCTGTAATGTGTTAAGCTCAAAGTTTTGATTTCATGGTTCTAGGGTGTATTAAACCTGAGATATCAAAGTTACTGCAAACGCTTAAAAAGAATAAAAATGGCATGCGCCGCAGTACAAAAACGGCCGTCATGTTGAAACCACTTTGTATAAAAATTTAATGTTGTTAGTTTTGAACTGTCCAAACTTAGGAGCACACAAAAAATATCTTTTTTTGAAAGTGGTCACTCAACCAATATTTTTTTTTTGACCACTTGATATGGATCGACCCACACGTAAATGAAGCATTACTAAGCTGAACTTATATATTTGTATATTTATGAACAAATATCCGTTAATGCCGCAGATGACACAAGACACAAGTTGCCCGAATCCTTATAGAAAGAGAAATCTGGTCTTTTTTAACAAATTTCACATTTGAAACACTGTAACTAGAGAACCAATTAGCGGAACGAATTCATATTTCACATGAATGGATGCAGAAAAAAAATTACTTCCGAAGGTGGCCCAGATATGGCGATGTATATCGAGATACAGGGTGTTCATTTTATCTGAAGACATTGAAATATCCCGAAAACTACAAATCGGATCAAAAAACTTTATAATTAAAATTCGTTCGTCTGGGAGGGGGACATCCAATTACACCAAACTCGACCCCCCCACTCCCCACCCCCTTTGATGTGAGGGTTTGAGAAGAAAAACGTAAATAGGAACCCCGTTTTTTATTGCAAATTTGGATTCTCCATAAAATTTCACATTGATTTGATGTACTGTACGTCGGGGTTGCTCGCAGATGGCGCTGTAATCGACAAAAATCAAAATGGGTAAAACATCGTTGAAAATTGGGGATATCTCAAGAAATAAAAATCATATGAAATCAGAGAAATAAAAATGTAGCCGTATGTGATATTTATCAAAATGCTATCCAATGACACGTGAATTAACCCCCCACCCCCACGCTGCTAGAGTGGGAGAGGCAATTATTTCATAACTTGTAATCTATTCCGTTGTGTCTCTTCTTTTTCTTGTCTCACATATCGGAGTGTTTTGTCGAAATACAGTAAGTGTTCAAAAGTGTTCTAGCAGGCCAATTAATAGGGGCACCTCTGCTAATCCACCGACCATTGTAATCACGATCTAATACTTCCCGTGCATGACGTGAGTTATGCGCTGGGAAACCGTCATGCTGATACCATATACTTTGTCGAACGTCCAAGGCAATATCCTCATGTAGTATTGGTAGTTCCTGTTCCAAAAAATTTCGATATCTCATTCCATTCAAAGTACCTTCAATAAAATAAGGACCAATGAGTTTGTTCCCTGTGATTCCACACCAAACGTTAACTGACCAAGGACGTTGATGTTCAACTTGTCGTAACCAGTGGGGATTTTCTACACTCCAGTAATGCTTGTTATGCCGATTAATGCTACCATGGTTTGTGAATGTAGCCTCATCTGAAAATAGTATATTAGCAAAGAACTTGGGATCACTTTGCAGTTGTTGAAGAGCCCATTCACAAAATATTACTCGATTACGAAAGTCTTCGCCATGAAGTTCTTGATGCAGTGAAATGTGATATGGATGATACCTACAACGATGCAATATCTTCACAATACTATCTAGGGACATTCCGTAATTGCGTTGTAATTGCCCAGTGCTTATCTGTGGGTTTTGGTGAACAGCTGCTAGTACAGCTATTTCATTAGCTTCTCCTGTAACAGTTGTTCTTCGTTTCCTTTTCTTGGTTTGTACGCTGCCATCAGAGATAAAGGCATTCAAAATTTTGTAAAAAAAAGAACATTATCTGGAAACCGCTCAGCATACAAGGCAACAGCATCATCAATATTTCTTCTATATTCAACATAAATCAGAATCATTTCAATTTTTTCTTCTACGGTTGCACGATTCATTGCCCACTTGCAATTCTGTTCTACTATAGAAATGAAGGGTAGATGTGCAGGCAATAAAACCTACTCACGTACAATGAAAGTTTTAGAGATGCTTTCAGTTCTAATTCTGAAAGATAAGTGAAGTCTGATCGCACTGCACTGCTTTTTATGATACAGCAGTCCCCTTTTCGTTTTGTCGGAGGAATACAACGTTGAGAATGGGCTTTCCCATTACAAGTTATGAAATAATTGCCTCTCCCACTCTCGCAGCGTGGGGCTGGGGGGTTAATTCAAGTGTCGTTGGATAGCATTTTGATAAATATCAAATACGTCTACGTTTTTATTTCTCTGATTTCATATGATTTTTTATTTCTTGAGATATCCCCAATTTTCAACGATGTTTTACCCATTTTGATTTTTGTCGATTACAACGCCATCTGCGAGCAACCCCGACGTACAGTACATCAAATCAATGTGAAATTTTCAGGAGAATCCGAATTTGCAATAAAAAATGGGGTTCCTATTTAATGTTTTTCTTCTCAACCCCTCACATCATAGGGGGTGGGGGGGTCGAGTTTGGTGTCATTGGATGCCCCCCTTCAAGACGAACAAATTTTAATTATAAAGTTTTTTGATCCGATTTGTAGTTTTCGGGATATTTCAATGTCTTCAGATAAAATGAACACCCTGTATATCAGCGATGTATGGCACTGCAATACTATAGTACACATGATTCCTTAAGTGTTACACAGGGACATGTTCGATATGGTTTCTCCCGCTATCGGCAATGTACTGAAAACGCAATATCGCATGCTCAACAACAACAAATAGAATATCACTCCTAATGTTGCGAATACGGCGTGTAAAGCTGATCTGCAAGTCCTCAAAGGTAACTAGATGTTCACGATAGATAAGGTCTTGAGATGCCCCCACAGTCAAAAGTCACAGGGGTTAAGATTCGGCGAAAGTGCTGGGCACATTGTATGAAAATGTCATCGGTAAAAGTAGTCCAAAGCAAGTGCTTGGCAGGAATGGCGACGTGAGGTGGAGCTGTGGAAATGTGGGAATGACCTATTTGGCTAACAGACATGCGTAACGCTGGGCAATAACTGTGCGGGTGATGGGACCCTCAGGACCGAGTTCTTCGAAAAAGAAAGGTCTGACGATGAATGTGGATGTGAAACCCACATCAAACGGTGATCTTCGATGAAGTGACAACTGTCACAAGACGTGTAAGTCCCAAATTCTGGTTATTCACATCACCATGCAGATAGGCCTAGAAGTCCAGAAAACATTCCATGATTAGTCGGCTTCCAGTTCAGTTCCAGCAAGAAACTGCAGGGCAAATGTTTCAAGTGCACCTTGTGAAGAGTCGATAGTTGCAGAACATTGAAAATTTGTAGGAGTACCAGCGCAAAATTTGTCGTAGAACTTTGTGAACAGTCCTTACGGTTTGTCTAATGACCGTGCAAGACGCCGTGCACTGCTGCTTCTCACGTGCTGCTTCTCCTCCACTGTTTGCTGGTGGACAGTTTTCAGTCCTCTCCTAGGTTTTCCTTGTAAGGAACCTGTCTCTTCAAATTTCTGGATATGTTTCGAACGCCATTTCCGGTCATAGGACCAGTTTTTAGAACCTTTACTGTTCTAAACTTCCGCAATGCTTTTAAGGCACAGCTGTTATTTTGATAAAACAGGTTCACAAGAAGTGCGCGATCCTTTGGTAACATTGTCATTCTGCAAAGAAGTGACGCATTCATCAACTGTATACTTTTAAAGCAGTTTTCTATCACTTGTCTTGAGATGAGCATTTGTCATTTGAATCATCCACTTAAGTATTTCAGCACCATATATCGCCCTTGCTACCAACTTCGGAAGTGTTTTTTTTTTTTATGTGTGTGCGCCAAACAAAATTCCATCGCCACGAATGTCCTCATTTGAAATGTGAAGTCTTTCCGCTGATTGGTTCTCCAGTTACATCCTTTCGAAATGTGAACTTTAATTATGAACACCTTGTATTTTCGCATTTGTTATTTAACTTTTAAGCACCACTATAGCAATTTATGTTGTATTTCAATAATTTTACTGATTTATGATAGTATTAATTTCATGAAAAGATTAATTAAAGTTCATTATAGATTAAAGATGCATTTTCTTATTATTTTTCGGTTTTTATTGACTTGTATTTTTTCTTACATAAATATTGAAGACATTAACAAAGTTAGTTTCTGCTATTCCAAAAATGCGGTAGAGATTATTTATAGAAAGGGTGTTATTTAATCTAGAAGTAGACCTTGTTTCCATTTCAAAATTAATTCTTTTATTAACAAACTTCATTACACTGTGGATCGGATCGACCATTCCCATTATTATGCTTGGGATCTTATAATATTAATAAGATAATAATTTATAAATAAGTTTTCTGAAAGCTCCTATGATATCTATTTGATATGAATTATACTCTCCGCCAAAGTGAGTATTTGATATGAATTATACTCACCGCCAAATTTAAAATATTGATAAATCTTTTGAACTTGATAATTATTTTGATGAAAAGTTGAGTTAATTGAATTTTGATTACGATATCATGTTTATTAACATACTAATTTTGTATTCCCTTTGAAGTAATTGAGTCTCATTAAAAAATAATAAGGGTTACCATAATTTCCAGAGTTGAGCAACGATCTCTGACAGTTCAATTGCAAATTCCGAAATCAATTCATTCCAATTTCAGGATATTCACATTTGCAAGCTGTAACTTAATCTTGATTAATAAAATCAGAGTTTTGTTAATTAGAGCATTTTATCTAATAAATGGATTAAATTGGAAAAACCGAAGTTCTTGGAATATTTATTACAGTAGACTCTCGATAAGTCGAACTTCGATATATCGAAAACCTTGATATGTCGAAAAATTATTTTTCCCCTTGATATTACATATTCACCTAATGTTAATTTTAATTCTTATGTCGAAGAGTATTCATTCAAAACCTTGTTATGTCGAATATTTTTCGAAATAAAAAATGAATTTTTCAGGAAAAATCGCCGTTCAGTTGTATCGAAGCAAATAGAGGTATTTTTTTCAAGAATCTCTCACACCCTTCATTATCTCTCTGAGAGGTCAAGGACGATTCCGATAAATCCATCTGGTCGATAACTCCATCTGGCGAAAGGAGGGTGCGAGCGTCCGCTACTATGTCTTGCCAGTCATTTGTTACATTGTGGCTTAGGCGTGTTGTTCTAAATTGTTAAGAATTTACTGCATATGGTTAAGTTAGTCGGCGAAAAACGTTAGGGAAGTTATAAAACGTGTCAGTGAATCGCCAGTTGTCTCAAAAATGGAATGTTCCAAAGCTAAAGATACTGTCCACATACTACGACGCTTCATAGAATGCTCGGATAACGTGGAAAACGATGACTTTGCCGCTATTTTCAAATAGAAAAATTGGTTGAAGAACAATTTCAAAAGAGATGTCGCCAGGCCACGATACTGGACTTTTTTAAGAAATTCTAGCAATGTAAGTTCCTTGTATTTTGCTAATTCTTTTCAATTTAATGTAATTATTTTCGACTACTTTTAAAAATTCAAATTATCATTGATATATTTAGATTTATTGACAACTATCTTTACATATTTAGAGTTATTGTCAACTATCATTACATATTTAGAGTTATTGTCAACTAACATTACATATTTATACTTATTCTCATCTATCAAGACTCTAATTTTTAGAATATTATTCCGTATCTTGTGTTTTTACGTGAAGTTTTGGTTATGACCTTGTTATCTCGAAAACTCGCTATCTCTAATTTTTTTTAGCGTCCTTTCAACTTCGACATATCGAGAGTTTACTGTACTTACTTTCCATATATAAGGAATTTAGAAAAACTTATATAATCCGGTATATAGAACTACTTAAAATGAGTTTTTGTTATAGTGAAAAAAATAATTTAAAATTACTTTAAGTGCCATAATAAGTGATCATTCCCAAAAGTGATCATTTGTTAAATTAGACCTCCTATAAAGCAGCTAGTCGAAGAATACAGAGAAAGTATGGATGTAGCATTATATTATTAGAAATCATTGTTATAATCGAGAGGGAAGGAAGTTATCTTTGAATCAATGAGCAGATCTTCTTGAAATTCCTTATATTGGAAGAGCTTTTCAAAAACATTAATCTTTCTCCGAAATACTTTCTATAAAATTAAAGAAATGGAATCTCACTTAAGATTCACTCACTTAAGATTTCAAATGTAAGTAATTCAATTAAATTAGCTTTAATTCAATCGATTTAGAAATGAGAGGCCTCTACACTCGTTGGTATTGGTAACAATCTGAACTACTTCATTCCACTAAAATTAGTTTATTAAAACATAAATAAATAAATAAAATAAAATTATTTTTCTTAAAATATATTGTAGTTTCAATTACTTTAATCTTCTTTCAAAGGAAGTTAAGATCATAAAAATATGTAAAAATTTAGTATTTTTTGAAGTAATGAATGGTTTCTTTTCAAAGTTAGCATCTATTGTAACGAGGAATTTTATATTTTCGATGTGAATTCCAAAGGAGAAATTTGCAGT
>JAFIDM010009631.1:211942267-211967335 GCA_023159025.1 Thereuonema tuberculata | reverse complement strand
CATATGCTTTGATTTGATTAAATTAGCCAGATATACACCATAACATAATATATATATTATGAGAGAGAGAGAGAGAGAGGTAGAAAGAGAGCTTACTTTTTCAGCTCTCAAGATGTTTCTTTCATCCTTTATTCCAATTCTTTCTATCCATCAGTGGTTTTCTTCCAGCCTTGTCTCTCCATACCTTAGCCAATTTATTTGCTGCTTTCTCCCTGTTGTTTTCTCTTTCTCGACATTGTACTGGTTGTCATTTCCACATCCTTTCTACCCACCAATTTGGTTCCATCCGTCTGAATCACTTTAGCCTTGTCCTCTCCATTTCCTCGAGTCCTTTTTTTTTTTTTTTTTTTTAAATTCATTTTTATCCGTATTTCTTTATTTATAATCCGTTGCAGTGTCGATTCTCGACAACTTCGTTTCAAAAACCCTCTTCAGCGAAGATGATATTTCTCTGTCTCTTTGGGCAATTTCTCAAATTTTCTGGATGATTTCATTTTCTACACACATAATTCTACTCAGTTAGGTATTACGGACATTATGGGGGATATATATATTCTGACATTAAATTCAAGATTGAACCTGAAAAGGACGATGCACTGCCATTTTTAGACATTTTAATTAAAAGAGAGGGACGAAAGTTCCAAACAGCAGTTTACCGCAAGCATACTGATAAGGGAGTAACACTCAACTTTTTATCTAGTTGTCCAGTTCGTTTAAGATTAATAGTAATAGTACGGCTGTTCATGGAGCTTTCAATCTGTGACCGTAGGGTAAAAAAAAAATGATTTTTGTACAATCGAACTTTTCACAAAAATATATTAAATAATTCTGATTAGATAGCAATCTAACAATTAAAAAATTAAAAAAAATAATTATACAATTGATTACTAACTAATGTAGTATCAAAAGAGTGGTTTGAATAAAGAATTAAAGTAGATAATAGTAAAATATTATGATCATCATAGTTCATTGACCTGTTCATTCAAGTACTTAGCACATATCATAACTCTTAAATAATCTTAAGATTCTTATAGAAACAAATTAATTCATAGCCTATCTGGTAATATAAATATACGAAGGGATCTATTTATATTTGTAGAAACTTAACGTGCCGTGAGAAATGATTAACAAAAGGAAAACAAGAACAGCACCTGAATAAAATAAAATTATCTTTCCGATTCAATTATGGGAAGGAATTCGTCCTTCAACGGACTCATCAGCCCAATCTGACGACGAAAATTTCGTCAGGACGAAACGGCCGTTCCCAATTCCTTCAATCATTCCCATCATTGAATCGGAAAGGCAATTTTATTTTATTCAGGTGCTGTTCCTGTTTTCCTTTCGTTAATCATTTCTCAAGGCACGTTAAGTTTCTCCAATTATTTTGTTAATTATTTTTTGTGAACCTTCTGTTCTTTTTTAATGCCTTTCATACCTACGAGTGTAAGAAAAGGTTCTAACATTTAATTTTCTTGTCTTTTCTTGTTTTGGGGGGGTCACTGCCGGGTTGGCGGGGACCTTTGCTAATAGGATCTTGCCTTTCTGATCCTGTTATCGGGGAAGGCGGGATTGGACTGATGAGTCCGTTTAGGGAAGAAACGGTCGTTCGCAATTCCTTCCCATAATTTAATCGGAAAGACAATTTTATTTTATTCAGGTGCTGTTCTTGTTTTCCTTTCGTGGATCTATTTATATCTTGTACAAAAGTTCATCCACTTATTTCATAGTTCGTTAGATGACTTATCTTCGTTAATACCATAGGCTAAAGTGTCAAAACACATTCTAAATTGTTCACTGAAATAACTACTATTATTTATACGAGATATTTACAATCTATCAAAGTTCTAAAGTTCTTGTCTATCACTTAAAGTCCAGATATTTAAAATCTAGTCCCATCAACCGCACGTTCGATGAACCTCGACGATCGTTGATATCTCCTGTTGAATCCTTCACATTGAATAAATTATCAAGAGTAAAGTTACTTCCTTTAAACTTGAATTCATGCGATCAGTCCTTTGCAATAATATCGAATCACTTTACCACAACTATATCCTTTTCCATTGGATCCTATGATGAGACAGCACATGCAACCTCAAGATAGCGTCCTTCTCTGCTACATAGTCTATCATGCAAAAACGTCTCCGATCCTAACTAAAGAATTCATAAATAAAGAAATATTCATGAGTGAAATAATTCTCTTTCATCGTTTACCTAACCTAAGATAGGTGAGACTTATTGCTCTACGGAATATCAAATTTCCGACGATTATAATACTTAACTTCTGCAAAAACATCTGGAAGGATGATGTATCCTTCTACATCCCCATGTCTAACTTATTTCCACACACCATCCGAACGTTGACAATTTCTCACATTGTCTTCTCCGTTCGCATTTTTTTCATTTTCCTTTTAATCGAGATTGCTATCTCATGAGATTTCATCATAGTAAACAATACCTTAACGATCCTTCGTTCTTGATAATGGTTTAACACTTCTGTATTAACGCAACTCTTTATTATCTATGATTGTTCAATTTTATCAATAATGATTTTTATATTGCCATGTGGTTTTTTTTCTTTAACTCTTTTTAACAAGCAATAACAATGTATCAAAAACTTTAATTCAAATTCATCAAATTTTGATCTCAAATGATTATCCCATTCATTTTATTAATAAATATGTATCTAGAATTCTTATGAATATTTATAATCCACCCATCCTTCCCATTCAAAACAACAACCTCTAACATGTCGCTATTCCCTTCCATGAACAATTATTCCCCGCTTAGAAAAAGGTTCTCCGACTTTTTGGTATCGTTTTAACAGCTCATACCCGTGACTGTATCGAGAGGGTTATTAATTCATCCCTAACCCCCATCCCAATCCCAGGGGTCTGATTTATGCCCTTAAATGCTTAGATAACACTTGCCAGTACATAGGGGAAATGAAGCAATCTGTATAAAAACGGATTAACCACCACATTTATGCATTACGGAGTTCCGATACCAATTATTTGACCGCAGCACATTATGTAGAGTGGGCATTCCATAGATTTTCCGAATTTCACAATCTATATTACTAAAATCTTTTATTTCTCAGTCTATCTGTCTGTCTGTCCGGAGCAATTTTCTGTGAGAATGGAAAATAGAAATAATTTTTACAATTAAACATCCACGACAGGAACCGAACCTGCAACTTTCTGATCCGAAGTCAGACGTCTTATCCATTAGGCCGTGGGGACTACAACTCTCTTCATATCGTTTTTTACTTATCTCTCCTTTCCCTTCCCCCATCAATAAGAATGTATTCAATCTTTTTTTTTGAATCTCAAGATTGTTTATTTATCTCCCATCCGTCAGTTTATTTGTAATTCGAAACTGACAATTAGAACTATAATTGCCGAAAAGTTGCAATATTTTAAATATTCTTACTTAACCAAATTCTATATGATATTGAAAAATAAGCGCGTGTGCACGGCAGATGTTGGAGTAAAGAAAACGGAGTCAAGAAAGAAAGAAGCACTCTTTTTATGAGGTGGAATACTGAAAAATCACTATTTGTAACTCAAAAACCATCAATATTTGTAACTCAAAAGCCACTGAAAAGTGTCAATTAGAATAAAAATGAGAGACAAAAAAGAAAGAAGCAGTACTTCTATTAGATAGAATACTGAAAATTCACTATTTGTAACTCAAAAACCATCAATATTTGTAACTCAAAAACCATCAATATTTATAACTCAAAAGCCACTGAAAAGTATCAATTGGAATAAAAAAAATGTGGTGACAGAATGTAAGTGTTTAAAAGAATCTGGTTTGGTGAAAGAGAATAAATCAAATATTTATTCTCATAAAGAACTTGCCACAAGAAATTGGCAAACATCGCTAATAGCCAACAATCAAAAGGCACGCGCCTTGCGGCTTGCAGAAGTGGTCTCGTGCTGATTGTTGGAAGCGAGCGAGCAGTAAGTTTCTCCCCAGACAGCAAAGAAGCAAGAAGTGTTTTTGTTGCTAATAAGTGCGAACGTTTACGACCAAAATAAGAACTTCCCGTGAGTATGTAGTTATGGTTATCGCTAACTCTGCGAACAGTGAGGAAAGACTTTATCTGTTGAAGCTTAACTGTAATATTTTCCTCACAAAAAAGATTCAAGAATTAAAGAAGCAGTAGACTATTTCATTAGGTAGAATACTGAAAAATCACTATTTGTAACTCAAAAACCATCAATATTTGTAACACAATAGTCACTGAAAAGTATTAATTAGAATAAAAATGAGAGTCAAAAAAGAAAGAAGCAGTACTTCTGTTAGGTAGAATACTGAAAAATTACTATTGTAACTCAAAAAGCACTGAAAAGTATCAATAGGAATAAAAAAAGAGAGTCAAGAAAGAAAAATGCACTATTTCTATTAGGTAGAATACTGACACATCACTATTTGTAACTTAAAAACCACTGAAAAGTATCATTGCAATAAAAAAAGCCAGTCAACAAAGAAAGAAGCAGTATTTCTTTTAGTTAGAATACTGAAAAATCACTATTGTAACTCAAAAACCACTGAAAAGTATCAATTGGAATAAAAAAAGAGAGTCAACAAAGAAAGAAGCAGTATTTCTATTAGTTAGAATACTGACACATCACTATTTGTAACTCAAAAACCACTGAAAAGTATCAATTGGAATAAAAAAAAGAATCAAGAAAGAAAGAAGCAGTATTTCTATTACGTAGATTACTGAAAAACACTATTTGTAACTCAAATACCTGGAATCACGTCAAAGTCAAGAACTTACCGTATTATGCGGCTCTTCAACCAAGATGACCAGAATCAGAGAAATTTTGCCGAACATTTGCTCAGAATCGGAGACAATCGAGAACCACATAAAGAAAGAATGGTAACATTGCCTGATAATCTTTGCAGCAAAATAGAACAATTCAACCAGCTCATAGAAAAAATATCTTACCTGAAATAAATGAATGGACAATTCTAACTCCAAAGGAAGAGATTGTCGATAACGTCAATCGAGTGATAAGTCAAAGAATACAAGGTGAGATTAGAGAGGATTTAAGTGAGAATAAAATTGATACTTCTGATAATCCACAACACGAATATCTCTATCTGCCTGAATATCTGAACTCATTGAATCTCAGCGGTATTCCTCAGCATCATTTGTCATTGAAGATTGGATCTCCAATAATGTTGTTGCAAAACATCAATCCCAAGTTTGGACACTGAAACTGAACTTAACTTAAATATCATTCATTCGATAATGATCTCATAGAAGCCGAAATTATAACAGGAACTCACAAAGGAGATTTTGTTTTCATCCATAGGATGTCTATGAAACCAAACGATAATCTACTTCTATTCAGTTTCACAAGAAAGAAATTTCCGATCAGGCCTTCCTACACGATGTTTATCAATAAAGCTTAAGGGCAGACTCTAAATAAAGTTGCCATCTATTTGGAGAACGTTGTCTTCACTCACGCACAACTTTATGCCTTTGAGTCACAAGTCATCAGAATTTGGTTATCTTCCCTCGAAAGAATAGTCACAATCAATTCGTCGCCAAGAATTTCGTATACAAGCTACGATCTTCATTCATCATCTATATCAACAAACATCCATCTCAACAAATCTCTTCTTCAAATATCTATATCAATCAATTTGCACACGGGTAATGGCCTAGTTTTATGTAAAAAGGAAAATCATTTCCTCAGGAAATGTAAGGAGTCTGTGCACATTCTCACCAATGAGCTTTGCTACAACGACTGTATATCTGTTAAAACCAGTATTGGTTTAAAAAGAAAAGTCGGATGCTGACCTCGATCAGAATTACTTCCAACCCTCCCTAATTTACCTACTCCAATTTTTTTTTTCTCATATAGGTATCCCATTCATTACTACAGTTCTGCAGGTGATCTCATGTGCCGATCTGAGTAGAAGGTACGCGCCGATAGCCACGAGCAGATGGAAGATTATTCTTCTTCGGATTCTTCACGGTTCAGTGATCCACTATCTGGTGTCGTTCCGATCGGCCAACGTGTTTCCTACCTCTTTTATTGGTTCCCGAGGTCCTTAAATATCCATTATGTTTGTCAAATTATGTTACTCGTCAATGTTCTGCTTGCCAGGACAAAACCGGTTGTTCTTATGTATTTTTAATTTATAAAAACTTTTTAATAGTCATGTGTGTTCAGCCGAAACTTTTTTAATGTTTTATACATGCTAAAACTTAATTGTTATTCAGTTCTTACTTGGAACTGTATAGTAGGTTTTTTTTGAATTTATATAAAATGGCTTACTTATGTTTCCAGTTAGTGTTTACTTCTGTAATTTGTGTAATGGTGAATATATTGTCGAGGCAAATATGTCTGCTACCACTATCTCCATACTCAATCGTTGTTTCTTTTTCTATTGTTTTCTTTAGAAACTTTTCTTATTCTTTCTATAATTTTACTTTATATAATTTTCACATTTCTTCTTGAATCTTTTCTTAATCTTGTGTGAAAGGAATTTGCAATGAAGTCTACTGCATCTATTTGGTAAAAGAGTTGTCAAAAACTCATGATTGTAAACTCGTAAATACTTCCTTTCTGCTTAATCCAGTACATCCACGAAAACATGAGTAATATTTTATCTTCGATATAAAAAAAAAAAAAAAATACATTTCCTTGGCTGCGTTCGCAGAAGATTCGAATTTCTGCAAGTTATCGTTGTATCACATCTCTCCAATGTTGGTTCGTCTTTTGTTGAGTAGATCGATTATCCAAGTAATCTCGAAAATAACCTCGCTATCATCGCGACTTCATCTAGAGTCAGATTCTTTTATGAAAGGAAACTCATTGCTGAAAGGGTTAAACTCATCGAAGAAGAAATTTTCCGAAAATGCAGAATTTTCCTATTAAAAATTAATCTTTCCATCATTGAAAAAGGTTCTACATTAGAAATATCATACGTTTTTCAGTGCATGAGCAAAACAAAACCATGTACAGAAGGTCACAAAGAACTAGGAAACGCGAATTAAAACTGTGCAACGTTATGTATAATGTTTTAGTATAACAGAATATAACGACTTAAGCAAAAAAAAAAAAAAATAGAAGCAGTCTAATTGAAAGGACGACCTATTCGCATTAGACTCGTCCTAAAATGAATTTGCTAGGAAGGTTCTTTTCTTAATTACAAGTTGATTTAATGTAAAGAGTTGGGCTATTCTACACTATATTCCTTATTTAACATAAAAAATTTGGATTGCTAATAATATTTCTACATTACTTGGCAAAACTATTAACTAAGTATCAACATATTTTAATATTTCAAAGCTTATGCTGGGGGTTATTTTTGCGCCTCTTTATGATTCATTTTTTTTTTTTTTTTTGCCACCATAAAACAAAATATGATGTCTCGTATTAGTGAAAAATGGAGAGAGGTATGAAAAACGCACTAGGTCAGATTCAGAAAAACTTTTTTTACAAAAAAATATGGTAAACTTTCAAATACTTCATAGAAGCAACGACAAAAATAAAGTTAGTGTTAATTTGAAAGGAAAACAGAAGCGACATCGCATGTGATAGATTAAGTCTAGGGTTAAGATTTAAGCTGTTAAATTAGGATTCTGATATCAGAAATAGCTGTTAATAGCTGTTAACCATTGCCATTTTTCCTATCAGTTCTATTTATAATAAAACAATAGTACGAACTAATGCTAGTAATGCTAAGCATAATGATAGAAAAGATTATTGTGCAGAAGTAGCGATCAAAAGCAGCTTTTTAGTTATTGCTATGGTACGTAGATGATCCATAGTAAATTTCTATACTACGGTCTTGAAATATTAATGTCTCAAGATCATTGTAATTGTAATCTAAAATGTAAAACACAATGGTATTAAAATAGTTTAACGTGTGGAGCATGTCTTATAAAATGAAATAAAAACACCACACTGGATAAAAATTATCAAAAAACTGTATTTAAAACATACTATTACACAAGCTTTCGACCTGAACCAGCAGGTCTTTTTCGAGTGGGTTGTTAGAGAAATGAATTGGGGAATATAAAGACGAATTGATTTAACCGCAGCGACATGTGATGAACGAGGCGAGTCCGTAATAGTTGACAGAAGGCCTCAGACACAGCGTGGATGGAAGGTGTAAGCATAAGCTTACAGAAAACTTTTAGATGGAAAAAAAACCCCAAAAAAAAAAAAAAAATATTATAAATGTAAACCCACTTACATATATATGTAAACACACATGCATATAAGTAAAAAAAAAATGTGTAAACAGTATTGATGAGATTAACAAAGATAAATTACATACCCTTATGGAACCCATATTGTGCCATTGTCTGGACTGATAATACGTCATTGTAGCAGTTAGAGTCCATTAAAATGTGGTAGGACTCTTTACACTTCCGGAATATGTCATTGATATGATCATGGCAAATGATATGATAATTGGCAAAATCCAATGTATGGCCTGAATCACGAATATGACAAACACTATAATAATTGAAATCAGGACAACGGAGAGCCTGAGAGTGTTGGGCTATGCGCTTCTTAATAAGTTGTTTGGTTTTGCCTATGTATATGAGGGGTCGTTGACGCAAGGTAGTGCATAAACCACCCCTTTAGGGTTGTCATGAGAAACAGAACGGTCTTTAACAGTAAGGAACTTGCCTAAAGAAAGAGTAATAGATGACGTCAGAACAATATCAAACCTGCGTAAAATCCTTTGAATAGCCTGCAAAGTAGCAGGATGAAAAGGAATGGAAATGTACTGACGTGATCTAGGAGGCAGGTTAGGAATTGAATTATAAATTCTATTAGTGTGTAATGCCAATTGATGATGAACAAAGGAAGCTGGGTAATCATTTAGAAGCAAAGTATCTTTAACTTTCTTAACCTCATCAAGAAACAAATGAATAAGAACTAGAAATATTGAACGCCCTACGTACCGCCATGCCGATGATATTTCTCAAGGAAAGAGGACATGCCGAATTGAAATTTAAAGTAAGACCAATATTGGTTGCCTTATGAAAGACAGATGAATGGAAACCTGATTCAGTTCTGGTTACCGATACAGCCACAAAACCCAAGGTATTATTAAGTTCCTCTTCGATTTTAAAAACAATGTCTTCATGAATACCTTCTATTATATTTTTAACACCGTATTGGATATCGTGACTGGCATAAAATGTAAGATCATCGATATAGCAACAGTAAAGCGGAAAATGAATTTGCACGTAATCAAATAAAGTAAAAGTCGTGTCTTCAATAAAAAACATACAAATTTCAGCAAGTAATGCAGAAGCAGCCAATCCCGTAAATAATCCAACTGATTGTTTAAATATACTGTCGTCGAAACAAAATATTTGTATATCGTACATAGATTGGATAATGGGTAATAAGTTAACATGGATGAAGATTCCACAAAATTCCTATAATGTTTGTCATAAAATGATGGAACGCCTTAGCCATTAGATCAATAGAAATGGACGTAAAATGGAGTCTATATCTAATGAAAATAAAATAAAATTGGCATGATATTACAAAGACTTAATTTTATCAACAAATTCAACGCTGCGCTGTTTGAAACATCAAATTTAGAACGAATATCAAATTTAAAGAATCTAACATATTCTATATTATTTCTGACAGTACCTTTATAGCTGAGGAAGTACAATTATTTCCATGTCGTCCAATCGTTAATTGTACTTTCTCGCTATAAAGGTAGTATCGGAAATAATATATGTTAGATTGATTAAATTAGATTAACCTTGAATTTCAGAAACCCAAAATTCCAAGAAAAGACAATCACAAGACAATCACAATCATAGTAATAGGTCCTATTACCATGACGTCAATCAGCAGCGACTTAGGCATGCAATAGATGGTGCTGGGTTAGTATATTTTATTGTGGCCGCAATAAGCCAACGCCACCTAGATATACAATAAGCCCAGTTTCGAATATTGGTCATTGCAATGCTTGTTTTGTTTATTTGTTTTTTTTTTACATTGTTTTAATTTTTTTTATTTTATCTATTTTTTTCCTTAATTATATTTTATATTTTTTTAATTCATTATATGTAGAAAATAAAGAGGTGTCGCTTGGTTTCGTGTACACTATCAAACAATTTTTTTGCCTTGTTTTATTAAGAGTAAATTATCCTTTGTATATCTATTCATCATTAATGGTAATAAACAGAAGAAAACTAACACGCGCACAGATTCAATAAGAGGTTTAATAAATATTAATAATTTTTTAATAAAAGAAAAATTTTAAATTATATTTAACTATAGTAATGATACACTGGAGAAATGTGAAGTTTGAACTTTTTCTTTTTTTAAGATAGATTGGGAAACTGCAATTATTAAAACTGCATTTCTAAGTTCTACAATTTTTTTTAAAACAATATGGAAAATTCAAATTTAGACGAATGGATATTGAAAGATTTTATTGAGACTTCAATATTCATGTTCGAACGCATCCTTTCTTAATAAAAAGTCTCCATTATTTGGATCAAGAAAATCTTTTCTCTTTGCGAAATTAATTTTTTATTCCTCGAGAGATTCTTCTTCTTTCGATTTAAATATTAAGAAAACTCTGTAATGATCGTTTTGCTCTGAGCCATTTTTCTTGACGGTTCTTTACTCACACGAAAAGGGTTTATAGAATTTTGATAGCAGTCTCTCTTGAACGCAATCTCTGTTGCCAGAATCTATTCTAATTTTTATAACCATCGTAAACGATCCTGCCTACATGATGAAGTCTCCAGCGGCCACCCCGTAGTTTCGTCTCTGGAGAGTCGTACTTTTACTGTTACACACACAAGCGCCACACCTCCGAGACTCGTAAAATTCAAGCAAATCCATCCGGCGTCTCTGGAGGTCGACATTAATCCGTCCTACGACGGTGACATATTTGTCACACACCACGAGTTTACAGCTTTGCGACCTATATTTCAGCTTTTCCGTTAAGACAAAGAAATATTACAATAACTTTCGAGATAAAAACTTTTTCCGTCTAAAACAGTATTGGATAAATAATCTTTGTTTCCAAACATTCAGAATTGTAGAATTATTAAGAAAAAAAATTGAATATATTTGGTATCTGTTATTAAAATAAAGCAATCCTTAAATTTTGAAAGATACATGATGTACTAAAAGTACACAATCTTGTTTCAAAATAATTCCTGAGTCATAGAAAAAGATTGCATTATAGTAAAACCCCACAAATTCTGGGAACTGGTGCTTTTCAGTAAAAATAGAAATAAGTAAAAATAAAATGAAATTTGCAGAAAGATATAAAAGATTCAGTTGTTGTAGTTTTCATACTTCAAAATAAATAATAAAGTCTAATCGCTTCAGAATTTTAAAATTAAAGCTACATGACTTAAATTTAAGTGAAAAATTTTGAAAGCTATATAAAACTTTCAAATTCAATTATTTTGACGGGCAATTTTTTTTTTTTTGTTACAATAAATTTTATTTACGATTTATTAGTGATTTAATGTGATTTCTGGAAATTTATTCTAAAGTAAAATTTAACTTCAATACATTTGAAATCAAAATTATTTTCAAAATTGTTTTCGCCTTTTCATCATTTAATCGATGCTTAGTTAAAAGCATTTAAAATATATTAGTGTTGCATTTTTTTTCTTGTACTGTATTTTTGTATTAAAGCGTTAATTTCCAATTATGGGAAAAAATGTTATTCGCTACTGACTTCATATCCCGACTTTTAATTTGAGATTCCTCTCAAATCATTAATTCATCTGATGGAATCAATAAACATATTTTAGTTTTATTCCAATTTAAGTATTATAACTGAAATATTCTTTAAATAAAATTTAACGTGTGCTGAATTCATTAACAAAATAAAGAAAAGGCAAACACACAAGACTAAAGAAATTGCATTTAGATTTTGTCTAGTTTGTGGAGAATTTTGAAATGGAATTGATAAGTTAAACAAATTTTAATTTCTAATGCTTATCCAGGTCGCTTTGTTGATTTCCATATTAAGGAGTCAATTAACCACGTTCATGAGTCATTTTACATATAGTCAAGTGTACATCAAAAATAAGTTGAGGTGAAACCAGGAGCACTTTGCGATATCTAGGCTATTCCCAAATGATTTCTAACTCAGCCAATGGACATTGAGCAAAAACTAATCGAGGGTTAAATGAAACACCATTTGCTGATGATGGAACATATCTCCATTTAGTTGGCCGTCTCTCGTTACGTCTGCAGCCGGAAGCCAAAGAGTTCATTCAGTGATATTATGATTGGTTTTGTCCATCTGTTCACAATAAATTGGCTGACAGGAGTTAGCAAAAAATTGTGGCCTATATCATGCTGCAAATAAGACTAGGTTAAAACATTTAAAACACACACCCCCAAAAAAATATGAAACCTCTCATGGCATGCAGCGTATTGAACGACAGTCCGTGTAACTGCACACTGAATCCACTAACTGCCGTGCATCCTACGCCACGATCACACTGGTGCACAGGACTCAGACTGGATACACGACAGTGAAATAGACGATGCAATTTCTCCCAATGAATCACTGCCAGTCTCCATATCAGTAATTGAAATCAATTTTAGGCTCTGATATATCCTTGGGCATGCACTGATTAATTAAGACTTTTCGATTGTTTTTAGTACTTATTATTTTTACTTGATATCAAAATAATTTTAATGTTAATTTTACTTTTTAACTTTGAACTTCGATTATTTGATTATGTATCTGAATTACGAGAAAAACTTATTTTTAATTTCAGATTTTGATTTTCTCTTAAGATCTAAATTTCGATTATTTGTACCTACGTATAGTATCAAAAGATATCTGCAATATCAAATCACAACGGATTGTTGTAATTTTAGATTTTGATTCTATTTTTTAATATTGTATTAGATTATTTGATTTTTTAGTATCTCTACAAAGATGTAAAAAAGATTTAAATTTCATTTTTATGCTTAAATATTAATCATTAAAATGTAAACTTTTTAGGATAAATTACAAAATTGTTAATATATTTACTAAAGGTATATTAAACTTTAATAAGAATTAAAATAGATTCAGATTTCTGCTTTTTATTTTTGGTTGTTAACTAATTGCCTAGAGATCAACAGACACAATTGATTTTCTATTGTTAAAAAGGTCTTATAAGACCTTTTTCCAGTTAAAGTATAAAGTTCTCTATCAATTCTGCGACTGATTATAATTATAAGACAGTGACTATGTCCACTTTCTTTTTACAAAGTTCCCTCACAAAACTGATGGATCGCAAATTGTGTGAGCTCATGCTGGATGAAACCTTCCATCAGTCGATGTTCAATTGGAAACGTCGGCATGGTTGGCGGATAAGAAAGTGACAGAAACCTTTATGGACAATAATAAATCAGAGAACATAGATTTTCTGGGTAGACCAGTGTTATTAAACGATTTAGTCGTTGAACTGATTGAATTGAATAGGAGTTCTGAACTGATTCTTATAAATACTTACAGTTAAAAATGTAAATTGTAAAAAAATAAATCTAAATGTAAATTGTAAATTTTTACTGTAATTTGGGAGGGGGCGTGATATTGTGATTTGATATTAGGGAGTTCACAAGATTGTAAAAAAGTGTGACAAGTGTGTGGAAAGGGGGTCGAAAATAACAAAAGTAGTGACGTTTGAGGGGGTGTGATGTAGTTTATGGACAGCCCCTAATATCATTTGAATGGTTTTTAATATCTATTCATTCATTCACAAGTAGATGACACTTTAAAAAATATAAGTATGCAAGAAGAGTAAGTATGTGTTTGAACCTTCACATATTTTCCTGGAGAAGAATAAATTATCCGGGCTCTTACAGACTTGTGCAAGTCCTTACCTGCCCCAGCATTACTCTGCTTGTAGATCTGTCTTCCTTTTTAACACTTTAGCCTGCTTCTACCGCTGAGCCAGAGCACTACATTATATCTTGCAAACGTCTTAATGATGAAAACAGTTTATATGATAATTATACTATAAAATCTAACTGAAAGGCTGTGATACCATTAATTAAGAAAGTCTGTAAACTCTACTTCGGTTGAAAAGTAGTTGACTAGAGGAAAGGGTGGATACCTTACAGTAGTCACATATTAAGAAGATGGTTGAATGGATCTCGGAAATCAATTCCATTTGCTATTCCAATGGAAAGAGATCAAAAAGATCATCTGGCTGATTGCTACTTCTGTTCTAATGTTCTCCCTTAAGATTCTGGAATGAACATCACTTATCTTAACTGAAAGGTCGAATATCAATCTTATTATTATTATTATTATTATTATTATTATTATTATTCGAATATCGGGGCTTTCTTTCAGTAATTAAAATTAATTATTAAGAAATGAAAAACCAAACACTGTACATAAATTAAAATTCACGCCTTTGAGGGAATCAGAGAATCAGGATCGGCCGATAACATAATACATAATACAAAAGATATGGAAATCACCTTCGCTCCCGAAAGTGACTCCCAAACAAAATAAGAAACAATAAAATAAGTGCTCAAGTGCACACAAAAAACCTCTGGCCTAACGATCATGTGCACTTATTTTTTTGTTGTTTCTTAATCAAGTTCTCAATGTCATGGAAGTACACAAAGCCTGAAGAAAAAAAGGCGTTTCTAAACTTGAGAACCAGCTGCCAGAAAAATGGTCAGTTATGTCCTTTCTGCAGAAAGATGAGTTCTAATGTTAATCAAATGGCTAGATATAGAAAATGTTAACTTTCAAAAAAATGGTCTGAAAATCCTTTTAACTACAGTCGGCATTTTAACTTTTGGGAAATTACTGCTTTTTTCTCATCATCAGAACATGATGTCTTCAACTCCCTTCTTCTTATACATCTGATTTCTTAATTAAATATACACACACACAAATTACCTTGCCTGGAGAAGAACATTAAGCACAAAAGCTTCTTTAAGAAAGCTATATAGGCAACAATGTACACTGCATGCTCAATTGAAAGTGGACACCTTTGGTATGGAACACACGCTTTATTGACAGCGTGTCTAATAGCGCGTATTGTGCCTTTTGCCCTAAGCAGAGCATCCACCGCGATGGCATGCTCTCCACCAGTTTCTGATAGCAAGCAACCGGTATTTTCTAATAGCAAGCACACCCTCACACCACCACCGCCAAACTTCACTATTGGGATGGCACACTCAGGTAGCAGCCGCTCCCCTGGCAAACGCCACATCCAGGTGCGCCCCTCCGATCGATAGTGTGAAGCTTGATTCGTCGCTTCACATAATGATCTTCCAGCGGTCCGTCGACCAAGACCGTCGCTCTTTACTCCAGGCCACACGACGCTGGGCGTTTCCAGGGGTGATGTTAGGCTTCTGGGCAGCACTGGTGTACCCTAAAGCATGGAGCTCCCGACGAGTTGTTATGGTACTGACAGTTGTTCCCGTTGCCTGCTGGAAGTCCTGCCACCGTTGTTCCACTGAAACAGCCCTGTTCTGCCATACCAACCGCTTCAGGACCCTCCGGCCACCTCCATGATGTCGTGTTTCCACTACTTCACGTCTCCTTCATCCACGGTCGACTTTGGCAGGTTCACTAATGTGGCAGCCTATGACTATTCCACGTTGAAAATCGCTCAGCTGCTTTGATGGTGGCATTTTACCTCAGCACGGGGTTAGACACCAAATGACTCCAACTACACATGATCGCGTTGTTTTATAACGAATATATTCAAATTATTGCCCGAATTTGCATGGGTTGTTCCACTATGGAAGGTGTCCACTTTCAATTGAGCAGTCAGTGTATATTAATAATAAGTTTGGATTTGAATGATAGTTATTAAATTAAAGGTATTAAATTAGCTTTCTAGAACCTTCATAACTTAACAAATAACAAGTCCGATATTAATTTAAAATAATATAAACATAAATCTGGTTTTGATTTAATTGGTCTAGCTGAAATCAGCATATCGTCTAGAATTATTGAACAATAACAGATCATTGAAAGATTACTCAAAACTTTTTTATTAAAATTCGATAATTCAATAAATAAAAGGGAAAATGAAAAGAGCTAACGTGTGCTTTAGCACCACTTTACATTGTCTAACTAAAATGTATGGATTATTCTCAACATCAAAGCATGCTGTGCAATATTCAATATCCTGTGCCATCAGACCTGTGCAGCACAAGGAAGATCTTCCAGTTCCAACATCACACGTAAACTGGATCTTAGATGATAATGGCAATGACGTTGGTAATGATAAACCAGTCGCTAACAATGATCAGGACTTTGAACCTTCAACATCAAATGAGCCGCATCTGATCTCTCACTGACTTAGTTAGTGAACTTTTGGGATAACGATTGCAGAGTAAAAACTTGCGTCAGAAGAATGCTACCTTTTCAATGTTTTATTCATTAGATGATCTGGCTCAGTATTTTGCTTCAGATGGCGATTTGATTTATTGTATGATATTGGAGAAGTTAAGGCTGCATTAGGACACGATCAATAGTCTAATGAGGGAATTTTCGTATATTCATCTAAATACAATATTAACGCAGTTCTTCTTCGCAATGACAACAAGCATCCATCTCTATATATAGCTTACCCTTGCATAGAAAGAAGCTGCAGATACTTTGAAAATTACTAGACAAAATAAAATATTTAATATTCAAGTCTTGGTGACTTGAAAGTTATTTCAATATTGCTGGGTATGCAGTTGAATTATAAACTGCTGTTTCATTTGCGAATAGGATTGTCTGGCAAAGGACCAACACTACAAGATAAAGAATTAAGATGGCAATAGTAAAGACGGCGAGAATACAATGCACTGCAATAGTTAGTTCTTGTTGTAACCGTCGTTTTCAATAGTCAAATAGTAAGGACGTTCCTTTTATAACATATTGATGTCTTTTCATTTTTCTCTCATTTACCTTTTGCTAATTATCACACCAAATAATTACAGGCCCAGAATACGACTAACTGCATTCAACTTAGATAAATAACAAAACAAAATGAACATCTTCTATGTTGTAGGTGATCACGAAGACCGCCGAAAAGAACATTGAGAAATTAGCGAATCGTAATTATCATATACGTAGCATTGGGATGTAAATGTTTGAGCTGTAGAGCTGGAGGACATACTGCAGGCTACTCTTCGAAGGAAAAGGATAACAAGCGAAATCAAATTGCGAAGAAACGACCAAAGAAAAATATTCACAAGTGAAGTGAAAAATCATGGAAACTCAATTTCCCATTTTTCACTAAAAAAAACGAAACCTACAGTACAAGGATTTTCTTATTCTTAAATCTGAATTTAACCTTGATTCTGGCGGAACAACACATATTACAAGAATCATATAACTCAATGCTGATAAGTTAATGCCAGCAATATAGCCTTCAAAGATAAAGAATTTAAACTGAAGTATGTTCTCGTATATTCCGAGTTATTTAACGAAATATCACGTTCACGAATGCTGTCTCAAATAAAAAATCTTCATACATTTGATAACGAAGGCTTTATCATCAGGGACAAGGTGAGAATAATAGGATGTACAGGAGCAAAAGAAAACACGAAGATGAACTTTGTAAGTTTACACTGAAAACGGGAGAAAAAGTGAAATCTTCTAAATTTAACATTTCATTAATATGGCTTTAACAGCTTTTGCATGTTATAATACCAACACTAAAAGAAATAGAAGTTGCCAAGATTACCGAATATATTAAATAAAGAGGAAAGAAACTGTGATTCGTATGCAGTAAGAAAAGAAGCAGGACGCTCTTTTGCTAAAAAGGCAGATCGTGACAGAACAAGAATTTTAAAGAGAGCACTTCTTGATTTCTGCGGTGCTGTCAACCGATGAACTGAAGGAGACATAGGTGCTTTCTATGTTAATTGATGATTTCTCTCATTACAGCAGTACGTGGGCAATGAAAACAAAAGAATCTTTCAAAGATGGCGTAAAGAAACAGAACAGTAAACAAGTGAGAAATTAAAAGCAATTTTTCATTGACACAGATCGGAGTTCTTTAATAGTAACCGCGAGACCACTGCAATATGTTTTATTCCAAATTGCTATAACAAAAGGGATTACATGAAAACAAACAACGAGCAATAATGGATCTATCGAGAGCTACTCTACCGGATTGCCAGTTAGACAAGAAGCATACGCTGAACTCGCAACAGCAGCAATTCAAATTCGTAATACTTTTTTCACCCATCAAATTATTGCTGAGTACAAGCCAACTACGAGTCATTGGTTGCAAGATGTTAAGTTGGGATTCCTCAACCATAAAATAAACATGATCCGAAAATATGGAAGGTTACCTGATTGATTAAACTTCAGAGGATTTGGTTGGAGGAGTTGAGTATTGAAAACCGAGGCAATCATACTGTGGATAATCAATAAAACGGCGAAATATGACAAAACTAAGCAAATCTCCTTCACTTGCTTTGTGAGGGAGAAACGGAATCGCGCGCTTCAAATTCCAAGAAGCGTGAACCTTTCGTGAACGAATTCGACACAGGTCACCTGCAACTAGTGAAAAATTATTCTTACGCATTCAAGCAATTTACCTTAAATTTGCTTTCAGTCAACCTTTATCGTATGAAAAGCAATGAAGGGTCCGAAAGTCGATAAATGAAGAGAATCCAAGCAAGGAAGCAAGAAGAGTAACGAAACTCTATTATGAAATAACGTTTAAATATTGAGTGAACTGCATTCGAACCGAATTCCAATCAAAAGTATTTGGTTTACCTTTAAGAATGTTATGAAAACGAAACTGAAAAATCACATTGGTTGCAGAAGTATCTAGCATACTTGCACGAAATACATAGTAGAGTATGTTGAGACCTATGCAATAATTGCTAGTACTGATACAGTGTACAGCAGTGCAGCAAAAATGATTTTCTTGGAAGAGGAATGGTTTTTTTGGGGGGGAAGTAGATTTTCGTAATTCAACTTTATTGTTATTTATTGAGATTACAGTATGTATTGGGAAGACATTGGAATACTAAACTTGATAACCTTTTGATTTGTAATGGTGTCAAATATATGCAAAGAGATCTCAGTTTTTACGTAATAAAGAACAAATGTCATGACAGCATCTATTTTCTTCTTCTTTTTTTTTGTCTTAGCAGAAAACAATTATCTTGGAAGAATTAATGGTTTCTTAATAAAGATTTCAAGTCAAAGATTTCTTGTAAGACTTAAATCAATTATTTAAATTATATGGATTGAGAAAGGTTTTGTTACTGTAACAGTAATTTGCAAAGCGATTGCAATAATTTACTACATAGTCATGTGCTAATTTTATATTATTATGCCGTTATTTCGCTTTCAATAGTGATGTAATAAAGTTGTGTCAACAGAATATTGATTTTTTTTCCATTATTTGCTAATTTAACTTTTACTAAATATTAAAGCACCACCCAACTAATAGCATAACAACTTAATTCCACTTTAATTAGTGCAATGTCTGACGACTATCATTAAAAATTATCTGAAACTTTCCTAACTTATCTTAAAGCTTCAGGAAGATGAGGTTTTCTATTACAAAAATCAAGAACCTGGGCAAATCTTCTTCTAGTCAGAGTTCAGTCACCTCACTAAGAAGAGGAGATTCCTTTTAATAACAGAAATCTTTACGGCAACAAAAAGAATCTTCGCTCTAAAAATAGTTGCAAAGAACTTGTGAATCAAAGACAGACACCAATAAAATATAATAAGGATGAACTCGGGAATTATCGTGTCATGAATGAGCTTGTAAGGAACAAAATAAAAATAAAATAACGATAATCTATATTACTAAAATCTTTTAGTTCTCTGTCTGTCGGTCTGACGCAATTCCTGAGCGAATGGAAAACAGAAATATTTTTTACAATGAAACGTCTTCGACAGGAATCTAACCTACAACCTTCTGATCCGAAGTCAGACGTCTTATCCATTAGGCCAAGGTGACAAGGTGATATTGTGTTTTGACTTATGTGTCCTTTCCCTTCCCCCAAACAATAATAAATGAATTCAACCTTTTTTTTTTTTTTTTTTTTTTAATCTCAAGATTTTTTTATTTATTTCCTATCCGTCTGTTTATTTTTAATTCGAAAAAGGCAATTGGAAATATAATTGCCGAATGTTGGAATATTTTAAATATAGTATTCTTACTCAACCAAATTCTATGTGATATTGAAAAACCAGCACGTGTACACGGGAGATGTTTAAATAAAAAAAAAAAAAGAGTCAAGAAAGAAAGAAGCACTATTTCTATTAGATAGAATACTGAAAAATTACTATTTGTCACTATCAATTATAATTAAGTATCAATTATAATTAAAAAAAGTTTCAAGAAAAAAAAGAAGCACTATTTCTAACAGGTAGAATACTGAAAAATCACTATTTGTAAGTCAAAAACCATCACTATTTCTAACTCAAAACCACTGAAAAGTATCAATAGGAATAAAAAAAGAGAGTCAATAAAGAAAAATGCACTATTTCTATTAGGTAGAATACTGAAAAGTCACTATTTATAACTGAAAAACCACTGAAAAGTATCAATAGGAATAAAAAAGAGTCAAGAAAGAAAGAAGCATTCTTTCTATTAGGTAGAATACTGAAAAATCTCTATTTGTAACTCAAAAACCACTGAAAAGTATATCATATTACTAAAATCTTTTATTTCTCTGCCTGGTGCAATTGTTGTAATTTGTGAAAATAGAAATAATTTCCACAAGTTCGCTACGGGAATCGAACATGCAACCTTCTATTCTGAAGTTAGACGTCTTAGCCATTAGACCACGAGGACTACATTCTAGTCTCTATTAAAAATAAAGATATATCATAGATATATGATTAACACGCTGGTTCTAAAACCAGTCGTGGATTGAGAGAATATAGACATCAAAACTTAAATTTAAAAAAAAAAAAAACAACTTTTAAAACATTTTAGTTTTAGTTTTGTAATTTCGGTGTATGTGTTTTTTTTTAATAAATAAAAAGTTGCTTTCCGTTACATATGCGAGGCTTCCGGAGCGAAGCGACGGGTAGCCGACTAGTAGATTAGAAAAAACGAATAGAAAAGGATCAGTTTTAGTAAATTATTAAACTCTTGCATAAATATTAGAAACGTTAATAGAAAGATTAAGGATAAGATAAATTGTTAATAATTAATATAAAATAAAATAAATATTAAAAAAATGATAAATATCACAGACTGCATATCAAAGCAATGGAGCTATTCACGAAGCTATATCACTTTTTTAAAAAGGAGTTTAGACAAAAAAAAACATTCAACTGAATATCTTTTCTATCTTAAAAATTATTATGAATCAATAACATCCATTTGAGGTAGCAAAGAATGAAAAGTTTATAAAGTAAAAATAAAACAAGAAGTTTCTGTGAGAACACTTTAGTTAAAATGTTATTTTCCTTATAAGTTAAAAAAAACGACAACACACGAAATCGAAAGTCTCCAAGTTGTAAATATAAACTTTTTATTGTTGTTGCAAATTTTAGTGTGTTGTCGTATTTTTGTTATTAACATGTTTTTATTAACTTGCTTTCTTGTCTGTCTGTTTGTAATTTTGCAATTTATTTTAAACTAACTTCCCGATGATCTAGAGACTTGAAACTTTAAACATAGCTCAGAACTGGATGATAATGCAATGTTAACCGTTTATCTCCCTTTGTCCACTTAAATGCACATTTTTACAAACATTTTTTTCATAAATCTACAGTAATAAAATTCCTGAAGCATCATTACGTATAAAAAAAATAGTGTAGTTAACATTTTTGCCGATAGGTTTCAGTGATTTTGAAACAATAGGTGACCGTTGACCACCAGCGCCATTTTCTCCATCACTTCGACAAAATCGAAGTACAGTGGCTCGAATAAATAGTGTGACGATCGACCTGCTTTTTGGTGTTTCCGGTGTGAAGAACGCCACCAGATGGCGCAACCGATTGTGTGTGTGCTGTTTTTGCCTTATTCCCAGTTATAAGAATAGCTTCAATTTTATCTTTATAGAAATAAAGGCCTCTAACTACTTCTTTACTAAACAGATTGAAGGCTAAATTAACCCTCATCTTCCCAAAATTATTTAGATGAAGATTTGATTCTGAAATTTTGGGCATAACTTTGAGAGAAATAGGATTGCAGTCTTCTCTGTAGGCAGTTTTGATATGCTCTGTACTAACATATCCATTAGGAGTGTTGAAACCTGTTTTGATCATCATATTTCTAATACACTTTATCAAATGTGGGAAATCTGAAACAAAATGTAGCTTTCTTTTACAATCTGCTGGATGATTAATAAAGGATTTCACATTTGTAGCTTTTCCTGTGATGCCAAAGCAGTTCCACATTGAGCGATTCCATGCAGCCCCATTACAAGTAATAAAATCAACCTTTAAATTAGACTTTTCTGCAAGCAAAACTGCTTCCAGTAATATTAGTACCAAAAGTTTTGCTTTTGCATTGCCATGGATTGCAAACACTCCAAGAATCTGGGTCCAAGACCCCATCAATGGCTGAAATAAAATTACCAACCCATGATCTGCAGGAAGCCTCTTTTCTTCTTTAGTAAATTTTCCTAGATCAACAAACCCTTCACTTTTTCCACAAGAGGAGACATTAAAGTGTTCAGAAAGCTTCATCTCATCCACTATAAGACCACCATGACATTTCATTTCATCCATCTGTTTCGTTTTCTCAGCCAAGATTGTAAAGATTTTGGAATTAAATCCAAAACCACTATTATAGATCTTGATATATTTTTTTAGGCAAGTTCTGCTGGGCAAAGCTAAAATGTTGTGTTTACGTATATGTTCATAAAGTTTAGGACTTTTCATTCTCATTAAAATGCATTCTAAAATCCATTCTTTTTCATACTGCATTCCATTTGTGGATTTTCTTTTTGCTGCTTTCATGCATTCCATGATTGCTATCTTTGCTTTCTAGGAAAATCTTTCAATTTTTCTCTAAAAATATTTTCTTCAATCGTTTCATTTTCCTCTTTAAATTTCAAAATATTTTTCTCCAATGAATTTATCTTTGCTTTCATAATATCTATCTTTTTTTAGTATACCTTGATTTATAAACAATGGTAGAAATGAATCTGCTTTTTCGCTTCGTTCTTAATCTTTGATTAAGAAGTAATTTTCTACAAATATAATATTTACATGGAAGACACATCTCTTTCTCTGCCACTGATATTCCGGCACAGGCTACATAATGTATATTGTTATTCAAAATTTTGGATTTCTCAGAATTTTTGGCAAGTGGGAACTCACAAAGATATCCTGCACCTGAACATTCTTTCAGATTGTCTACTTGCTTCAAAATTTCATCTGGATCAGTTCCTATTAATTTCTGTTCAACACCTTTAATAAATACTTGAGTTTTCACTTTCATATGACAGCAAAACAAGTTTATTAGCATGCAGGAAGTTCTTGTCATCACTTAGTTTGCAGACACTGAAACAAACAAGTAGCGGCGATTCATTGAGGATGTGCATTCCCCAACTACGTGATGGTAAATTTGCCTTTACATAATCCAATCTCAATGAATCGCTGGAAATATCATGTTCGACAGTTAATACATCTGACTGTTCGTTACAATTACCTGCATCAAAATTTGAGTCTGCAATATTTCACTGAACGTTTTTCATCGCTTGAATGGAATTGGTGCAAAGCAAATTTAACTTATTTTCTGCTACAAATGCGGAATTTTCTCTCCCTCTTTCCTTTTTCTCGGTACTGACCCCGATAAATACTTCGGCAGATTCGGGAAAATTGTTGGAACAGCACCAGGAAGAAGGCGTGGTTTTTCTCTGTCGAACTTTATTAATTTCCCATTAATACAGTGTTCCCAATGTCTTGAAATATACTGTTCATCAAAATCTAGCTCACAAACAACATTTGTCTTGATAAGCTTACGGTCGGCACGTGGTATAGCCCGATCCCATTTCTCCAACAAATCGTCGTTTTCTGGAGCTTTAAAAAGACTTATGCCCAAGTGCACCAAACTTCAATTAACTTTGACGGCTGCATTGTGGACGTAGCTAAAATTAATAGGGGATGCTGCTGCAGAAAAATTTTAGCTTTTGCTTTAAAATTGTGTTAACGAAAACAAACATGTATAAAAAGAAAATTTATTTATAAACTTGATAAATTTCTTTTTATACATGTTTGTTTCCTTTCACACAATTTTAAAACCAAGTCTAAAATTTTTCTGCAGCAGCACCCCCCACTAACTTTAGTTGCGTCCACAATGCAGCCGCCAAAGTTAATTGAAGTTTGGTGCACTTGGGCATTACTTTGGTTGGATTTGATCTGTATCCGGACATGCAGCCAGGAACGAAACATGTTCTAGATTTCACACTCATCATATAACATTAATTGAACAAAAATACCTAATAAAATTATTCAAAAGATTTATTTTGATCGCCAATCCACATACAAACATTAGGAATATGGGAAGATCGCATGCATACTTTGCGACAGCAGCGCCAATGCGGCGATCATCACACCGGAAACAGAAAGTTCTAATGCTAAACCCCTATCGATCGTCACACTATTTATTCTAGCCACTGTAATCGAAGGTTATTATGAATTAAGTATCACAGTGAGGAGATTACCTTTCGAAAATAAACAATATTTTTACTGAAATAAATTAGTTCTATGCGTCAGAATGTGCAGATGTCAACTTCTTAAAGACAATTTTCATTTCTTATTGAATCTTCGAAACTCGCGCATAGGATTGTGGATTTGCTTTTTGATAATTAACGTCATTAGCTTTAAGAATGAATAGTTAGTTTTGCCGGTAGAAAGAAATGGCGACGTCCAGGGTTTTTTAAGTTTAATGGTTGAGTAATAATTAGTAGAATGTGTAATATTTAATAATTTATAATATCAGTTCAAGTTAGTAGATTATTGTAAAAATGAATATTCCACCATTTACCAATCTGTCATAGGGGTTTTTAGTTTTAATGGTTAATTAATAATTATTACAATATTTAATATTTATTAATTTATAATATTAAATGGGTAGTAGGTTTATAATAAAAATGAATATTCCACCATTTA
>JAFIDM010009631.1:211918124-211932267 GCA_023159025.1 Thereuonema tuberculata | reverse complement strand
TATGTATTTTATTAGAACTGTGTGTGGTGGCCAGAACCCAGTCATTCCATGTTAACTTAAAACACACGTAAAACATCTTCCATTATTTTAATAACATTGTTAAACTTTTTTGCGAGGCCCCCTCAGGCGCGAGGCCGTCGGCGATCGCCGATGCCTAGCGCCGCCACTGCGTCTCAGACTATGTTTGCGATGTCCTGCTCAGACTGTTCACGAATTATTCATTCAAAAGACGGGTGATCTTCATGAAATCTTGGACATCTTGAGCTTTACTTGTGCTCCAACACTGCAAGGTAGTCACAAATTTCAGTATCCTTATTTTGCGAAATACGCATACAGTGCATGATCTCAATGCTATATAAATGTATAGAGACTAGATTTTATTTTAAGAATTTTCAAAAAAGAAATATAATAATCGCAGAGAAGGAATTGGAACCCCCCCCCCTCAAAAAATAAGGAAAATTCAAAATTCACTATAAAAGTGGAAACAACTAATTCTTGTGTCAGCATTCGAACACAAATGAATTTAATAGACACATAATGAAAAGTAATAGCATTTATCAAAAAAAGGATCCGCCTTTATTATTGTTATCTTTCATTAAAATACTTCCTCTCAGAGAGTAAGAGCTAAAAAAAAATGAAAATAGCTGTTACTCTTTTCTACAGGCAATAATCTGTAGGCGAAGCATTTTGAAGTTATTTATTTAGAAAATGCTGTTAATAAGTTGAATTAAAGTCTTAATTTTACGTTTGAATAGAAAAACTTAGTCTTTTCATATCGTATTTTGAAAAATAGAAAACGATTCTTTAATATCAATAATAATATGAGGAGACTATCAAAACAAGAGTTATCTAATTATTTTCACTGGACGATGACGATGGACGAAGTTGCTAGTTACGAAAGATTGGGATCTACTAGAATCATGAAAATAGAGTTAGTCTGCAGTGTATTTGCAATACAAGTTCTAAGCAATCAGGCTATTTTTTTCCATAAAGAATTAGTTTCTTGACCCAATGGCTCTGTTTTGTTTTCTTTATTTCCATCAAGTTGCGACGGTGGGTCCCATAACCAAATGGTAAGGACTTGATTTGCGGGCTAAGATATCGGGTTCTATCCCTGGCGGAGATCAAAGATTTTTCCTAGTTGAATTCTCCTCCAGACGGGTCCTGCGTTCACCCTCCCTCCTATAGAATGGTTTCTTTCCCGAGAGTGTCGGCTGACCACCCGACCACATCTTTGCCCTTTTGGTGAAGAAGCTCCCGAACTTTACCTTCCGCTGCCCTAAGGTCTATACAGGCCTGTAGTCGGATTCTTTAACTTAAATTTAAGTACGACGCCTCTTCAAATTTAATACATTTTAATAAAATATTATTAATAAAACTACATTCGCATGTTTGTCGTATGTTTATGGTGTCTATAATTAAATTTCATCTATTCCACACACTCTATAGCAAAAACTACTTTTTGGAATGGAGCTAAATTTGAAATACGTCGTAATGATGCCATGGAAAGACATTCATTGGGGAAAAAAAAAAGTTCCAAAAAATCATCACCAGGGGGCGTTTGTAGGCGTGTATGCTGACCATGACAATGCAGTACAGCGCTGATATAGGTACAGTCACATGACAACATTTCAATATGTAGACCACCATTATCTGCTACCATCTGATATCGCAGAATCACGTGTTCAACTCTTTGAACGCAAGGTGTCCCTGGAAATATTGAGCACATGATGTGCTTGCTTTAAGATCTGCCAAGATTGCTAAGCTGTCACGATAAATCAGATCTTTAAGATACGCCCCCGCAGCCGAAAATCGAAAGAGGTGAGATCTGATGAGCATACGGTCTACGCAGTACTGAAGTGCCGGCTGATGACTCGGTCATCAGTGATAGATTGCAGAGCACCTTTGGTGATGTGTGGAAGGGTACCATCCTGCATGAACACTATTGATCAAGACACTGACGTTATCGGAGTGCTGTAATCACTGAAGTAGTTAATAATAATGCATATCGATTCCAGTAACGGAACATGGAGTTTGCCCTGTGCGTCCACGCTCTTTGAAGAAAAGCGGTTGACTTAAATCCACACCTTTACTGTCACTTTTGGGGAATGTAAAGGAATTTCCAGACATGCATTGGAATTTTCTCTCGCCCAAATGCGACAATTGCGCTTGTTAACTGCACCATGCAGATGGAAATGTGCCTCGTCCGTCCAGAGAATGTTCCAGGGCCATTCCGGGTCAACCTCGATCCGAGCTAAGAACTGTAGTGCGAAGGTCTCACGTGGATGCGGATCAGGAGACGTATTTGTTTCTTAAGAAGTTTCATCATACTGGAACTCATAGCTTGGTTGGACAGAACCGTTTCAGCCTTTCTTTTTTTTAGTATTTGGATACTTACTTACCTTACAGACAGGCCGCGCGGTTGGTGTTGTCGCTATGACATCGGCCTTTCACCACTGAGTACCGGGTTCGGTTCTCATGTGGGTTTCGTGATGGTGGACGATCCGCGCTGGGCAGGTTTTCTCAGGTTCTCCCATTTCCCCTGCACTTCTCCCACCATACTTTCTCAGTCTTTCTCTCCATCTGTCCTTATTTCCGTGGGTTAGTACAATAGACCTCCGGTCGCAGTGCTTGGCTTCTCTGCCACCCACATTCACTACATAACATAACATACCTTACAGATATGAAATAAGTCACAAAACTTCTTTAAAATAAACAAATAACTACACTGCTGTTTGTAAAAAATGCATAACCATGAAGGAATCATCAGCATTAAATGAAATTTGCAGCAAATGTCAATTATAGAATGTTAAGCAAAACAGTAAAGTTTCAGAGCCACCGCGCATGCGTAGCATGCGCAGCGCCCTCTGAACTGATGCTGAAAGCGTATAAATAGAGGGCTGTAGTGGAACGTTTACAATAGTTAACGATTATTTGTTAGTGTCGAACGTTCAGTGAGACCTAAGTATGCCTCCACGACGGAAGGAGAAATTCCAACAACGTACGGAGTTTGAACGGGAGAGGGTTATCGGCCTTCGAGAAGGAGGATTTTCCTATTGTGCAATAGCAGCTCTTGTGCAGCGGAACAGTTCCACAGTGATGCGAGTTTGCAAGCAGTGAACCGACGAGCACCGAACAACTCGAAAACTGGCAGTGGACGACGGAAGGTGACGTCAGCGCGTGACGATCGACACCTGCTCCGCATGGCGCTGAATGACCGTACAGCTTTCTCCTGGCAGTTGGCAGCACGTTGGTCTACTGCGACAAGTGTACTAATGTCGGCTTCGTCAATTCGTCGACGTTTGCTTAACCGTGGACTGCGTGCAAGGGTGCCTTTATACAGGATCCCCCTCACGGCAAACCATCGACGGCTGCGTCTGCAATGGGCTCATGAGCACAGAGCCTGGCAAGCTGATTGGCACTAAGTTGTCTTTTCAGATGAATCACGCTTCAATTTGTGGGACCATGATGGCCGCATTCGTGTTAGACGCTATGCCGGCCAACGCTACCTTGCAGAGTGCGTTATCGAACGACATAGTGGCCGAACACCCAGAGTTATGATCTGAAGTGCGATTTCGTATCATGGACGATCCAATTTGCTACGAATTGAGGGTAATCTCAATAGCAACAGGTACGTTCGTGAAGTGCTACAGTCCGAAGTCGTTCCCTTCCTTCAAGGCATCCCTGGAGCTATCTTTCAGCAGGCTAATGCACGCCCACATACTGCAAAGACTGCTCGAGACTTCTGTTCAGCCCAACACATGCAACTTCTTCCTTGGCCTGTTTATTCGCCGAATATGTCGCCAATCGAGCACGTGTGGGATGTGGTTGGTCGGAGTCTTGCTCGTGATCTGCGTCCTGCAGCCTCAAAAGAATGAACTTTGGATGCGAATACAAGCAATATGGAATTCTCTTCCATAAGCAGACATTCAAAATCTGTTTGACTCCATGCCACGTCGTTTAGCAGTACTTATTTATACACTTTCAGCATCAGTTAAGAGGGCGCTGCACACGCCAAGCATGCGCGGTGGCTCTGAAACTTTACTGTTTTGCATAACATCCTATAATTGACATTTGCTGCAAATTTCATTTAATTCTGATGATTCCTTCATGGTGTTGCATTTTTTACAAACAGCAGTATATTATTTTCACTTCAAAGAAGCTCGAATGGAATTGACGTGGCCATGTAGCAAGGCATAATGAGATAATCACAATTCACAGACATACATGTCTCATCTTTTCATCTGCTCTCATGAAACATTTATTCATGTGTCAACTTTCAAAACTTTCACTCTACTTATCTAAATAGTTTAATTATCTAAACAGTATAGTTTTTCACTCACTTAGTAATAAAAACGGTAAGATAATGAATATTACGTTGTTGTCTGTGAAAGAAAACAGGAGAGTGCAAATTTTGTGAACGATGAATAAGCAGAAAGAACTCTGAGATTCCCCGAGTCTCGCGCAGCGGTATCGCCTAACATTCATAGTGTTGCCAGACCACTCTCCGACTCTGGATAAATACTACTCACTCATACGGAAATATATACGAATAACTAAACTTTTAATAACATTGTTAAACTTTTTTGCGAGGCCCCCTCAGGCGCGACGCCTAGTGCCGCCACATATCTGCTGTAATACGTCATCTATATCTTAAAGAAATAACAAATTTAGTCATTACAGTATATTACAGTTTAATGAAATTTACTTTTATTTCATTATTACTATAATTTTAAAGTTAATCTAGGCTGATGATTGAAGATATTTGAAGAGCTTACTTCCAAAGTGTTTTCTATCTATGAAGTAACAAACTTCAGAAATCACGTTTTTTTATTTTCAGGTAAACGATTTGAAATAGGGTTACCATTATAATTTATTATGATTTACCACTGTATTGTCATCATAATTACTGACTTTCCAAAATGCCTGAGCATTAGAAGTAGTAGTAATAGGACCACATGAAATGGAGTTAAGACACTTTGGAATTAAAACATCATTTCAGAATTTTTTTGTTAGAGAAAAATGAGGTCTGGTACATAATTAACTGTGAATTTTATTATGTTACATTATTGTTGCATACATGAAGATAATACAGTGTCAATCAGACGTCATCATCGGAAGAGTCATCTATTTGTTCATTGTCTGCACTTCCTGACAACACATTATTCCAAAATGCCATTGCAGGATACGGCTCAGTAATGCCCAACTTACTTAAAAGTGACTTAATATCTTTCAACTTCTCCTCTTTTACAGGATGACCTGATGTTTCTTTTTGTGGTATCAATGTTGACCAACTTTTCCCCTTTTAAGTAATGTGTGAGTGCACATTGTTATTCCCGAATAAGTAGTGCTGCAAACTATATTGTTGCTTGTGACCACAACGAATGTTCACATATTGAAGTCCATTTTGGATTTAATATGTTTCCTGGCACAAAGTTTCCACTCATAAGAAAACCAGTCTTTACCTAGTACAAGTACACGCCCAACAGTTTCAAATATACTGTGATAGTCTGATGGTAAAAGGGCTTGCTCCGTTCTATGCAGCTTTTGTTCCACCCGTCCAAACACACGGTCTACAAGTAAATAACTATGTCCACGAACAGGAAAAGTTAAGTTAACAGTAAGATCAAACGTATTAGCCAGTTTACTAAGAATTGCTAGCATTACATAATTTTTGTTCTGTGCGCTACATCCGACGCAAAAAAGATTGATTTTCTTTATTTGCGGATTTGAAGTACAGAACGCGGACAAATAGTGATATATTGCACTGCTAACCTGAGAACTACCCCGCATTGCATCATTTTCTCCCCATGTGTAAAAGGATATATCGGATATATTTTGTTTCGACTTTGCACCATAGTGACGAACAATACCCAGATAGTACTGCCAAAGTTGACGGCAATAGAACGCCTCACCTAAGGCAGTGCGTGGCAAAGGCTGATTTTGCATCATGTCGAATACAAAACAAGCCACATCATCACTCGTTATTGTTTCATTCATTAGTTCATAGAATCTCTTGGCACGGCGTTTATGTACAAATAGTTCACACACTATTTCCTTGCGTTTCTCTTCATCCTCTTCATACTTCAAACGTTGCTGACGTTCTTCACAATAACTATATATATCTGTTCGTGGCGTACCAAACCCAAGATTGAATTCACGAGTGAAAACCTTGTGGTATAAGTGATACTTGCAGGTCTGAGCTTCAACATTGTCCTTGTTCACTTCAAGAAATAACTTCCACATTAACCTTATAGACAAGTTTGAAGGTAAATACTTTGTTTGGAGATTTCTCTTGCCCATAATGTCCAGAACAGCATTTGAAATCCAGGATGTGTTGACGAATCAGGTCCTTGATGCCATCGGTTCGGATATTAATACGTTTTCCTCCTCTCATTTCCTTTCTGGGAGAACGATTTTTGAAATAATATGCTGCAAGACGTTGCACACGTTTGGCATTCACTCTCAAAATGCTGCGGAAGCTTGAAGAACACACTTTAACATTTCCATGCTGTGTTGGAATGAAGTAAGATACAGAAAATTCTCGACTTCGTTTGTCCAGCTTCCCTCTAACACATTTTTTTTCACCTGTATAGCATTTCGTATAATTGCGTCTTGTTGCACTTTAGTTTTATTATCGTAGAATTTTGTGTGGAAACGCTTACAGTCCTCGGAAGAAAGTTCAGAAGCCTTACACAGTCCATCACTATGATTACATGCCACTTTCGGTTAGGTACATCACTAGCATATTTATGAAGTTTTGCCTTATTTTTAGCCCATTCTGAAGGTGTTAGCGACCTTTTCCTCGCTGTGCGGCCTGTGTGACGCTGTACTTCTTCTTCAAAGCTGGCCATTTGTCTGTAATTAACACATTAACACTGAAATACTACACAACCTCTACTGCGATATTTGCGCAGAACGCATACTTAATGAACAGAGCGCCCAAAGTTTGGTGTATATTTTAAAAAAAATTAATGACTGAAACATATGATGAGATTAACAATATTTACAAATGTAATAAGAAATGTGATCACTACTTCCTGACAATGTAATATCAACAACAATACATCATTCTTAAATCCAAGTGCTGGCATCAAAAATACTATTAGCTTTCAGAATACAACAATGGATTCTTTTTCTAAAGAATTTAACTATAACATATTTATCCTATTATAGAAATTATTAAACACAATATTTAACTACTTATACATTAAGCTATAGTCTTTCCACTTGTATGTATCTGGAATTTATTTGACTTAATAAATCCTATTAGTATCGCACGCTTAGACAATTTAATTTACTTTCCGTAAATACTAAAGTGCAATTAAGTTATAGTTAGCACTAAACAATATGGCTTCTCACTGATGTGGAAAATATAAATATACTAGTTTCTTACCAACTAACTTATTAATCCAGGTAAGTATAATGAAACTAATATTTCTACTAATTACTATTCACTCATCAATTTCACTAAACCTCAACACCAACGATTCACTATCACATAGAATTCTTGTATATAGGAAATACTTTTCTTTACATATATTTGTATTTATCAAATTCCGCCACAAGTAAAAATAGATTAAATCAACTTACAGTTGCTGACTTCATTGAGGCATTTCCTTGTTGACTGCTTACCTCTCTCTTGATAGAAGCACAATTGTAGAATAAATAATTCACTTTTCAAAAGCACTTAGGTTTCCATTTGAAACCTTTAGATATCACAAAACACACTTTAACTTTCGCTACAAATCTTCGTTAAAGCACAAGGTGTTGGCTTCTCACCTTGTGTATCAAATAGCTTCAATATGAACGAACGAATATACTTGTACTCAACAAGCAAACTACTTTAGTTCTTCTGAATTTCCGATGACTTCGGAAACTACGACGGTTTCTCCTTTTCGGAATTACTTCTAGAGGCCTCTCCTGAGATATCCCCTTCCCTTCAATAGCAGAATGGGTCTTCCTTCGTCTTCTGGATTCAAAACTCGCTCCCGTTCGAATAATTATCTTTTATCCTTAACGGTTGACTTCTGTAATACAGCAATTAAATGTGCAGACTTCTATTTCCTTCAATTTAACGTTGTTACTTCTGAACGATAATTTCCGTTTCGTCTACGTTACAATGTTGGGAAATTAAACTACTTATTATTAAAGTTCACTGAACACCTTCGATATTCTTTATCGATAAAATCAGTTCCAATAATTATAATTCTTCAGTGTGATAAACTTCTATCATCTTAACTGAATTTCTAATGGAAACTTACAGGTTACAGTTTGTGGCATTAGCTGAGATATCACGGCTTCCTCTTTTATCGGCTTCGTTCCACTTCATCCCTTAACTCGAAATGAACTCGTCTGTCTTCTCGTTTTAATGTTGGATTTACTTTCTTCTGAACTTCAGCTTCATCCTTCTTATTTAGCCTGGTTCTTCTTTTCGATAATGGTATCCAAAATATCATTACTATAGAGGTTATATTTCCTCATACTTCACAGTTGTCGACGCAAGCCTAGCGCGGACCATTACTTCAGGGAGACGAATTCAATACTTGCTTCCCCCTTTGGATACACTTTAGAAATTGGCGCTCGACCACGGAGCGTCCGATTGGACCAGAGCCATTCAACTCGCCTGACATTCAGACTTCAACTGACTACAGCAACCAATCGACTCAACTAATCGATTACCTGTTGATTGACTCAACGTAATAAAGATTATTTGAATATTTAAATTATAACCAATCAGCTTTGCTCACAGTCAAAAATAAAAAAAATAAAATAAATTTATTTTCAAGCAATTAATTTTTTTTGCTTTTACTAAATTTGAAACTACGACTCAATTTTAAATTATTTCTTAGGGAGATATAAAATAATTTAATATCATCAACAACCTCACAATCAACAGTCACTATTCCGCCGTGTAACATGCTCCGTCATGCGTGCCGCCATGATGGGTCATGTGAGTTGTAGCAGTCCGCGGATTGGCCAGACGGATATAAGACACTTTCGAAATAAACACAGCGAGGATATAAGACACTTTGGAAATAAACTGGATTTTCAAAACCATTTTTTCAGGTGATATACCTCGATTAGGAAAACGACAAACTGTGATATGATAGAAGAATGTACAAACTATATTTTCGTATAAAAATATCGAAAATGACCAATTTTGGATTTAAGACACTGGAAAAAAGCTCTTCATTTATTTTTGCAAACATTTAGGCAATTTACAGTCTACAGTTTTGAAATCCATTAATTAAATGGGCAATTACAATTGTAATCAGAGGGATTTCTGAGGTATTGCAAAAAGGAATGTAAATGTTTCATACATTACTCAAAGCTAATCTGATAAAAGTTATATCGAATACACATTGGGACATAGTTTGCTGTCCCAAGTACGTGTCGAGGGAATTCGACTAGCTAGTGCATTTCGAAGATCCAGTGAATTTCGGTGGTCCACTATCAAATCCCAACACTATTAACTACTACCAGAGATGTTCTTTCATGACTAAGCATGAAAATGATGGCCAAAAGCATCAAAAGTTTGTGCTGAATCAAAATAATATTTTACAGTTAATATAGAATAAATTCTTTTGTTTTTACTGATTTCTTGATCATTTTGCTACAACAAGAACAACAAGAAAACAACAAAAGAGAAAATTTATTAATTTTCTCTATAGATATCTGCTCAGACTAATGAGCGGTTGCCAACCTGTCTCCTTTTAAATTAAGACCCCAGGCGGTTGCTATTACCATTATCAGATAATTGCTATTGAAATTGATGGGTGTCCTTTGCATATGTGATCTACCAACGATTGCAAATGAAAAGTGTTGTTTTCATTTAGTCATTTATAACTTAGTTGAAATAATGTAAAGTTCAAATTCTAGTCTGATTAAAATTAACTGCAAATCAACTCAAGACATTAAATGAATCGTGTTTATTTAGTCCATTAAATTACTTTTACTAGAATACTTGACTGATCATGAGAAGTCTTACTATTCCTTTTTTTTTCTTTTTCTTTCTTTTTTTTCTTTTTCTTTCTTTTTTTTTCTTTTTTTTTTTTTGTTTCTCTGTGATTTTAAATCGGTGTGTCTGTTTCTCAGTTTCTTCGCTCATCACGCTAAAATGACTGGACGGATGTTCGTAAAATTTGGTACTACGCTTATTAATGGTTCAATTGAAAACATGGACACATTTATTTTGGTCTCCATCCTTCCCATCTGTCAATAACGATTATCTGGACTAATTTCTTTAAATTTACTATGATCCTTATTATGGTCAAAATAAAAACGTAGGTCCGTTTGTTTTAATCTCGACTCCTCAATCCCAAAATTGATCCCCGAAATACGTTACTTCAACAGCTAAATGGAGCTCTTTAAAATTTGATACCATACTTAGTTATGATCCTAATTAAAACATCAGCATCTTATTTTGATCTTTACTCTCTTGTTTTTAGAAATGAACGTGATAAAAGAAAAATCAACTGAAATGTTACGTAAATATAAAGGTTTTGTGATTCTTTTAATTGTTATGTTTTGGTTTATCTATTTACAACTAGTTCGTTCTTTTTGAAGCTGAAGAATTATAGGCCTATTATTGATTTCTTACTTTAATTATTTGAAATATTTTATTAAGAAGCCATACATTTGGTATCTCAACTAAACTAAAATGATAAATGATGTAGATCGTAAGTAAAAAAGTAAATTCAATCTGTGATATGTATGTCACATTTTTAATCTCTTGATTACATAAATTACTAAAAAGACATTTTGCTCAGGTAAACGTTTGTTAGGGGCCAAGGTCTTGATATCCTTGAAGATCTGACAGACCTTCTCTTTATTTCAAGCTGAATAGTTTTAATGTTTTTCTAATAATAAGTCATTATTACTATTATTAAGCTAAACTTTTTATTTGCTACTTGTTTACTGACATTTGAGTATTTAATATTTTTAGTTGTTATTTGATGATTGGCATGACAATAATAAAAATAAATAAGCGATCTGACATAACTAAGAAGTACGTATATAAGAACTCTTGCGATGTTTTTTATTTTCTTGCCAATATTCAAATAACAAGATGCTTTACCCTATAAATTCCTTCTTCCTTGAAAAAAAAATAGGTTTAATAAGCTTCACTAAATTTGAAATTAGAAGCCTGCAATATCATTTAAAAAAATTGTAAATGAGTATTACCTTACAATTTAACACGTTCATTACTAATTATATATATATATATATAGAGAGAGAGAGAGAGAAGAGCCGGACAGTGAATTGTGATTTGAAAATTCCAATATAAAAAAAAAACAAAAAAAAACAAATCACTGCTTTCGGAATGCCAATCAAAAAACAAATCACTGTTTCCATAGAGACATAATCTAATTTATGTTTCTACTTCATCAGCGGCGAAATTTGGAATTAATTTAGACTAATTTTTATTATTTATTATTTTTAATTAATTTTTATTCTTATATTCTATACTTTCTGAATTCTAAATTGCAACTGATTGAATGAAATCTTTGCAAAAATTTACGAAATTTGAAGACCACCAGCTTCAAGTTTTGTGTTTTGGATTTATATATATATATATGATATCTTTATATCCGGCTCTTGACGTGTATATACGTCACAAGTAGAACTTTAGTCTCAAGCCCAATTTATTCGTCCCTTTCTGATAGACTAATGACTTATATACAGGGTGTTCATTTTATCTGAAGACATTGAAATATCCCGAAAACTACAAATCAGATCAAAAAACTTTATGATTAAAATTTGTTCGTCTCGGAGGGGGCCATCCAATGATACCAAACTCGACCCCCCCACCCCCCACCCCCTATGAGGTGAGGGGTTGGGAAGATAAACGTAAAAAGGAACTCCCATTTTTTATTGCAAATTCGGATTCTCCAGAAAATTTCACATTGATTTGATGTACTGTACGTCGGGGTTGCTCGCAGATGGCGCTGTAATCGACAAAAATCAAAATGGGTAAAACATCGTTGAAAATTGGGGATATCTCAAGAAAAAAAAAATCATATGAAATCAGAGAAATAAAAATGTAGACGTATGTGATATTTATCAAAATGCTATCCAATGACACGTGAATTAACCCCCCACCCCCACACTGCGAGAGTGGGAGAGGCAATTATTTCATAACTTGTAATGCATTCCGGTGTGTCTTCTTTTTCTTGTTTCACATATCGGAGTGTTTTGTCTAATTACAGTAAGTATTCAAAAATACGACCTTCAACTTCAATACACTTATTGATCCTGTCTTCAAATGACTGTACACAGGACAGAAGCATATCTGCGGGAATTTCAGCACAGGCGTTTCTTATGCGTTCATGGTCCGTTGGCACTTGTTGATAAACCTTATCTTTTAGAAAACCCCACAGAAAGAAATCCGGCCATGTCAAATCAGGCGATCTAGCAGGCCAATTAATAGGGGCACCACTGCCAATCCACCGACCATTGTAATCACGGTCTAATACTTCCCGTGCATGATGTGAGTAATTCGCTGGGCAACCGCCATGCTGATACCACATACTTTGTCGAACGTCCAAGGCAACATCCTCAAATAGTATTGATAGTTCCTGTTCCAAAAATTTTCGATATCTGATTCCATTCAAAGTACCTTCAATAAAATAAGGACCAATGAGTTTGTTCCCTATGATTCCACACCAAACGTTAACTGACCAAGGACGTTGATGTTCAACTTGTCGTTACCAGTGGGGATTTTCTACACTCCAGTAATGCAATTTATGCCGATTAATGCTACCATGGTTTGTGAATGTAGCCTCATCTGAAAATAGTTCATTAGCAAAGAAATTGGGATTACTTTGCAGTTGTTGAAGAGCCCATTCACAAATCCTACTCGATTATGAAAGTTTTCGCCATGAAGTTCTTGATGCAGTGAAATGTGATATGGATGATACCTACAACGATGCAATACGTTCACAATACTACCTAGGGACATTCCGGAATCGAGTTGTAATTGCCGAGTGCTTATCTGTGGGTTTTCGTGAACAGCTGCTCGTACAGCTGTTTCATTAGCTTCTCCTGTAACAGGTTTTCTTCGTTTCCTTTTCTTGGTTTGTACGCTGCCATCAGAGATAAAGGCATTCACAATTTTATAAAAAAAAGAACGAGAGCGAACATTATCTGGAAACCGCTCAGCATACAAGGCAACAGCATCGTTAACATTTCTCCTACATTCACCATAAATCAGAATCATTTCAATTTTTTCTTCTACAGTTGAACGATTTATTGTCCACTTGCAATTCTGTTCTACTGTAGAAATGAAGGGTAGATGTGCAGGCAATAAAACCTACTCACGTCCAATGAAAGTTTTAGAGATGCTTTCACTTCTAATTCTGAAAGATAAGTGAGCTCTGATCGCACTGCACTGCCTTTTATGATAGAGCAGTCCCCTTTTCGTTTTGTCGGAGGAATACAATGTTAAGAATGGGCTTTCCCATTACAAGTTATGAAATAATTGCCTCTCCCACTCTCGCAGCGTGGGGGTGGGGGGTTAATTCACGTGTCATTGGATAGCATTTTGATAAATATTGCTACCGTGCTTTTGTAAAGGCTCGGTAGCGGAGGGTAACGGAATGCGACTAGAGCCAAGGTAATTTAAAAACCAAAGAGACTTTATTATATAAGAACGGTGGTTATTTACAAGTGAAACGAATATCGATAGGATTCTATGGAAAGGCTGTCTTCTACGCAGTCCTCTTCCGGCAAGCGTTCGTCTCAGGGTTCTTCCGGGGACGGGTGCTGCACTCACGGCTTTCGTTAACCTCTACGATGCCTTCCTATCGGTTGACGGTCGTCTCAGAGTTCTTCCGGGGACGGGGGCTAGGATCTCGGCGTCGGATTTCTCTCACGATGCCTTCCTAACGCAACGACTAGCGGTCTTCACAGGTTCCTTACCGGGAATGGGCGCTGTCGTCTCGGCGTCAATACTAGCGAATGCACTGGGCTTGGCTTTACCAAAACTTCACTCTGGGCGGCTGCCCCAAGGCGTTCTCTTATCCTCTGCTTCTCCAATGGGAGGTCCGGCTGGGCTGCTGTCCCAAGACGAACTTCTACACTCTTCTCCAACTGGAGACCTTTGCGGCTCCTGCCGCTGAGACGAAGTCCTATACTCTGC
>JAFIDM010009631.1:211897071-211907813 GCA_023159025.1 Thereuonema tuberculata | reverse complement strand
TCATTTATGTATTGTATATTTAGTATTAAATAAATAATGTTTGTTTTGTGTATTGTCTCTGTTTTTTTTTATTTGAAGGAATTGTATGCTCTCACTGACGCTTTTATCTCTGTAACTTATCTAAATTTTTAACTTATTCAACTTAAGTCTAATGCCCTAAAGGCATTTGCTAACAGAGCGCTTTTTAATCTTTTTTTTTGTTTTAATAATTTAACTCCCCCCCCCCCCTCTTTACTTAGTGTTTTCCCGTACCATTTTTTATTAAAATTCCTGTCGCTACATAATTTTGATAAATGCAAAAATATAAAATTTAAAATGTCATTAGTTATTTACCGCAGTTTTTTTTTCGGCATTTTGCTGTAAAGCGCCCCTAGGGGAACTTTTTTTAACTTTTATTTTTGGCATAATCCTTATCCTCAGCCTTTGAATAGTCTGTATACAAATTTTGGTGTCAATCCCTTCTTTGTTATTGCTACAGGCCAGATTTTATTACTATCGCCTGGTATATTAATTAATATACTAACACTAATATTATTAATTATTTTTTTTTGTTTTTTTATTAGCAAAATACACATTACATATTTTAAGTAAATTTTTCTAATAAATTATGTACATTAATAAATTTATTATTTGCGTAAATTTTTACGTATATTTAATATATTGTGTAAATAAATTATCAAACCTTATAAAATAAATATAAGAGATTGATAAATTAGAAATTTCTTCTAAAGCTCTATTTTCAAGCAGCTGTCGAAATTGTATTTACTTGTATTTACTTTCTTAAAAAGACTATCCATAGTTTATGAACAAATTCGATACATTTTGCTTTCATTTGTTTAGTTTTACTTTTCTATAAAATTGTTGAATCATTTATTTTTTGTTAAATAGATTTTTTAAGTAATTAAAGTAAAGATCATTGCCCAAATTCTGCTTAAATAAAAATTATTTATAATCCAAGTAAAAAGTATTTATTATTCCAAAGTTAGTTATGAAGGATAATTTGGTGATTTTTTTTTTTTTTTTTTAGCATTAAGTTCTGTTATGTAGATCGGAAAATGAAGGTTGTTGAAAATAGTCATGAAGTTTGGACCATACTTACTGTAATTGCTTAATTTTTTAGATTCTTTTTTTTATTTGTACATATTCATAAGAAATTGAAGTAGGTATATTAATTTCTGTTAACCTTCTGTTACATTATTGTACGTTATTGTAACCCAACGCTACTTTTGTAATACCGTATTCAATAAGAACTATTTCAATACGTAGTTTAAATCTTCTTTTGTGTGAAACAGATAATATTTCAACGATTTTTTTATTTTTAGCCTTTAGCGATATAAAGAAGAACTTTAGTTTTTTATTTACTTCTCCCTTTTTATTTTCCTCAAAAACTAAAAAAGAAAATATTGCTGAAAAAATTATCCTGTGATTGGTAACCCTCTTGCTTCGACAGTATCTATTGACTGCTATTTTTATCACAGGCGTGAATTTGGACAAATCTCCTCGAATCTCCAATCATGGTCCCTTGTTTCTTGAAGGACTATTGAAACTGAGTTTACACAAAGCTCAATTACAGTCGTGGATCGTGTCTGGGGGTTTTATGTATCCTCTGGCCTGTTTTATGACCTTAGCGCTTCTACTTTGGCTGTTGGCTTTCAGAAGTCATTGGTGTCATTCAGTCCATTCACGGATTTTCTACTTTCGGTTGGAGAACCTCGAATGGAAGTAGAAAAAGGCAAAAAAAGGAAAGAAAAAAATAATATTTAGAAATTGTCAAAGATTCAATCGTCAAAATAATAAGACAATCGAAAAAAAAAAAACCTTTTGAATTTTCAGCAATTTCAGAATTTCAGCTTATACCCGCCAACAAAACTTCTAAGAAATCATAAATTTTATTGCTTAAATAACTCTTTAAAAAATAACTCTTTAACTTTCAATCAAAATATTTCAATGGATTTTTGCTCGATTTTTTTTAGATAGTTTTTTTAGATATTCTAGATATATATTTTTTTTACTTATTAAAATAGACCTTAATATAACAGAAAACTTTATTTATTTAAAAGTAAATTTATTAATATGACTTAGTTTAATTATTAAGTTTTTGTTTTATTTGAATGGTCGTTTCACCTTAACACCTACAAAATATTTCGATATTATTCAGAATTCCTTTGTATATACAGGGTGTTCATTTCATCTGAAGACATTGAAATATCCCGAAAACTACAAATCGGATCAAAAAACGGGGGGTCGAGTTTGGTATCATTGGAAGTCCCCCTCCGAGACGAACAAATTTTGAGACGAACAAAGTTTTTTGATTCGATTTGTAGTTTTCGGGATATTTCAATGTCTTCAGATAAAATGAACACCCTGTATTTGTTAATGCATGGTTACACTGACTTAATCAAAACAAAACTTTCTTCATTCAATTATTCAGCTTGTAATATTTAAGAGATATTTATAATTGATTATAATCATCAAAGCTTTTATAATCAATTTCAAGCTAGATTTTTAATGAAGGAAATGTTTTTACGTGTGTTCAGTAATTCATAATGAAGAAATAAGTTTCAGCCGACACAAAAATAAAGTTAAAAATATAAACATAATTATGATTTTTAGTTATAATTATGCTTATATTTTTAACTTATTTTTGTGCGTCGGCTGAAACTTATTTCTTCACTAGATTTATCATTAAAATCTAAAATAAGCAAAAGCAATAATTTAATAATAGTTCCGCTCCTATTTTGAAGATTTCGTTGTTTCGCTTCAATTGGAAGTTTCTTTATTGACCGATGAAAATCGATAGGCAGAAGAACTCATTATTGGGAAAAATCTATTAACATTAGATTAAAACAAGTTGAAGCAAAGTCTGTATTTTCAATCAATGTCAGAAACAAAGATAAAAATCTTCCATTTAAAATTAACAATGACAGTTCCAATTTTCCTCATCCAATAATGATATAAGAAATGACTTCTTTAATGATTCCGATCTGAAAATCAATTTATAGCTGTCACTTTTCCTCTACTATAACTTAAATTCACCATAAAATAATGACTACTTAATGCCATTATTAGAAAGTGATTCGAAAGAAAATTCCCATCATTGTAGTAATTGCACTCTAAAACCTTTGAATTTACAACAGTTTAAATAATTAGGAATTTATTCTCCTAAAAATTTATCGAAAATTATTATTTAACAATTTCATGTCTTTATTTTGGCAAAAAGAACATTTCAGTAATTATTTGTGATCAAAGAGATTTGAATAGTGGTTGGAAATTTAAGCTAAACACTTCAATGTACATAAACACTTCAATTTATATTCTTCTTTGCTACTTTTTTAGAATGTGGGTACATCCACATTAAATCATTAAATACATGTAATTTACATGTAATTGACAAACACCAAGTATTCAATGAGAATTTCATATTAGAACTGATTTGTCTGAAAAGTACCCAGATTAGAAGAAAAAAAATGGAAACTACAAAAAACAATAGGCAAAAGTAAATTGATGAGAATTCAAATTTTCTTTACTAATTCAAGATATATATAGATTTAAGAAAAATATGTTCTATTTTAAGAAAAAAATATGGCAATATGCAGATAATAGAAAATCATTATATTAGTATTGTATTTTACTTTTCATTGTTACAACTTAAGAAGCTACAGCATTAGAAAAAATGTCCGATGTAATAATGTTAAGTTAGTGATAGAATATTTACATCAAAAGGAAATCAATATTGAACTAACTTAAATGCCTTCCTAAAGCTCAAAAGAGAAAACTTTGTTAAGTGACAATATGTGTAAACACTAAAGTATGCCTTGGCCGTTTCGTGGCTGTCACACAGACAATCCCATGGAGTTATGTAAAGGATATGGAGTATGCCAAGGCACACTTTTTGACCAAGATAGTAGGGTTTTTAGAGTTAGGCATGTATAGTGAGGGGCTTGGCACTATATGAAATCTGATAACTTTTTAACAGTGAAAGCGTTATGAGCATCTTGGCAACGTATTTTACATGTAATGTTTTGGATGAGATGAAATAGTTCCATGAAACGGCCAAGCCATACTTTTTGACCAAGATATAGGGTTTTTAGAGTTAGGGCTTGCAGAGTTAGGCCTCGTAGAGTTAGGGGCTTGGCTCTACATGAGATCTCATTTCTTTTTAACATTGAAAGCATTATGAGCATGTGAGTCTTGGCAACTTATTTTACACGAAGTGTTTTGGGTGGGATTTCATTTCTTTTTGTAGGATGAGATCTGATAACTTTTTAACAGTGAAAGCGTTATGAGCATGCGAGTCTTGGCAACCCCTTATTTTACATGAAATGTTTTGGGTGGGATTTCATTTCTTTTTGTAAGATGAGATCTGATAACTTTTTAACAGTGAAAGCGTTATGAGCATGTGAATCTTGGCAACTTATTTTACATGAAATGTTTTGGGTGGGATTATCTATTACAACTAAATTTAGTTTTAAGATTATTTAGAAAATGAATTTTTTTTCAATACCCTACTTTTCTGTTTTTCTATTGGTCAACTTGTATATTCAAGCTGTTTGCACTTTGAAAGAAATCACATTATTACACAGTATTATTTAGGCCGAAGCATTGAGGGTACGACGTATTTCAGATCTTAATAAAATCCAAAGTATAAAAGCTAGATAAATGAAACTTAGCGTATTTCATTAGTATGGTAACTGCATCTTATCCTGAAAATTTGAGCTCTCTAGTATTATCCAGGCCGAAGCTATGAGGGTTCGATAATACATAACCAGACCCCCCCCCCTTTATGAGGGGTTGGAGGGTGAAAGTTACGGATTTCTTAATTTTTTTGTTGTTTGTGTGCTAATCCTAACCTGCATACCAAATTTCAGCTTTCAGCTTTCAGGAAGTACCCTAGAGGTTTTGATGATCATGAGTCAGTCAGTCAGTCAGTCAGTGAGTGAGTGACGGAATCGACGTATTTTAGGTATTAATAAAATCCAAAGTATAAAAGCTAAATAAATGAAACTTAGCGTATTTCATTAGTCTGGTAAATGCATCATATCCTGAAAATTTGAGCTCTCTAATATTATCTAGGCCGAAGCTATGACGGTTCGAAAATACGACGAAACACTTCCAGAATAGGTACGTACTGCCCTTCCTGCCTTCGGCTCGTCTTGGCGGGGGCACTGCCGTGCCCCCAGATATATTTTGGCAAAGCGGCATAGGTACAGTGGCTAGAATAAATAGTGTGGCGATCGAGAGGGGTGTAGCATTAAAACTTCCTGTTTCCGGTGTGATGACCACCGCATTGGCGCTGCTGTCGCAGAGTGTGCATGGCGCATGCGTTCTTCGCATATTCCTAGTGTTAGTATGTGGATTGGCGATCAACATATAACTTTTGAATAAATTTATTAGGTATTTCTTGTTCAGTTAATGTTATATGATGAGTGTGAAATCTAGAACATGTTTCGTTCCTGGCTGCAAGTCCGGATACAGATCAAATCCATCCAAAGTAAGTCTTTTTAAAGCTCCAGAAAACGACGATTTGTTGGAAAATGGGATCGGGCTATACCACGTGCCGACCGTAAGCTTATCAAGACAAATGTTGTATGTGAGCTATATTTTGATGAACAGTATATTTCAAGACATTGGGAACACTGTATTAATGGGAAATTAATAAAGGTCGACAGAGAAAAACCACGCCTTCTTCCTGGTGCTGTTCCAACAATTTTCCCGAACCTGCCGAAGTATTTATCGGGGTCAGTACCGAGAAAAAGGAAAGAGGGAGAACAGTCCGCATGTGTAGCAGAAAATAAGATAAAATTGCTTTGCACCAATTCCATTCAAGCGATGAAAAACGTTCAGTGAAATATTGCAGACTCAAATTGTGATGCAGGTAATTGTAACGAACAGTCAGATGTATTAACTGTCGAACGTGATATTTCCAGCGATTCATTGAGATTGGATTATGTAAAGGCAAATTTACCATCACGTAGTTGGGGAATGCACATCCTCAATGAATCGCCGCTACTTGTTTGTTACAGTGTCTGCAAACTAAGTGATGACAAGAACTTCCTGCATGCTAATAAACTTGTTTTGCTGTCATATGAAAGTGATGGCCGAAAAACTCTAAGTATTTATTAAAGGTGTTGAACAGAAATTAATAGGAACTGATCCAGACGAAATTTTGAAGCAAGTAGACAATCTAAAAGAATGTTCAGATGCAGGATATCTTTGTGAGTTCCCACTTGCCAAAAATTCTGAGAAATACAAAATTTTGAATAACAATATACATTCTGTAGCCTGTGCTGGAATATCAGTGGCAGAGAAAGAGATGTGGGTGAAATCGGAGATCAGAGTACAAGCCTTCAACGAACTTTTTTTGATGGGCACTTTCGCCTCTTGCTAAAAGGGGCAACCACGGTGAATTAGGCGTATACAACCCATTAAACTGGAAAAATAAACAAAGAACAAACCTTTTACGATAATTCCAAGCACCAACACAACTCAGGAATCCACTTAGGCCACTGCAACTAGCGGTCAACGAAGCGGTAAACCACCCGTCACCGACGTATCCTTCCGAAGATGCTGATTGGCTTGTACCTTATTCTCCGTTTTAGCCGAGATGTGTTTTCCATGTAAATATTATAGAAAATTACTTCTTAATCAAAGATTAAGAACGAAGCGAAAAAGCAGAGTCATGTCTACCATTGTTTTTAAATCAAGGTATACTAAACAAAAGGTAGATATTATGAAAGCAAAGATAAATTCATTGGAGAAAAATATTTTGAAAAGTAATTGCAGTGATTGCCAAAATGAACTCTTGAACAATGATAGATTGACAGCAGACCACAATTCTTCTTTTAAAAGGAAATTTGATCTTGGTGGGTTGGTGTATCCTTCCAAAACATGACATGATTTTATTCTCTCAATTGAAAATCATTTTACTCACTGGTTCAGCTATAATGAACTGAACAGTGAAAGCTTTGTAGATATTTTCTTAGGTATCCAAAAGAACCTGAAAGTGTTGGTAGGCTTTAAACAGCATAAGATATATGTTAGTGGACAAATGTTGAAATTTTATGTTATTACGCGAACACATTTCTATGTGAAAGCAAATAACAAAAATAGGGCAGCAAATCGTTTAAAAAAAATATATTGCAAACTAAGTCGTATATAAATTGAAATAAGTATATATTAATCAAGTTAGGAATCTCTGAACTTGATTTATCTTCTACTCTATTAATGCTGTATTTTTTAAAATAACTTGCATTTTAGTATTGAATTTATTTGTAAATATTGTATAATCACTTTCAAATAACTTTAATTACAATATAATTACTTTTCTTTTCTCTGGTATTGTACTGCACAACCAAGTACATTCTTATGCAGCCACATTCTCATATGCTAATATATTAAATAATGTGTAATGATGATATAAATTTGAATAATAATATTGTATTATATATATATATTCCATAAATATTTTGTTTTGTATAAATCTTGTTCTTAACTTTATTGTTTGCTTTGATAATAGAGTATTGTTACAAATTCCCTTGTTACATCTCTATATTCCAAGCGGAACTGTCTGCAATTAAATTTGCTGTCGAATGGTCCACAAAGTTACAAAATAAAACTCTTAAAATTAATCTGTTTAGTGACTCAAAATCTTCCCTTCAGACACTCCTAAATATAAACAGTAAGCTAAAAGATGTACAAGAAATTCATAAATTACTCTCTATAGATAATAATATAAGCTTGTACTATGTCCCAGGACATTTGGGATATGAAGGGAATGAAAAAGCTGATAAAGAGGCAAAAATTGCAGTTACCGATAACAACTTGGAAATTACTTATCAGCCTTTCCCCACTAAACTTGCATTGTCCGATGTTCAGTCATTACTATATGAGAGATGAAAACAATCCACCAAGGGTCTTTCAACTAAAACATTCTTCCCAACTATTTATCACTCATTTACTTCACCTAAAGATAATTTTAATTTTGGTATGGGTCAAATTCTTACAGGACATGGAAATTTTAATGCTTACCTAGCCAAATTCAATCTTTCAAATAGTGCCTTTTGTGAATGTGTAGAATTAGATACAATTGAGCATGTCCTTTTTAATTGTATAAAATTTGATTATGAGATACAAATATTACTTCTAAATTTATTATGTCATGATATTATATGGCCGTGTGATATAAGCTTACTTGTGCAGAAACCATTATATAATTACTTAAAAGATTTTGTTAACATTGTGATGAAAAAAAAACCAAATAACTCTTAATTGATAACCATATAACTTGAAATAAATAAGTAAAAAAAAAAAATATCAATTGATATCTGTAATTTTGAAAACTTATACCTTGTATTTATAGGAGTAACATTACAATTTATATTGTTTATTTTAGCACTTCTCTTTAATATGTTATACTTTTTTGTAATTTTTACATCTATTTCTTGTGTATATAGTGTTGTACTCGTTTGGAGTGGTGCACTCAATTAAAACTTCTTCTTCTTCTTCTTGCTTTGATAATATCTATATCTTTGTCTTTTATCTTCTGCATTTTTTTAATATCCCAAACTAATTAAGTTTTGTATCATGATTCTCTTTGTAATTTTCATTTCTAATTTCTGTATATTAAATATATATATTTTTTAATGTATATTTGCATTACTAAATGATTTGTAAATAAAAATTTTGGGATTTCTTTAATCAGTCTCATTTGTTTTTGTTACAGCTGAAGTACAAATAACTTGTATTTTTCTTTGTTTTATTAACTGCACCTATTAATTATAGTTCTTAAATGAATAAACAAGTCAGTACATGAAATAGTTTTCACAATTGGAGTTTAAATAATGTATTTTCTAATTATAATCTGACTTAATTATTCTTATAGTAATGAAAATAATACATTGACTCACCAGTAGTACAAGACAATTGCCTGCTTACTGTGTTATAATTAAAATAAAAACAGTGGAATTAGAAATATACTGAAATATAGATGCTATTGCAACGTATTACAAGTACCTGAAATAAAATGAAGCCTGGGTAAATTCTGCAGACAACTGCCATGATTAGAAAGATATTGATAACAGTGGAAATTAAAATATATAAATATATATATTGAAATTGGGGGCAATAGATTGGTTTTTCCAAACTGAAATGGTTCATAATAACAAAAGCTGCGATTAAAACTGAAAATAAGAAGGTTGGGAAACAATTAGAAAGCTTCAATTTATAAATACAGATAAAGACAGAAGAACTACGTTCACTTATTAAAAGAGATACAAATATTACATGAGTTGAAAGAAAGAGGAATAGAAAGATAAGATAAAATAATAAATGGTGGAGATAAATTATTTAAAAAAAATTCTAAAAGTTTGTATTTAAAGCTTATTAGATGTTACAATATTCCTCTTTATTATGTAATTTCTTCTTTCTCATTATTTAATAAAAAGCATGTAACATCCTGATATTTTTTTGCTTCTCAGTTATAAGTTAATAAAGACCATTTTCTTTTTCATACTATTATATTTTTTATTAATAAACAAATAAGAATCTCGCATACTGTCGTAAGATGTAATTTTTTAATTTATATATGAAAACATTGATATTTCATTCTCGAAAAGCCTTGGTTGGTTGGTGTTTAATGGCGCAAAAGCAGCTGCGGCTAAGCTGCGCCATTCTCGAAAAGCCTATTCTTATAATTGGGAATAAGGCAAAAACAGCACACACGCGAACGGTTGCGCCATCTGGTGGCGTTCATCACACCGGAAACACCAAAAAGCAGGTCGATCGCTACACTATTTATTCTAGCCACTGTAGTATAGGTATGCAAGATGAGAATCGTCGTTTGATGATTCAAAGGGTAAAATTAAGCAAACTTAATCGTAGTGATACTGTGAAATATTAGTTTTCAAGAATCTAGACAGAATTTGAAAATGATGCAGATATTTTCAAGTTTCTCGTTATAGATATCCATTAGAGTTAATCTAGAGGCAAGGATGTTTGGAGAACATCCACCGCCATTGTGGATTCTATGAAGTGCCGACTGCAACACATATGGCAGTAAAGCCAAAGTCTAATTAGGAGAATATATTTCCTGCAGATAAGTTGTATTTCTTGGATAAGAAGATATATAGTAAGTGAACTTTACTTATTTACTTACACAAAGACTAAATCAACAAACAACACAAGATAACATACTGATAGTTAAAGACAAGACTAGGATACGAAGTCAGCGATTAAAAAGGAACTTTAAATAGTTTGATAATCGAAAGAAGATTTAAAGACACAGTAATATTTACCAGTGTTCTATACAGACTTTTTTGATATGAACTTTGAATTAGTCAGATAAAGCTAATAAGACTTTAATGCAAGTTACCAGAGTTAGATAAATACTCGATCTAACATATCAACTAGACTGTTCTAAGAAATACGTTTATGTAAACCATTGTGTAGATTCAGCAATTTACTGGAAAATATAATTTACTTTGTTTAATCTCACAAGACTATTTCGGAGTGTATTTTCATAGAAGTTAATGAAATAAGCGTACTAGACTATATTTAATCCTAGATATTACTCTGTTTTTCATATATATTTAAACTGATAAAATATAACAATATACTGTACATCTTTTATTAATATCAACAGATGGTTAGTTGGTTATATTTTTTAACAAATAATCATATAAAGTATCGATTAAATAAATAAACTCCTTAAGGCATCAAATAATTCTTTTAATAACAACTTACAT
>JAFIDM010009631.1:211866450-211878205 GCA_023159025.1 Thereuonema tuberculata | reverse complement strand
TACAAAAAGAAATGAAATCCCACCCAAAACACTTCGTGTAAAATAAGTTGCCAAGACTCACATGCTCATAATACTTTCACTGTTAAAAAGATATGAGATCTCATGTAGAGCCAAGCCCCTAACTCTACGAGGCCTAACTCTACAAGCCCCAACTCTAAAAACCTTATATCTTGGTCAAAAAGTATGGCTTGGCCGTTTCATGGAACTATTTCATCTCACCCAAAACATTTCATGTAAAATACGTTGCCAAGATGCTCATAACGCTTTCACTGTTAAAAAGTTATCAGATTTCATATAGTGCCAAGCCCCTCACTATACATGCCTAACTCTAAAAACCCTACTATCTTGGTCAAAAAGTGTGCCTTGGCATACTCCATATCCTTTACATAACTCCATGGGATTGTCTGTGTGACAGCCACGAAACGGCCAAGCCATACTTTTTGACCAAGATATAGGGTTTTTAGAGTTGGGGCTTGTAGAGTTAGGCCTCGTAGAGTTAGGGGCTTGGCTCTACATGAGATCTCATATCTTTTTAACAGTGAAAGCATTATGAGCATGAGTCTTGGCAACCCCTTATTTTACACGAAGTGTTTTGGGTGGGATTTATTATTTCTCTTAACTTTTGTTTTAATATTTTCGTTTTTCTTTTTTTTAATTAATTGTTGAACGTGTTAAAAAATTTTATTCTGTTACAAAAAAAATCAGGACCCAAAATTCAAAATAATTATTTAATAAATAGATTTTAAAAAATCAACGTGAAGCCAACTAAATCGACACTTTAAAATTTTAAAAAAACTTGATAGACAGTTTCGACCCATTTTAATCAATGTGGCCGTCATCAGCTGTATCAGTTCATCTGAAATAGCCTTGTGGATTAAAGAGGGCTGAAACTGTTCTATGAGGTTTTTTTTTAAATATATTTATTAAATAATTTTATTGAAATGTGTGTCCTGAATTCCTTAGTTTTATTTTTACTGAAATTAAATTATCGAGATTGTTGAGATTAAAAAGTAAAAAAAAAATTCCGAGCAAAAATAAGTTGCAGAAATTTGATCCGTGGAGAGTTGAAGAAAAGAACTAAAGCTTTAAGCAGACTTGTTGGAGTCCAAGTGTCTTTGAATGTCAAACTCAAGACAAGAGGCCTCAGGAATTGGTCTTTGTTGCAGAGTTTAAAGCCGACGAGCTTCAAGTGCTGATCAGGATTCAGCTAAAGGATCTCTTGATGTAAAAGAAAGGAAAGATGGATCGTCTTTATGAGAAATCCAGCAGAAATTAACAGTGGTTTCCTGAAAAATGAAAAATAAACACTTAGCTGATGAATGAAAAAAAACTTAAGGTTTAAAAAGAAAACCTAGAAAACATAACATACGATATAAATTTGCAGTAGGCAGTATTAAATTAATCACACAGCAATGAGTCTCCAAAATCACTGATTGACCAATGTTATAATTAAAATGATAAAAAAATGGTTAAACTATTTAGTCATTTACTCTCAATATTCCACATTAAAAGCACGTTACAAATTAATTTTGATATTAACAATTAATTTGGACGTAATTGGTTAACATGAAAATTACGAAATTAATGTTTGGGGAAACAGAAATAAAGCAGGTGGGTGAAAAATTTAAACTCACAATAGGAAATGAAATAACAGCTCACTAACGTCTTAAAAGAAATCTTTTACATGTTTTATGCGTGCAATTTCAAGTAAGTAAATTCTTAGTTTCAAACTAGTTAAGAAAGAGACTGATAAATCTTCTAATGCAACAAAGTGCATAAAGCTAAAATATTTTTGAATTAATTGATGGCGGTCAGTTAATGTAAGCAGGTTAATTTCGTAAGAAAGGCGAGAAGCATGAAGGAAGCCAAAAAGAGAACAACTGCTTAATGCTTTCTATTGATGACGATAAAATGTACCGGTATTTGAAAATAGAAATAAAACTTTAATTCCTTTAGAGTACAAATTTAGGATAAGGAGATTATAAAATTTTATGTACTCGACATCAGTTGTATACAAAGGCTGATTATAAAACAAAAAATTTGTGCTAAAGCATAAAATGAAAACGGCCCATTAAAATCCACGCGGACATTGAACGTGTCGAGCAAAAAATTCTCAAACTTTACTTAAACTTCGCCTAAGGAGCGTTGGAGGGTGATCCGGAACTATGCACAGGAAAAAGGTAAAATCTGGAATTTTTTTCCTGGACAACTACTGACTCGTAGACTTGAAATTTGGATATGCTTTAGTTTAGAGTGTCTACTACACAATTCATATTTTTATTGGACCGTATCTATAACAATTTTAGGCACAGTCGACTCTCTGTTTGCAGAAACAAACAGTCGACTCTTTCCGCAGTTTTCCGGATAGACAGAAAAAATGACGCATTCCTACGGTGTTTGAGCCTCTGAACACCATGGTAAAGTCCGTTTGCCGATCCGACCTTCCGGGAGTTGTTAAGGGGAGGTTAGATACGGACAGACGGATGGATGGACGGACAGTCCACCGCAATAGCACCCACATGGATCGCTAAAAAACTCTGAACTTTGCGAATAATAAAGAATGAAGAATTAATATCAGTTTTAACATCATTCAGAAGCCTTCACCAAAAATAAGCAAAAGATGTTCAATCGGAAAATTATTTTAAAATTCGAATTTTTTTAACATAAATTATATCAATAGAATGAATGTCAAAGTAACAAAAAAATATTCAAAGAATTTTAAACAAAACTGGAATGAGTGTTTTTGATTTGTTTTTTTAATGTTGTATTCTTATTGAAATGTAATTCGTATGAAACTTTTTTTGCTGAAAAAATAAAAAAAGTATGAGTAATTTTTGCTTTCTTTTTTTTTTTTTTTAATTTCAAATAAGTAATATATAAATATTACGGATTCGAAATTAAAAAAAAAAAAGAAAAGAAAAAGATACATAAAACTAAATCAGGTATTCCTTTGATGGAAATTGTTTTGTTTAATATTTAAAAAAAATTAAATGCAAAATACATTCTACAAATATTTATAATATCACACTAAGAAACCATCTTAAAAAACAGAAATATAGGCTGCAGAAGAGAACAAGAAAGGTCTAAGAACATTGACTTTTTTTATATTTTTAAAAACGAATCTTACCATTCGCTGATTTGTTTTAGTAATTTAGTTTATTAGCAATGCTGACTGAACTACTTCGAAATTTTCAAATCTTACAAATTCATTTATCAGTTTTATTAATTAACATCAGCTAATGTAGCATAATATTTTCGTAAACAATCTTTTTTTTTCCTTCTATTTTTCTTGTGGTAGACTTCAATAACATTCCGAGAATTATATTGATTACATCAGCAATAACGAAAGGTCACCTGGAATTGATGCTACTTTTATCTGTGTATTGTTTGCTAGAAAAGGTATTCAGAGGCCTTGTTTTTTTGTTTTTTTCAGTTAGATATCTTTCTTCTTGGAAACTAATCGCTGCAAATATAAGTTTAGATGAGCTTTTTACATTGTTATTCAGCGATTTCCCCATTTGCAGATCAAATAAATAGCCAAACATTTTTTTCATTCTTGTAATAGTTATAAAATGAAATTTTTTATAGTTGTAATTTTTTATTATTGAAGTAAATAACATTCATTGCAGCTTATCATTTCAAGAAAAAATATTGTATTCTTAAAAAAAAGCGTTTAAAAACTGTTTGATATTAAATATTCATTTTTAATAATTAATTTTCTGCCAGCAGCTATTCAGAAAACACATTGATAAATAAGGAGTATTTACAAAATTATTCTATAGTTTTAAAGTAACACAAATGCAAATTATACTTTTGCAAATTTGTAATGTGTAAGCAATGCCCCGCAGATCAAAAAAAGCTTTTGAACTGAAAATAATGTTTATTTTATTTTTTAAAGAATTTTCATAGGCCAACGTAAAAATGAATCTTCATAAATGACTTTCTCTGAACTGCCAGAAAAATTTTATGTTAATCACTATGAGATTCTTTTTTTAAAATTGGTAATAATGGACATTAATTTAAAAATGCGTGCGATCTTTCTTTCTTTAGGTTATCATAATAATTAATAGCGACATAAAATCAGTTATCACTAATCACGATAAAATTAGTTATCACGATAATCACGATAAAATTAGTTATTACGAGAAAGGAAGCTTAAATAACAGTCATTAACTTAAAGGGACTACAGTTCTCACAATTTGTGAAAATTATTAGAACCAATTGTTATTACAGTCGGACCTCTATTTAACGAACCTCTATTTTGCGAACTTTTCTTTGGAACCAAGAACATTTTGCTAATTTCTTCGTAAAATAACCTCCAAATAGCGAAGTGCATTTTCTATTAACGAACTTTTTTCGTGGCATCTATTTTTTTTTTCCTCCTTGAAATGTTTTTATTATTAATATTCCCTTAGAGGAAATGAAAGAAATGTGGATGCAGCTGAGGGAAAAAGAAGAAATTAACGATGATATGCTAATTGATGATTATCTTTCACTTGATTTTGAAGATGAGACCTCGGAAACACTAACTGAATCGGATATTTTGGACAGTGTGAAAAATAAAAACAAGACAGCTATGAATTGCGATGAAGATGATGAAAATGGAAATGATCGTGATGCAGAAATCAAAAAACCTTCGTATGATGAAATGCTAAAATCATTTGAAACAATTCGACGCGGATTACAATTTGAAGAAAATACGCCTGAAAGGGTTTTTTGGTGCATTGCAAAGATGCGAGACGTACTATGAGCAAAAACACTTTTTAAAAAAAAAAAAAAAAAACTCAAGACAAAATTAACAGACTTTATTAGTAAAATTTAAGTACGCTTGTGGTATTGTATGCTTTATGTCATAAATTTTTTTTTTTTTAATAATATTTATTGTTTATATATTTTAAGTCTGTTTTATGTAGTTTAAAGTAATTTTAAAAGGTGAATCTCTATTTAACGAATTTTCCACATAACGAACTTTTTTTCGGGATTTAGCGACTTCGTTAAATAGAGGTCTGACTGTATTAACTTATAATACAGAAAAGTAATAATTATATAATAAATTGCTACAGACAAACAGGATGGTGAGTCAGTTAATAACTAACCTGAAAAACAAAGCATTTTATTGCCGTTTTGTTATTATTTCCACTTCCTCTTAGGTTTCTTAGGTATTTCCACTCTACCTTGAGTTTCCCCAGCAAAGACAACATGGCGGGTCAAGGACGAAAGCACATATTGCCAAGTGTAGAAAAGTAAGAAAGGAGGGTTAGGGATGTATGTTGTGTCCATAAATTTGGTAAATCAGGATAGCGTGGTGTAGTGGCTGTCTGTATCCTGTGAGATGAGTCCCTAACTGTGTAACAGTGTAGAAGTCGCGCATAAGATCCTGGTTCATCTGCGATGACCATTGGATGCGCTGGCGTGGTTTCCCAGTCTTGGTGGTCGTCTGCTCTGACACACACGAAACACTTCCGACTGTTCGGGCAGGATGGTGATGCCTGGGCATTATGGTAGCCATAATATAGAATGGGGTTCCACTTTCTCCACCACCACCTGCGGGAGACTGTAGTAGTCTATATATTTCGAACGGAGATCTCTGCCTAACCTCCAAACGCGAGTGACTTTATCCTGCGCCACACCCGATGCAGTATGATCTATATTAGAACAAGATCTCATCATATTTGGTTGGACCCTTTAGTTTACCCTAAAGCTAGGGTAGTTCCGCCCCTACCTCCAAGGGGGCGTATTATTATTATTTCTATTATTATTATTATTATTATTATTATTATTATTATTAATATTATTATTATGTAAAAGATTCCAGAAATAATAAAAAATTTATAAAAATAATAATTTATATTTAAAATATTTATTATTAGTGCAATAGTTAATTTTTAAAAAAATAACTATTTTTTTAAAATTGTTTTAGATTATTTTTTTTTACTTGCTATCAAATAATCGTAATAAAAAACGTTTTCATTAAAGACTTTCTAAATATCATGCAAATTCATTTAATGCTGTTCGTTTCCAAAAATAAATTTGTTTTAAAGCATTTTTTTTATAGAAATGGATTTTTGTTAATTCTATTTCAAATTTCAAAAAGGCCGAAATTAACTGATGAACTTCTATTTGGGTAAACAATTGATTTCGATATTAAAAAGCTTTTCATTATATAAATGCAATCATTTTTCTTGTATTACTAGTTTACAATATGCAATCTGGTTCTGATAGATATGAAATTTCAAGGTAGATTGAAAACAACGAATCGGAGACTGCTGAGCTATTCTGTAGGCAAAGATGAACATTTCTTGGAGACATTCAATTCTCAATGTGGGGTGAGTGGGTGGGTTGTTTTCTCATCGCTGATTCACGCAAAGGCTACTTTACTTTCCCGCCTCCGATTCATTCATTCGCCTTTGCCTCATTCATTCATTCATTTCTCATCGGCACTGCAATGCGCAGACGCGACCGAAGGCTTAAAAGCCCCTCCGCTTGCAATGGAAAGCTCATTCCGTCAGTAGAGACGCAACTGCATGGATTAGCCGCTGTTACCGCATTCTCTGTCGACGGATTAGCCGCATCATCACCGGAACAACATCGTCGCTGGAAAGTCAAAATGACTCCCCCTCTTAATTCCAAATACCATTTTCAAATCCCAAGAAGAAAACAATCTTATTTAGTGTTTCATTCAGATTAAATCCAAGGATTATTTATCTCATTTATAACAGAGTTAATAATCTAAAAATTTAATCTTCTTTAATATGGGATAATCTTGCTATATAATCGAGTTTTTCCGTCCTGTCAGTTAGTCTCCGTGTATGTGTATGTGTATCAATTCTTAAATTATAAAGCTTACTGAAACTATTTGAAAATTATCTTTTGTGCCTATAAAGTTTTCCCACTTAAACTCGTTGTAAATTGGATTTATAAAACTTACCATAATTATATAAAAAAAATTGACTAAATCGCTGCAAACTTGATTTACAATGTTCAATGGGACTCTTCTTGGGTCGCTATCACTGGCAGTAGTGATTGGATGGTTGCTTCGGCCTCTGTCTGCGTCTTACACCGGTGTGTGTTCCGTGTGTTCGTGCCGAGATGACAGCCTCCTCTGTAAATCGCCCGGGAAGCTTCATGCCATCCCTATAATACTAAATGAAGAAGTTCGGAATCGAATCGTCGAAATGTAGGTACAAATTATTATAACTTACTTTATTCTATTATTTTACATAACTTTTTGTTTTGTTCGTTTTTACAAAATTTTTCGAAGATCTTTCAGTAAAAAATTGAAACATTCTAACTTAAAAGTAAAGGAATAAAGTTTCCCGTAATGTCAATATAGATATATTAACAAAGTAAAATGATTTTTTATGAATAAATACAAATGCTAACATTTTATAATGAAGTTAGAGGATGCGGGAAGCAAATTATCTCCCTGAGGGCATCGGCAACCAAAGCCCTCATGTTCCATCTTCGTTATTCCTTCGAACCAATTCTATTATGAAGAACTGTCTAAATCGTTGCCTCGTTACGTACTTTTTGTGTGAAAGGAATAAAAGGTTTTAATCTTTTTTTTTTCATTTTATTTTTTTAAAGTTAATAGCTTTTTCTGCAAGTGATTAATACATCAACTCTGAATATCAATTTTAAAAATAAATTTAATCGTTTACACAGAACGTAAAAAAGATGTTATACTTCGTTCTAAGAACATTCTATGTTCTTTATACAATTAAACAACTAATTGCCTTTTGCCTTAATAGATCACGATCTGTCCCCTTCCAAACTCCCTTTAATCTATATATCCTCTACAGATTTCAAAAAGTCTGTCAGTTTATTGTTTTATTTCAAAACACGAAAGTTACGACCATGAGACTGATGTCTTGGATGACCGGATGTTTCTAATTTTTCATCTTTAACCATTCTTTGAGATTTAGATAACAGTGGGATTAGTTTGGTTCAATTATATTTGATTTTTTTCTTTACCGCAATTGAGAATTATCATCCAATGAGATATTATTCTGCTTCCTTTCGTAATAAAAATGAAATCAATGGAAATAATAAAAATCAAATCAAATTTGACACCTTTCAGCAATGACTACTCTTGATTTAACTTTCCGCGCATTAATATCTTAGAACAAGACACAACACGACATTATAACAAATTCTTTATCTGCTTTAAACAATACAGTTGTTTTTCGATTTGATCTCATTTAAGAATTCAATCAAAGTTGTTTATATTTCTGATCTAATGTAGCCATAAATATATAGTATTATTAACAATAGACAGAATTGAAAAGATTCAATAAATAATGTTTCGTTAACATAATATTACCATTATTTAAGTGTTAAGCTGATATCAAATCACATATTTCTAAATGGACTTAAAATAAGGAAGTCATGAAGTCGAATTCTTGCTGGAATTTTGTAACTTTTTGTTTTGTATTACATTTTGTAAAATAGAATTGACCGTATTTTTATTTTTATTTTTTGATTAACAACGACATTTTAGAAAGTAAACATATGTTTCTTTAATAATAAATACATTTTGATTTTTAGCATTTTTCAAGCAGTTTTTGTTGAGCACGTCTTTTCTATTCTTATGCAAACAAAATAAACTCAAAACTGATTTTGTAGAATTGTTTACTTTATATACAATAACCAAAACAATTCTGCAAAAATTTTGCTTTTTTAATTTACTTTCATTTTATTTTTCGAGAAAAGATATTCTTCAATCTGGATATTTCTTAGAAAAGCTATCTAGCCTTTAGAGGCATCTTGAAAATCGAAATATCACAGAATCATTCCTAAAACTCATGTATCGTACTTAGAAAACCAATTTTATTTGAAAAATAAGAATTTCAGAAAATTTTTTTTTTACTTTTTAGTGTCACTGCGTAGCACTCGTTGATGGAGTTTTGATATTCGTGTTTGTTATGTATGATTAATAGGAATTGTGAGAATGAGTTTGGGCCAATGTGAGGAGAATCTTCCTTAGAATTTCAAGATGACATTTTTCGGAGATTTTTTTTTTTTTTACTTAATATACTGTAAATAGTATTTAAAAACTCTTATACACATTTAATAACACTTAAATCAAGGCGATCCCCGGGTTACGGACGACCCGACTTACGAACGTTCCGTACGGCGTTCCGTACTTACGAACAGGCTCCCAAGGCTCCCCATAAGGATAATTTATAATTAATCATTCAGGAACTATCATAATTCTACAAGAAAAATCAAACTTACAGAAACTTCTTAACATCTTAACATCTTTTATTAAATGATAAGCTTTGGCCGTCGAAATGTCATCAAAGGTGAAGTTTATTGTTTAATAAAAGATGTTAAGAAAATTCAGGAACTAGTTTCTTTTGTGCATGTAAACAATCGCATGGTGTAAACCGTTCGTTGGCGCAGTATCTATGTGCTAGCGGATCGTCTCTTTGTTTATACGGTCGCTTAAGCCGAGCATCACTTTCGTCTTAACTTTTTTATTCGATTTTGTAAGTCTGTATTTACTCTTATTATTACATATTACAGTATTACACTGCATTATTATTATTACCACATATGAGCCATTATATTATTATTAATACTATTATTATTGTTATTATTGTCATTATTATGTAAATGTTTCAATTCTTGGATTTCTCCATGAAAGACAACTTGGTGGGTCAAGGAGCAAAGCAAATGTTGCCAAGTGTAAAAAAGTGTGCAAGGAGGATTAGGGATATTAGGGATGTGTGGTATTATTATTATTATTATTATGTAAAGTTTCAAATCTTGGGTTTCCCCAGCAAACACAACAAGGCGGGTCAAGGACCAAAGCACATATTGCCAAGTGTAAAGACGTGTGCAAGAATGATTAGGGATGTATGGTTGTGTCCATAAATTTCCTAACTATGCGTGTTGAGTATCGCAGCCTTCTGGAGTTGTGCATAAGTGTTTTTGCGATGTCCTAGAGTGCTGAGACTGTGGTGCAATGTGTGAGGTACCAGACCAGTGGCGGACAAGACGATGGGTACAACACGTACTCGGTCCTGCCTCCACTGCTTCTGGAGCTCGTGTGCTAGATCAGTGTATTTACTGATCTTGTCTGCGTGAGTTTTCTGCATGTTCTTGCTGATAGGCACTGCAATATCAATGAGATAGGTCTGTTTGTTGACCTTATCAACAAGTGTGATGTCAGGTCTGTTGTGATGTGTGGTTTTGTCTGTGTGAATGGGACGGTCTCAGTACAGCTTCTATGAGGATGACTCTAATACGCTTTGTGGTATGTAAGCTTGTAGTACGGGACCGTGTTCTTAATAAGTGAGTGTCAGTGTGCTAGCTGTTGATGAAGGATCGACGCTACCTGATTGTGTCGGAGGAGGTAGTCTGTTTGGGAGGGAAGGGGACAGCCTGATATTATGTGGTCGATCGTCTAATGCAGTGTGGCATTTCCTGCATCTGTCGTCATGTGTGTTTGCATCGTGTAGAATATGTTTCTTGTAGTTGCGTGTGGGGATGACTTGGTCCTGTATCGCGATGATGATGATGATGATGATTATTATTATTATTATTATTATAATACAAAACAATGTGTATCACAGCTGCCAGTTCTTTAGCTGGTGTTGGCCTTCAAACGCATCGAATTCTTCCCAAGAATCTAGGATGTCGTAATGTATCGGCGCAAAATATTATTATTATTATTATTATTATTATTATTATTATTATTATTATTATTAAGCTAAGTCAAAAATCTTTATTCACCATCATAATTATCTTCATAATTCACCAGATGAATATAAAGCTATTCAGAACTAAAGTACACAAAAACAATTAAATATCTTAATAATAAATGAAAAAAATTATTATAATAATCACATTAAAATATTACATAAAAAGCTACACAAAGTGTAATACATATTCTGCCATACAAAAGACATACTTTCAACGCGGATTAAAATGTTATTATCAGGGCTAGGATTCTGATGACATGTCATCTTTTATCACAGACATTGCTAACTTATATACAAATCCTGTTCATGGCCCCCATATTACAGAAATGCATATTTATTAAGTCATTTTTCTAAGTATTTTATTTTTAGGTCATTTTCTCGCTTTTCGCGTCATTATTATGTCATTTTATGGAAATTATTAGAATATTTTATACGTTTTGAGTCATTTTCTCACATTCTTAATGGTTTACGATGCATTTTTTGCATATGGTACTGGATATTAACAGAACTGAAGGTGAGGATGAATACGAAGACGAGAATCTTCACAACTTTGTTCAACTCTTATTTCTTAGAATTTCTTGGAACTTTGAGTGCCAAACAATAGACTGAAATAGTAAGCAGTATTTGTCAAATAATAATTAAATTATTTTAGGTACCTATTAAAATCATTTGAACATACAATGACGTAGTCTGTTTGCATTTTTTTTGTGATGAAATTACGTCAGTTTCATTCAAATTTTTAGCTCACTTTTTTTAAGTTTTCGGGTCCCATTTTATGGGATATTTGCAGTCATTTTATAGGTCATTTTTAAACATTTTTAGGTCAACAAAATCCAAGCCCTGGTATTATATAATGCTTTATTCGATTCGAACATAAATTACGCTGCTAACATTTGGTCCAACACCAATGACAGTTGTTTAAAATCTATAATTGATCTGCAAAATAAAATTTTAAAGTTAACTTTCTTCAAGCAAAATGTAAATGATAAAAGTATAATGTTAAATAAGAAGCTTCAATAAAGTACACTAAATCCCAAACAAAAATT
>JAFIDM010009631.1:211816862-211846450 GCA_023159025.1 Thereuonema tuberculata | reverse complement strand
ACATTTTCAGCATTTCTGGCAACTCGCAGCACTTTTGTTTTCTTGGCATTGATTTCCATTCCAAATTTAAGACAGGCTTCATTAAATCTTTTCAGCAAGTGTTGTAAATCTTCCTCACTCTCTGCTAAAATAGCCAAATCATCCGCGAATCTAATGCTTTTTATTCTTCTTCCTCCAATACTGATTCCCGTATCCTCTTCACAATCAAAAGCTTCGTTTATCATTTCTTCCGAAAAGATATTGAATAGCACAGGGGATAAGCAGCAACCCTGTCGCACTCCTCTTCCAATTATACATTCCTTTTTGCTTCCTCCTTTTGACTCAATTATTGCCTTTTGATTCATATAAAGTTCCGCAATCAGTCTACGATCTCGCCAATCCACACCTATCTTCTTTAGTACTTTCATCAGTTTATCCCATTTCACCATATCAAAGGCTTTTTTCAGATCAATAAAACAAATATAAACTTCTCGATTAACTTCAATATGTCTTTCACAGATTGTTCTCATCACTCCAATTGCATCTCTTGTTCCCCTGTTCTTCCTAAAACCAAATTGGTCCTCTCCTAGATAGTATTCCACTATCTATTCCAATTTCAAATAATAAAAACGTTTGAGTAATTTTTTCGAAAAGAATAACATTTCAACGGTGAGATTAAAAATTTCTTGTACAGATAAATAATAAAAAAAAAAATAAAAAAAGAAACCTGAAAAGTCTGATCATCTTGGGTCTTCTGAATGACATGTGATGGACTGGTTTTCTCTAATAGCAAATTCAATTCGTGGATTATTACTTTGGAAGTCGAATAAGAAAAATTTAACCTAATGGATGTATTCTTTTATTGAAATATATTCTTAGAATTCAAATTTGGTAACATATCGAAAGCGAAAACTAAAAGAATATTTGGACTCTGTAACTTGTTTCAATGAATCTGTTTTTGTTGCTGTTGTTGTCAAGAAAGATAACGGATAAAAATTCTAGCCAAAATAGAATTATGGGCAGCGTTACATTTTGAGCCTTTGCACATGACAAGGAATAGCATGATTAGATGCATCCAAATACCAAAAGGTATATCGAATTTTGAATGATGCATTCTTTTGGAAAAATTAATAATATTAATAACAAAGTGTATCATTTCATAGATATGCATTAACATTGGAAAACATTAATAGCGAACCGCATAATTAAAATATATAGATTAAAGATTGTACATGAAAATTCTAATTCTAATACATTCTATCATACCTTTGCTTCGGTAAAACATCAGTTCGCTACTCATTAGTAATCGATGATTGAGCTTTGCTGAACATTTAATCGGATTATTGTATCCCAGTTGTAAGATAAGTAATTAATTAATAATGATGTTCCCAGCAATCCGGTGCAGTTTCTTACAGACCGCTGATTTGAAAATCAAACTTACTCTAAAACGTTTTTTTACAAAAAATTAATTTATTGGAGCGAAGCGAACTGAGATCCCCTATTACCGATTCCTATTGCAACCTATAGTTATACCATTTCTTGTAAGTAACCTAACATCATATTTTTACGTCCGATAGGAGTGGTGCTATTGGAGACAAAGAAAACTAAAGATTAGTCATAACGTTAAGAAATGAGAGTTTTTATTACTAACTTTATCGAAGCAATGTTATCAAATTTTTCCATTAAATTTGACACACAAGTGCAGTTCGGGGAGCCATGAATTTTAAGCGAAGAAAATCTGAATTCGGTCTTGTCATTGTGAATTGAAAAGTAATGTGTGCTGTATCTAAGAAGAAAAATTAGGGTGCAACTTTCATTCTAATTTTGTAATTGCTTTGAAATGATACACAATTAAGGATTTCTTTTATTTTTTTATTTATTTATTTATTTCTTATACAATTTTCCAATTTTTTTTTAAATAACAAAACTAAAACCGTCTTTATCTTTAGTTTGGCAGCAAACCAGATTGTTTTAAATGAAAAACATTCAGTTTCAATATACCTTCTCAATTGAAGACAACTCCTTGTTTAAATAAAAGAATTTAGGAAATTTCCTATGCATCCAAATTGTCTCTCCTTATAAATGGATTTGCATAATAAAGTAAGGTATTAAGCTGCTAATAAGAGTTTATTGTAATTTTCTGGCAGTTTATTAGTTTTAATGATAAAAATATGAATTTATGATCTTATCCTATTTTTGTTCGCAGTTTTTGAAATATGAAAATTGAATTTTTCCTTTTACTTGTTTTTTTCTGGATATTTTATTACTAGATTTTAAAAGTTAAACCGATGGAGGATAACATAAAATGACCGCGATATATCTACGAATTGTGAAAAGTTTGCTATTTTGTTTAATACAACAAATATTCATGAGTTAGTTCTTTTGGAAAATTTTACATAATGATTAGATATATAATAATAATAATAATAATCGAAATAATATGAAATTCATTTGAAATGTTTTTGTAACTATGTAATCAGCAACCCCAAATTATTTTGGAAATTTGTACAAAGAACAGACATACTTTGAGAAAACACAAGATTAGATATTGGGAAGGAATATAACAGATGCTTTCATTCTGTCCAATGATTAGACACTAGCATTTTCTGACTTGCTTCCCATTTAAGACCAGAACCTCATCGAATTGGGTGTATTGGTGGGTAAGAATCTCTGCGAGAGATCGATTTAAATATTTTTGATGTTTAACCAATAAGATAAATAAGCATTATTTATCAATAACAATCTAATGTAATTCTATAACTTCTTTGTTACTGAATTAATTTAAATTTAATTGAATGCGCGAAAGTTTTAGGAGTTGCTGGTAAGCAAAAAAAGAACTAGAGAGCAGTTCGAATTGCTTTCCTGCATTTTTTCATGCGAAATTTAAAAATTACAGTTTGATATTTATCTAAATTCTGCCATCAATTTGCTCCAATGTCTGTGTGTTTTGCCTCTTATTAATGTTGACTTAGAAAGCATTAATATGATCACAGCGGAATATGGACTTGACACTACAGACAAGCCATTGGAATAAATGAAATCAATTCATTTGTGTCTGTCCGTGCAAGGTTTTACTGTAATTTCCCAAAAAACTTTATGAGGGACGCATGGAATGAAATAGAAACTTTATAAGCAATTACCCTCATTTTATCATCCAGGCTGTTTGATCCCAAATAAATTTACATGGGATCAAACATAGCTTTTCATTCTTTTACAACATATTCCTGATTTCTGCAAAATAAAAAGGTTAATTGGAAAGCAAGACTACAAAGTCTACAATAATTGAACAACAATTAAAAAACTTCAAAAAATTTTACCATAAATTATAAGTAATTATTGACTTTTAATTTATAGTAAAATCATGTTTGGTTTTCTATATAATGAAATCTGTCATCGTGGGAATCAAGTTTTTCCATTTTTTGTTTCAGATTCATCTTCCAAATAAAGGTAAGCAGTCTTCTATGGTGTTACTATCGTAACTTATTCCAAACAATATGTCAGATGATATTCATTTCTCAACAGATTTGTTACGGCAGATAAGAAGTTTCATCATCACAGCCGTAAAGAAAATAAATCATCAATCTATTCCATAAATCCTCGGTGAAACATTTCACGAGCGCTGACGAAACGAAAGATTCCATGAAAAATGTTTAGGCGGCATTTGAGGAAAAGTTTATGCTTATTACGAATCGGGAATAAAAACGATTCCAAACTGGCAAAAATCGCAGCGATTATATGGACTACAGACAATTACTAAATTTTAAACAAGGTTCCAACTGCAATTCAATAAAGACAACATTTGTTTTCTTATTTTTATCATCAACCTCTTCGAAAGATCTTTCGAATTAGTTTCCCTTTTCCCCATTGCCTGTATTGCTGTGAAAATTCGCAAACAAGTCTTACATTTATTAAGAAGACTGACCAGTATCTGAACAGCTAATACAAAACACCTGTTTGTAAAGCAAAAATGTAGAATTTTTTCATGAACGATAAATAGGAAATTTCAAATTATTAATTTTATTTAAAATGCATTAGCAATAACGTTATTGGTAATGGGAATTTTGGTATTTTTATGTCAAACTGTGTGTGGATTTCTGTTCAGTGTTTCAGCTTTGGTTTATCTGCTCCAATAATTTAATTATTAAATGTTTGGCTGCACATAGATGAAGTCTGAAGGTGTTACTATGTTACTTGAAGGTGGTATTTATATTAATTAAATAAAGCGACAACATTAATATTCGTGGATCATTCATTCTTCCATGGCATTTTTTTATGAGACCCTTAACTATCTTTTTCGATCTTGCCTTTTAACTCTTTTTTGAATTTATTCGATTCTGGTTATTTCGGTTAGCTTTTATTTAAGAAAATCAAATAATCAAAAGTCAAAATCAAAATTAATTATTTTAGTAATCTTAAAGGAATTACGATTCTTGCTTTTGTATTTATTTCTTAATGTTTTTGTTTCTTTCATTAATTTTATAAATTTCTATTCAAATCATCTTTTATTTATCTACATACTTTTTATTATTTTTACATCATTCTTAAAATTTGATTTTGTTATTTTTGTAAATTGCTTTTGTGATTTTTATATTGTACGAGACGACGTTCCGTATAATCAAAAATAAAATAGTTCAATTCTACACTTGCTTAGTTCAGCGGTTTCTTTAGACATGAGACATCGAAGATTGAAATAGGATCAAGTTACTTTTTTTCTCATTTGCTCAGTAGTTTCTCAAATAACAATTGAAAAAAAAAAATCAATCGTAACAGCACAAGTATAGATCTAAACCAAAGTAAGAAGTTCATTAAAATAAAAAATCTACATTTTTAAAGCACATTAAATATCATCATTAAATTCATTGTTCTTTATTACAAAACTTGTTTATTCTTAAAAAACTTCTTACTTTATCAGCGATATTTCGAGGGTATTATTATTGAAAATTTTAAAAAATATTGTAAAACTGCATAACCATTTATTTATTTGTATTTTAATTCTTATCAAGATAATTGATATCACTATTAACCTTACTCTTTTGTTGTAATTATATAGTACTTATTCTTTATAATAATTTGATACACTATGCAATTTGAACATTATTCTTTTGTTGTATAAAACTTGTTCTTTGTTGTAATTGTATAGAACTTATTCTGTTGTATAAGACTTATTCTTTTGTTGTATACGACTTATTCTTTGTGGTAACTGCTTCGGTTTTAATTTCAAAATGTAGCCTGAAGAAGCAGGGAAAGAGTAATACCCTGCGAAATATCGCTGATAAAGTATGGAGTTTTTTAATAATCATCATTAAAGATATTTTTTACAATAGATTCATTAAACTTTAGAAAAATATTTGTTTATAGTGTAGTGTTCATTTTTCTTTTGTTTTTATTAGAAGATCGAGCAAATGTATTTTTTGTATTACATGCAATTAAACTTACATCTTTTTCTTATCTTTTTCTTATTTTTTCAAATGTAGTATTCTTGTTTCTCTTGTTCTTAGTAAAAAGGTATGGCTTAACTTTTTGAGAATCTTTTTTTTTTTTTAAATCTTGGTAGAAACAATTGTGTAGTTGCCTTTCCATGTGTATAAAAGGCTTTCTTTGAATAAATAGGGTACTCTATGGGATTTGACAATTAATCACGCAGTTGCTTGAATGTCTGCAGCCTGGATGTAATTACTTTGGGTTGTTTTCGTGAATAGTCTTTTGAGACAATTCTTTACTGGGAAATAAATCAAGCTGTTTCTCCTTTTCAGTTCTGCGGCTATTTACTGAAAGAATGGGGATTCATAATGAGAAACATGAATGACAGCGTTACTCTGCTTGGAAAATTAACAAAAGCATTTTTATTTATTAAAAAATCCATGTCAATCAACTTATCAATAAAAGCAAGTAGTAAATAATAATTAGAAGTATTTATTAAGTTCTTTAAATAAGTGTGTAAAAGCTTATTTCTTTAAACTGGAAGAAAAAAATTGCATAATTAACCTTTAATGAATTAACATTCATTGAGAATTGTAAATATTTTATCATGTTTTGATTTCGATGAAACAAATTGGTTGGAAAGGTTCTAAATTAAATAAAAGAATTATTGTATTTTGAAAGAACTACTTGTACAGGAGAGAGAGTGTTCTAAGTTTGGAATTACATTAACAATTACTTGAATGATTCAAGTCACATTATACGTCCATGTAGCATTGAACAACTTCTGTAGAATTATGCTGCTGTTAATCCAAAAGATTGAATTAGTAAAATAAATAATCAGAAACATATGAAAGCATTTTCTTATTCTCAAAGTTATCATTGTTATTTTAGAATATGATCAAGATATCCCTACGAAAGTACATAATTCTTATTTGACTGTTTAAAATGCTTGAATATAGGCTAAAGACAAGCTAATGTCTTAAAGATCTGTCTGTTTAATCCTACTAATTCTATAATGATAGTTTCAATGTTTATTGTTGATAGCATAAGATAGTTTTATTTGATTACGATTAATTTTGGCCGCGCGGTCGGCGACGTCGCTAAGACACTGGCCTCTCACCTCTGAGTACCGAAGTTCGGTTCTCATGTGGGTTTCGTTGATGGTGGCGATCCGCGCTGGGCAGGTTTTCCCGGGGTTCTCCCGTTTCCCCTGCATTTCTCACACCATCCTTTCTCAGTCTTTCTCTCAGTCTGTCCTTGTTTCCGTGGGATAGTACAATAGATCTTTCAGGTCGACGTGCTCGGCTGTCAAGCCACCCACGCTCACCATATTACATTACATTACGATTAATTTTAAGATTTTATTATCAATTCTAGTGCTTTGTATAGTTGGGAATAAAAATTTAGTTTGATTTTGTCGCCATAAGATGGCAGTTGTTTTTTTTTTTTTATTGGTCTCGTGCAACAAAATATCCTAACTACGCCGGAGAATAAACAAAAACAAATATTTTTATTTAAGGCATTCAAATGCATTGTGCACGAGTATGTGTGTGTGTGTCTGTTGAAAATGTTTATCATACCTCCCAACATGCTACAAACTTGAAATTTCGCATATGGGTAGGTTCCATACTGTAGACAATGTAAAAAGTGTAAAAATAAAGTTTTTTTTTTTTTAAGTTTTTTTTTTTGAGGGGAGGGGGGAATGACCATGAACTTTCTTGAAATCGCCACATGTGACCTGGAGGCGACAATTGGAACTACAAAAAAATTGTTGTTCAGCAGTTGGAGCTAAAATATTGTTGTGCATAATAGCGCCACTTAATAACCGGGAGGCAAAAACTATAACTATGGGATGTAACCAGGAGGGCGGTGAAGGGATGGGCAAACATTATTTAAGGATACTACTACGGCGTTTTCGGGATAGCTACAGATTTTTTTGCTTTTGCTTTTTTTACTACCCGTACGAAGAACGGGAGCTCCGCTAGTCTTTTGTAAAGTATTAAAGGAACTTATTTTTAAATTTATTCAAAATTAGTTTTTAATCACTATTAAAACTATTTAAACAGTAATAACAACTATTTATTCGTTTTATATTTTTTAAGAAAAGTTTTAAAAGGTTATAAAATTTACAAATTTAGTAATTTTTTTTTTCTTATGAAAGGGTTTCCACTTTTTTAAGTCACAAGAATCTTTTCTAAGTAAGAAATTTCTAAGTAAGTTTCAATACTTTAGAAAATATTAATTTCAACTTAACTTTCAGCCACAATAAGTGACTTAGGTAGTGGCTTACGTAGAATTACAGGATCCCAATCGACCACTTGTAGATCGCATACACACCAATATCAATGTGATTGACGTTTTTCTGTGTAATGGCGTATCCAACGTATCGTGTGATTAAGCACATGGCAAGAGCTCTTATAGGACAATAAACCGAAAACGAGAAAGAGGTTATAAGTGGCAGTGAATTCGACAGGTTAGCAAACTAAGTTAATTGACTGAACTTGTAGCGGGTTTCAAAACTGAAATACAAGTTACAAATGTACGAAGCTCAGTCAGGCTAAACAGACAATTCCTTTATTCTGAAGGATAGTGGATAGTCACTAAAAATAGTCGCCATTAGCTATCAAACATTTCCTCCACTTATCAGAGAGTCAGTAAATTTTGCAGAAAATGCTCTTGGTCGTGATCGAAGCCACCGTAGAACCTCGTTTCGCAATGGCGTGTCATCCTAAAAGGGGTGTCCATGGAGATGCTGTTTCAGAGGTGCGAAAAGGTGAAGATCGCAAGATGATACTCGGAACTATAAGGTGCCTGGTACATCACTCCAAATTCAGATTATTCACGTGTTCCTTCGTTCTACCTGCGAAGTGAGGGTGGACATTGTCGTGAAGCAGGATGAAGGTCTTGCAGCATACCAGGGCGTTTTCGTAGTACAGCTATAATAACGTTCTGCGTTCATAGTAGAGCCGTGTTCCAGAAAATCAATGTCGAGCAATGTTTACTGTTGAAGAAAACTGTTCCATGACCTTACCTGAAGAAATTCGTTTCGCTTTTTGCTCAGCAGTGATCCACATTGCACATCTTTTGCCCATGAACGATTCTGTATGCGGTCCTTGGCTTTTCCCACGTTCAACTGCAATGGTATGTAAATACCTCGTTCAGTCGGGTTTCTAATCTTTTCAATAAGTTCGTCTATAATAATCGACATTATAGATAGTGTTTCTCTCATCTTGCAACACGATGACTGAAGCCATTTCCTTGATTCTTGAATGCAACACACAGCGCGTCTGAATAACAATTTCACAACTTCATTCATATGTTATAACGAAAAATAGTAGTAGTTATATGCCACGACTGAACCTCATTTTAAAAAAAATTAAATTTTCTAGAATTTTTTTTAAGTTTATGCTCTCTGAAAATTTATTTCAAAATCGATAGTTACAAATTGTCGAGAAATTAAGAATATTATTAAGATAGAATGAATAAAACAAAATATGATGATTATTTACGCCAAAGATTGCGAAATGTAAGTTTCAATAATTGCATTCATAAATTGTAAGAGTGATTGTGTTATACGTGGGTTGTTATGGAAGTCAGGGCGACTATTTTCTATCTTCCAAACATGCGGCACCATTACAATTCCAGAATTCACGTTTGAAAACTTGTTGGATGTGCTTCTGATTGACACCACTAACGTGGTCTGGATCAATGAAGAAACATCATCGGACCAAGTGGAAAACACATATTTGGCAATCATCGTTTAATAAGGCAATACACTGAAGATAAGGAACAAAAAGGAAAACACGAATGTTCAGTACATATTGCTAACACCCCTGAAAGTAATCTCCAAGATTGCGCACCGTACGTTGCTAACGTTTGGGAAGGTGGAGAATATCTGTTGGTTGCATGTGAGTCATTGAAGTGGTGGACCTTCCGCCGAAAAGCCGTCAAAATTTCATCTTTGTTTGCAAGCGTTTCCCTCGCAACGGCAGCTTGAGTTTTGGAATAAATCAATGCCGCATGGACTCAAGTCTGGTGAATACGGAAGGTGTTTCAAGACTTCCCACCCCATCGACGTAACAAAGCCTGTGCAGGAGCTGCTGTGTGACATGTGGCGTTCTCGTGAAGAATGATGGCGTTGCACAGCAGTTCGGGACGTTTCTATCGAATGGCACTATAGAAATAATTTTTAATACTAGGCCTTCAGAAACCGGGTGATACACAAGAACACATTGACTGTCATGTGCAAAAAGGATCAAGAGGTTTGGGTGGAGGGATTCTGTCAAACCTTGTGGCGACGTGGTGATCCAGCATGATGGCATTCATTTGAAGCTGATAAAAATCCCCGTAGGCAACCTTTAGAGACGAAAGATTGGATTTCTAACGATATCTTAACGAATATTATTTCGCTTATTAATTCGATAATACAAGCTCTAACGATTTAATTTAATTGGATGCATAGGACTTAACTAAATAATGTAGATTCAGTTAATTTTTAATTAATTAAAAATTATATTTAATATTTTTTGTAGAAAGCAGTTCATTTTTACAATATTCAGCAATCAAAGACCTTTCAGGGATTAGTTAAAACCTCATTTTTCATATATTTTTCATCTTTCACTTATGCAAACTTCCTTCTTAACGTTTATCAAAGAAGCGACGTTCAAAAGCATTGTCAATATTGGTTCGGATAGGTACATTTAATAACTCTTATGCCACCGTGACATTTGAAGTTCCAAAGAACTTATGTTGTGAAATATCCATTAGATCATGAAGTGTTTGTGCAATGCATTTCATATTTTATAATAGTAAAAGTTGACTTTCTTTATGAAACATTTTTTGAAAGTTTACCGTTCTCTTTTTGAGAAAAACTTCTAGCAAAAAGTTGAACTATGCTAGGTTAAATTATGCTACACTTTAACATCTTAATTTATGTAATACTTTTGTTTTCATATAAGTAAAAGATAGTTTAATAAACCAATATCCAGCCCGAAGTTAATGTTTATGCGCACATAATGTAAGTATTCATTTTGTTGCGTACAACAAATTCGTAATTTACAAAAAAAAATTAAGTATTTAAAAAATTTATTGCAACTCATAGGGATTTCTAAGGTAAATCCATCACTAATTATTATTTTTTATTCCTACAAATATACACCCATTTGAATTTGTAACACTCAAAAACAGATAATGAATCCCCAAAAAATGTGTGATCTATCATCGAATCTATCTTTTTTAATGTTACTCTCCATGGTACGATATATTGTTAATTATCATTATGTCATTGTGTAATTTTTAACTACATCATCATCACGACGTGCGAACTTCGTATTCGAAGGTACGCGGTCTACGGAACCCTAGTGACCCCCGAAGGGCGAACCTAGGAGAAGTTGTAGATAATCTAGGGAACAAATACTGGAGTGGTTTCCCGATGCCTTCTCCAGGATGCCATTACGGAATGACGTCAGACCGAAGAGAAAGTGAAGAAGAGGCTCACAAACACAGGAAAGGAAATTTGAAACATCCATGCTCTTGACCGGGATTTGAACCCGGGTACCGGCACACCGGCCATACGGCAGACCGCCGCCTGAGATCGCAAGACCACGCCGGCACGGCAATTTTTAACTTACATATCGGAAATTAGATCTTTCAAATTTCAACCAGTTCAAATTAGAATGCTCCTTATGCGGAATTACTTTTTCATTAGATTTTCCAAGAATTAGACTAACGCTTATTGCTTCTTAGTTATTAATAAATCTCTCGATGTGACGAAATATATGGGAAGTCCCTCAATAAGATAAATATAATGAGAATTTTCAAGAAGAAAGAGCGTTTGTTTCAGATTTTGTATCTTTTAACATCAACTTTTGCATTTTTAATATTTTAGCAATAATCATTTTTACAAAATATTTATACTAAGCATTATTATATTATTCACAATATAGCCTACGATACACTACGGTTAAACAGCAATTTTTTCTAATTTATCTTTATGGTTTTTTTTTTTACATGTTATCTTATATTCACTGTTCAGTTGTTATTGGGAATACAAGGTCAAAGTGATCATTCCTCAAAAGCAAGAAAGACTTCCTCTTCTCTTTGATTAAAATTACCGGCTCCAAACACCTACCAAATATCAATGAAATATGTTGTTTAGAAGAAGCATAGCAACCCATTTTTCCGTTTTAAAAGAAACTAGTTGACCCGTGCGAATAATTCGCACCAAAAAAACCACCTTTGAGAAATAATAAACAAATCCAACAGCTGTCGTACGTTAGTTAAACATATTGTCAATAGCTGGCGCCTTTTCCATTTTTATAAAAAGGTTGACCCTTGCGAATAATTCGTATGGTATATTGAAATAATTCGCTATATTAGTATACTGGAATATTTACAAGGTATATTGTATTAATTCAGACACCGAATGGTAATGTAGAAATACATTATTGAACAGATTGCCTTCTACATTTTTATAAAAAGATTTTTAAATAAAGTTTTTTAGCGAAACCATCAATTTTAAAGAATTTGTTTATTTTTTTGTCATTAACGGTGAACGTAATCTTCAAAATGATATCTCAATCATTTGATTTTGATGAAGTATTAAGGGAACTAAACAAACAAACAAACAAAAAACCTTTAAAAAATAATATATGAGAAATTGACAAATTTTTGTTTTTTTATTCTAATAAATCGTAATTTTTATTAAAATAAAAATTTTTTTATGTGTTCTTATTAAATAAACGATGGAAAATCATTTTAAAATGCATTTTTATTCAAAAAAGGATATATTTGAATTACGACGCTGCAGTGTTTCGGTTTCGAAAAATAAGCCGCTTCTGTTAAAGCGTTTCTCCATTTTTATAAAAAGGTTTTTAAAATTAAGTTTTTTAACGAAAGCATTAACTTTAAACAATTTGTTTATTTTTCGTCAGTAGCGGGGAACGTAATCTTCAAAATGATGTCCCAATCATTGATTTTGATGAAGTATTAAAGGAAATATGGCGTTCCGACAAAAATACACCTTTGAGAAATAATATATAGTGATAGGAAGTTGGTCGTGTCATTGAGAAATGAATACCGAGAAAAACAACGTCTTAATGTTTGGAGCTCAAGGTTAAATAAATGCTTCAATTTCAACACAATTGTTTTACAGCTTTTCTATTTTTTTTTTAATAATAAAGCAAGTGTCGAAATATCGTAAGCTTCTTTCTGGTCAGCAAACCTGAAGCGTCCCTTTTATATATTCTTAAAGAAACGATAAGACTTCAAAAGACTTATCGTCCATTTCTAAATGTCATACAATATAGAACTTTATTAGAGAAATGTAAAATAATTTGAATTGAAAAAAACTCAAATCTAGTAACTATATAAATTAGAAAAATAGAAATAGAAAGAAACTTCAAACCAGCTAACTGATAGTTTCTTTTTTCAAGACTTCACTTCTTTTCATAGATGTCTCTTGAAATTACAACAATTTTTAATTTTGCTTTTGTATATTTATAGAACTTAAATATGTAAAAATTGGGAAAAGAGTAAGAAAATGCAATGTAAATGTATAATAGCATATTAACTGCTACCAATACCAAAGTTTGGGTAAATATTGCTGAAATATTGATTTTTTTGATGATGACTATATATAGCTTTAAAAGCATTCTGTGCCTTTTTGATTTAAAAAAAATTCTTAACTCATTTTCTTGTGTAAACTTAATACTGTAACTGAACTCTACTCAAGTTAAAGTGTTAGCTCCACTTGACATTTCTAATTTTTGAAATCATTCTTTGAATTAACGTACCTCTCATTGTTTTTCTGTGTATCTACTTTCTTAAATTCCTTCTGATTTACAAAGGAGTTGTCAGTCATTCTGTTAATCTATTAGTCTGTCAGTTCGAAGTTCTACTCCTTTGGCTCCTAATGAAACATTTGCCTTAGAGCAAAACTTGCTATTATTCACTCGAGATAGCTTTTTGTGGTGAAGTCAAATTGAATGAACGACTTTCATTCCGTTTTGTAAATTTCTCTTACGGCTGGATAGACTATGTAATGATTAAATTAAAGAAAGGTTACGTCGTAAGAGAAATTGTCCTGAATAAATTAATTTTACTTAATGGAATTTAATTCGCCCTAATTTTACTTAAGTTTCCTTTGGAAATAGTTTGGAATCGAATTTTCTCGCTAATTCACGTGAATTCTTAGGCGAACGTACGGGATGGTTCTTAAAATAAACTCAAGTTGTTGTTATTTTTTTCCATTTTATCTGTAATTTGTTAATCAATTTTTAATTTTTTATATAATAATAATAATTATATCTACAATCAAGTTTAGCCCTATCTGTTGGTGAAGAAGTAAGATCATTAAAATACATTATATGTTAGATAAGTTTGTGCAAACAACAATGCAATAAATTAAATATACAGGTGCAATAACAACAGCACTATAAATTATAAAATAAATTATAATTTACTTATCGAAAGAACAATTTACAATTATGTTGCGGAAATTACGTTAAACTTAATGTCCTTAATTTAAACTAAACTTAAACTTAATATAGTTAATTTTTGGATTGTTTTCTTTTCTTCACCTACAGCAAGCGATAAGAATAATGGCACTCTCTTGATAAAGATATTTGGTAGATAATAGATGATAATATCTTGCTTGCTTTATTTTTGTAAAAAAAAAATTATCTTATCTATGGCGATGGGTTGTTTTGTTTTATCCTTGGGTTTTCTTTCAGTCGGCAACGAGATTTGTTGAAGCGCTTGTATAAAAGTTCATCGGATTGGTTAATGCAGTCCATAACTTCAACACAAAGAAAAACCACAGTTTAAGATAAACAAAACGAAGATTTAGTGAAGTGAAGACTGATATTGCATCGTTGGGGCATCAATTTGTGGACTTGAGGAGAACCACAACATTGTGTTCATATTTTAAGTTGGATCTTAAGTAAGCATCTTACCAAATTTTGAAGAAACTAGGTCAGCCATTAACCCTGAGTGATTTCAAGGTTTGTTTTTTAGATGGAGTTGGAAACTAAAGCAAATGGGCCTCTGTTTTTAGTTTGCCAGTAAATAAGCTACGTGAAAAAAATTTATGAAAATCCGTCCAGCGTTAAAAAAGCGTGATAAGCGTACAAACAGACAAATGTGCAAGAAAAATATACAAAAGGATTAGTGACACTCAACTTTCTCACCCATTTAGAAATAAGAAAGTTTATAATATAATGAATTTTTTTGAAAAGAAATCGTTTCTATTACTGCTTTATCAATCAAAAATTGGTATTGATTATTTTTTTATAAAATTATTAAACTTTGAGAAAATTAATAATATCGATTACAATCACATCAAGGTAATATAAAACTAGTTTTAAGAATAATGACGATTTCCCTTTATCGCGCAAAAAGAATTTGCTAAATATTATGTCAAATATTCTTTTTGAATATATAGGAATATCTGATTGTTTTAATAAGCATTCAATAAAACTTTTTTTTTGTGTGTGTATAGTGAAACAAAGATGTTATTTTGTTTTTGAAATGTTCTGAATAGAAGATTAAGTTCTTTCGTTGCATAAATACAATGAGAGCTTGATTGATCACGTTCTTAATATAAACGATAGCACTGAAGAGACAAGAGCTGGGCCTAAGAAACATGTCTTTGCTTAAGTCTGTTACACAGTGACATGAAATTTCTGATGCCATTTTATTAAAATAGCTAAAGAGAATGTTTTGAATTTCACTTTTCTTAAAAAACATTCGCCTAAAAAATAATATTATAAAGTTAAAAAGTAAGCATAAGTAATTAGTTATCTGTTCTTTAGATGTTACAAATATTTTGATGATATAGGCTTCTTCGAAAATTGAGACAAATTTTGTTATAAGTTTGAACTTACGAAATATGTTCGAATCCCATCACCAGTGACCTTGATTGCTTTATCGCTTTTAATTATTACTTAGTGACTTAATGTTTTCAGTAAGAATAAGAATTTTCAAAATATTAGGAAAAGATTTATTATAGAACAAAAGCTTTAAAATAATCTTAGAGTTTTTTGATGATATAGTTGGTTTTTGATCAAAAAAGTAAACGAACTTTGTCATGCATTTACATCCTCGTTCTCATACCACAATTTTGCTAATAGAGGAAGGTGACCATGTTTCGGATATCATTTTGTTTTTAATGTAAAGAATTTAAAATATTGAAGTTTTGGTTAAGAATTTTACTTTGTTTTCTTCTATAAATAACATAATTTTAGATCCCGAACTGATAAATATCCATTATAAAAAATAGATGTAATTATTTTTTTTGCAAAACATTGCTGTTTTTGTTGTGAAGCAAATGGGGTCTTAATTTCGGATACATAAGAATTTCAGAGTAATAATTATGATAATGTAATTAAATGAAACATACAATGCAAATACAGTAAGTTATTTATTTGAGTAATGACTTTATGACATTCTAATAAAATTTACGACATTATACATTAAAAATAATGAAAGGAATACAAAAATAAAAATATCAAAAGGATACTTCAAGGGGCCACTTTGTACAGAGACCCAGTGTTTTTTCGCTGCGTTCTCACAGTCAACGTTTCTTGACCTTAAAAAAATTGAAAAACGTTAAACCGATTTTTCAAATCAAATAAAAACACAAATTCCAATCAAACAAAACCTATTTTCATGTTGCACCATTGACTATCCGAAATTAGGACGTTATGACAAATATTTTTGAATCAACATTTGAAACTAACCTTAAAATCATACACAACGATGCGACTTGTCACTTAAACTACATTTTACGAACTTCATTATACACTTTAAAACAAATTATTAGAATTTACCACTTGCGATCCAGCTGTGTTCGAAGTTGACATCTTCAAAAAGTCACTTTTTGGAATATTTTTAAATTATTTATTGTTGCGTACATGCAGATCAAAGGCTCACGACGACAAGACAGATTACATATGGTGGCCAGAGCTTCCGCTCATGGTAGACACTAATGCAATCTGCTTACCGGTATGCGATTTATCACGCTATCCGAAATTAAGGCACCATCCGAAATATGGTCACTTTCCTCTAATAGTTAAGTACTAATTGTTATTTAAATTTAAAGTGATTTCTTCTTTTGTTACATGCTAATTGAGAAACCCCTAATTAAAGTAGTCTAGAATCTTAAATTACAACAATTGACAAGTTTGTTTGTTTGTTTTGTTTTGTTTAGTTTTTCCCTTAACAATTTCATAAATGCACACTATAATTCAAAATATGTTTAAGAAATATTGATGGAAAGGTATTCTTTCTCTAGGGTCTTAATAAATTACATATTTGAGTTAAGTCGACTTTCGATTTCAAAGGTTCTGTATTTAATGACTGCCTTCCCTAAAATTGATGCAGAGGGGACCGAATTAAATACAACTCATCACCAAACTTAACCCAGACATTAACCTATTTTGAAGTACTAAATATTCTGAGATTGAGATTAATAATTTCCTGATCGCTTCTAACTTAAACGTCCTACAATAGATTCATCTCACCTTAAACTCCAGCTAATTTCAGATAAAGATGACAAAACGTCACATTGAGTAATCAGGGAAATTCATATAAATGTCTGTTAATCATCATGAACCTATTAAAGTTAAAAACAAACAAGTAAATAAGCAAAAATGAAAAAAAAATGTGTTGTTGCTCATTTCAATTGGATCAAGCTTTCTGTTATCACGTGTTTATTTGTAGTAGTCTGGGAGAACTCAGCTTGGATCGGTTTTAAGCATGAGGAAGTCACCTAGGAAATGCCAATTTCATAGCGGATACAAAGCACCCGTGAACTGCAAGGATTTGAATAGCGATCAATATGAATCAAATGGTAACATGGCTGTCTGCAACAGCAGCCATTTTGTTTTCGTTGTTTTGGTTGCTTGTTTTACTGAAGCCATCTTGATCGGTCTTCGCAAAAAATGATGCTACAGCAGTAAAGCACTTTCATGGTTACTGGAGTTGAAAAAATATGATCCTAAAAGATATTACTAAATTCAGATTTTCGCTGGCGTTTGAAAGTATTTTAAATTTGCCAATGGAAAGTAAATTTATTTGAAAATAATTTTATCCTAAAAATGAATTACAATTTTCCTTACCCTTGAAAATAATTTTATATAGTTTCCCGTGGTGCTATTAAAATACGGGATACGAAAAGAAAATTTAGCGTTTTTAATAAAACTGTTATTATAGGTAAACATAATCTTTAAAAAACAAAAACAGAATGTAAGCAATCTCTAAATAACAAAAGAAACATATTCAGAAGGAAGTCCATAGTTATTTTCATATTCTGTATATTTGAACCTGTTTTTGTGTAACGGTAATTATTTAGTTTAATCTTGTATTTTCTTTTATAATGCGAAATTTATTTAGGGTGTTCAGAAATTATGAATTAGAGTGATCTAATTTTTATTTCGGTATCAAACTGCTTTTAATCCCTCTCCTCCCCCCCCCCCCACCTACATTAAACAAATCTCCATCAATTCCTCTTGGCACGTCTGTGGCTAAATTGATTGATACAGACTAAAAGTACTTTTACTATCGAAATTACTTTACATTGGTTCCATTCTTTATGACGACATCTGTTATTTTTACAAAACATCATTAATGATATTTCACATGACTGCCTTCTTGACAACAATAATAAACAGGAATGAATGATACCATTGCAAGACCTTCTCTTTAGTAAGAAGCAGTAAACAATTTTGGACATTAAAAAGTTTTATTTAACGTAAAGTAAAGATAAGAAACAAATTTTTATTCAAACAAGTTTTTATTTGTTCACTAGTTTATGTAAAGTACAATTAAGATTTAAACCAAATAATCCTTAATTGTAGTATGTATAAATCAAAACCTAATCCAAATAGTCCTTAATTGTAGTATGTATAAATCAAAACCTAATCCAAATAGTCCTTAATTGTAGTAAGTATAAATCAAAACCTAATCCAAATAGTCCTTAATTGTAGTATGTATAAATCAAAACCTAATCCAAAATCCTTAAACTGTAAATATACCATAAAATAAAAATGTTAATTTATTTCACTAAATACTTAACAGCGGTCTAGCGATAGCATATTAATTTGGCTGATACGCCTGAATCTAGATTCAAATCCAGCAACCGGCATGGACATTACCTTTTATTCCAATATTTGTCTTCTTCTTCTCTTTTTTTCATTACCGGCTGTCAAGGTTTGGCCTTTGTTGATTAAAAGGGTTCGAATAATAGGTTTAGAGACCACAGTGCAAAATTAAAGTATTGCTATGTAGATTCAAATTAAAGTATCCTATACAGAGCACTCTAGAGAGAGAACCAATGGGCGAAACAACGTCAGACTTGAACTGAAAACATTCCAGATCATGGGGAAAGATTTCTGCAATAAAAAATTAGTTCAAAACGACAGGGGGGAAATATGCCTGTTGTACCAATTGCAGGAGTGTGAACTGAATGGGTCTGTTAACGGGAAAGGAATCAATGGCATATCAAGTGTTATCGAGTGATTTTTATTCATTAATTCCATACATTATATAAAATTCGTTAATAGCACCAAGAGCTGACTGAGGCTATAGGGAGATGTCAAGGCTAGTGAGAGGCAATGTTCAATGTACAGTAGAACCTCGATTATCCGCGGAATTGAGTGGCAAGGGCATCGCGGATAGTAAAAATCGCTAAAAATGACTAAAAATGAGGTGTAAACACGAAAAAAAATATTTCAGCATAAAAACTACGTTTTATTATACAAAAAACATAGTAGGCAAAGCTTTTAAAATATGTACAGTACAGCAGAAACCTTTCTGCAGAGCAAGAGCCTGCCACTCATCCACAAATTCCGAGAAGGCCTATAGGATTACGATGCACAATAAACCTGTCAGTAATTTTCGACCTTCGCACTGTAGGGCCTATTGTACTTTCCCCGTTGTTGGCTTGGATGAAAATTGGTTTTCTTGAAGTTCGTAATTAAAAAAATTTTTCGCGGCACTCGCGGATAATCGGGGCTCTACTGTATTGACTGTTCTGCAGGACCAAAAGCAGAACACAATTGATCTGTAGAGATGTTTCGGGTGTGCAGTACGATTCTGTACTTCAAATCTGCCACGTGAGAAACGTTGCCCCGATAAGCCATGCCTTTGAGATAACCTCATAGTCAAAAATCACAGGAGTTAAGATCTGGTGAATGGGGTGATCATGTTGTTTGGAATGTATGACTATCCTCTGTGAATGTTGTCGCAGGAACTGTTGAAGATGACATCATATTTGGGGAAGTGATCCATCTTGCATAAATGTTGTGTTGAGGCATCCACTTTGCTGGAGCTGCGAGATGACGAAATTGTGAAGCGTATTCCGATAACGAGTGCAGTTACCATACAGGTCAAAGATTCGGTTGAATGGATTTCCTCGAAGAAAAACGGGTCGATCAGAAATGTGGCCGTAAATTCTATCCGTATACCTTCGGTGAATGTAAGGGAATCTGTTGAAACTGACGAGGATTGTCGTAGCCTAGATGCGGCAGTTTTACATGTTCACTGTTCCACAAATGAAAATGAGAGGCAATGTTCTCATCACTCCACAGGATGCTCCAGGACCAATCCTCGTCCACCTGCATGTGTGCCAGGAATGTCAAAGCAAATGTCTACCTGTCTTCGCCAGGTAGAAACTCTTGAAGTTGACTGAACTTAAAGGTATACAAATCTTTGCTCAACATCTTAGTACTGATGAGTACAGTACACATAGTTCCTTTACATAGTCCCTTTGCTATGGCAGCTTTCTCACACTGGCAGCTTTCTCACCTGATTGCTCAACGACTGTGGTTGCAACGTCTTCGGCCATTTGAGGTTTACTTCCTCTTCCTGCTTGGACTGTGAAGCTTCTCAAATCGATGAACCATGCGTCGCAATGCACATGATGTCAGTGGACCTTTCCTCAATGATTTGCGGTGTCTGTACTCGCAAAGCGCTGTAGAAGCGTTTTCACCATTCTGGTAGAATAACTTTAAAAGTACCGTAAGGCGCGTTCCGGCAACATGAGAACCATCGCGCTTGTCGAAGAATGTCTCGGACCAGCCATACACTTCATTTTATACCTGATTCGACGCCTTACGACGTACGCACTATGCAAATTTCAACAATTGGTGCCGTTAGCACGTTAGCTATGAAAGTATATTTTTTTTTTTTGCAGAAATCTTTTCCCCATCATCTGGAATGTATACAGTCCAACACTGACTTTGTTTCGCCCAGTGGTTTTCTGCATAGAGTACTCTACAGCAGGATTACTTTACTATAGGATTAATTTAATTTGAATCACACTGCATATTCCTATTTTTTCTTATTAATCAATCACTCAATAATCTGTTTAAAAGTGATCCATAAGAAGGATTTATGAGCAACAAAATCTAATAAAATACACTCATTAACAAAAAAAAACGATACACCTAGAAGGAGTTGTCCGATGGAGAAAAAAATTGGTGGAGAGGAAGATTATGTACAGAATATAAAATGATTAAAACTTCAGACAAATTGAATGATTTATTTCAGAGTTACAGAGTTAAAATGTAACGAGCTCAATAAGGTGTTCTCACCTCAACCCTGAATACAAGCTGCCACACGACGTGGCATAGAGTGATAAAGCTCCCTGATGGTCTCCAGCGGTATTTCTTGCCAAATTTGCTCCAATTGTCGGGCTAGATCATCCACATTCCCTGGTGGATGCAGTCGCCTTCCCATCATATCCCAGACATGCTCGATTGGAGAAAGATCTGGGGATCTGGCTGGCCAAGGAAGTGTTTCACAAGCTGCAAGACAGGTCATAGCAACACGTACCGTATGTGGTCTGGCATTATCTTGCTGAAAAATAAGGCCAGGGTACTGCAAAAGGAAGGGTAGCAAAACAGGTCTCAGAATGTCGTCGACCTACCGCTGTGCTGTAAGTGTGCAGCTAATGACGACCAAAGGGGTCCGGCTATCAAGGGACTCCAGACCATAACTCCTAGTTGAGGGCCTGTGTGGCGTGCAGTAGTGAAAGTAGGATCGGCACGCTGCCCTGGGCGTCTCTAGACGTCTGCGACGATCGTCAGGACACAGTTGGAAGCGGGATTCGTCGCTAAACACTATACGTCCCCTAGTCAGCATCATTCCAACCGGATCGAGCCAAGCACCACTGTAATCTGGCCCGACGGTGTGCAGACGTGAGTGGCAGATGGCGTAGCGGTCGGTACAAGCGTAGATGTCGCTCTCTCAGCCGTCTGTGAATGGTCATGGTGGACACTCGTGTGCGGGTCGCACGTCTGATGGTTGATAACGATGATTCAGGCGCTGTGACAGCTGATCTGACAATCACTCTATCCTCCCGCTTTGCTGTGGCCCTAGGTCGACCGCTACCTTCATGACGCTGAAATTTGCCATTGTCCACCCACTCCTGCCAGCATCTTCTAATCGCCGCATCACTTCGACCCATATGACGAGCGATTCTTCGATTTGCCCAACCTGCCTCTTTCAATCCAATGGTACGACCTTTTTCAAACTCTGACAGTTGCACGTAATGAGCTCGAATCCTGCGGCGAAGCATTTTTTCAATCGTTGAAAGGTATCTTAACTCGCAATGCAACAGAAGGTTTGACCATCAGATTGAGAATCGCTTCTTATATATACCTGCGCACCTGCTGAGTGCGCAGTTCCGATGCGCTGTAGCTCTCGCTATTCATTCATTGGACACAAAGTTTAATCATTTGCATGGGCGGTCCCAATGTCTTTTGCATACGAAATTTCATTACAATCGGACAACTCCTTCTAGGTGCGTCTTTTTTTTTGGTAATGAGTGTATATGCAATAACACTAACCTTTCAAATTTGAAATATCATCTTATTTAAGAACACCGTATTTTGACCCATATTATAGAACATGACGTTAGAAGCACCAAAATCTAAAGAAATCGTAAGGTAGGCAGTTATTTTTTGGCTCATTTGAATGCTGAAAACATGTGACCATAGGAGTCCCAACTCAATGCTCGCCCGCCTTTCATCTCCGGTAAAGAAACGCCGTTCCATTTTACAAGAGTGATGATAAACCCTAAGGCTCGTCTAAAGGAGAAATAAATTAGGAAAAACCAATTCAATCAAACATCAGATAAAAAAGATAAAAAAAAGGCCATCGCTTTGTAATTTCTTCTGAATAAAAGAAATCTTCAGAAAATGTAGTTGTTTCTACGTTTTGAAGAGTTTCTAGAATCTTCTGCTATAATATTAAAAATAGCATTATTTATTTATTTATTTATTTATTTAGTTATTTATTTATTTTATAATAGATAAAAGCATTTTTAGTTATTTTTTTTTAATTTCTTTATTTTTTTTCTTTAGCTATATTCAAGACCAGAGCTCACTAACAGAAATAGAATTCGACAATATGAAGCTGTATCCGAATCTCACCAAATTGTAAGTATTATTTTACTTTTTACTATTTTTATTAGTTTTATCCAAAAGAATAATTCAGAGGAATTTATGTTTGATCCACGATAGCTTAAAAAGATAAAAAAAATCTCGAAACAGGGCATGATGAGATGAATGCGCCTGAGTCCATAAGCTACCGGTGATTTTTGGCCATACCGTAGTTAAAAGTCAGTTCGACAGTTATTTGCCTTTAATCCTGTCAAAACAAACCGATATCAATTTTTTTTTTCAGAAGGTTTTGTGAATTCCAGAATTCTCTTGCAAAAAAAGAACTAAAAAAAAAAAAATTTCAATCCAATTCACTCCCCAGCCATTTACAAGGTTCTATCTCATTTTAGATAGTGAACGTGATAAACACAGTAACATTGATTAATGAAACTTCTGTAGAGTATTTATCTATTTATATTGTTAATTTTATCTATACGTAATGTTTTCAATTGCAACCAGATTGTGTTTCGTTCTAAATTTCATTATAATTTAAAATATTAAAATCAAAATATACTCTTCTATGTCTATTAACTGGAATTCTTCGTCTGCAGAAATGCTTAATACTTAAAATGTTTCCTACTAAATCTTAACGTAAGATTTACCAGCCACCAGAAGTGCATGTAATGAACACCTGAAGTCATTATATAGTGTGGTAATCGGAAGCTATAATTTTACAACTATCAGTCTCTTCATTATAGCAGTTGATGATAGAATTATATGATGATATAATTATTGTTCGTTATTTTCAATCAAATTTACTACACCAATTATTATTGCTTGATTGACTTTAACATAAAATATTTCGTAGTATTATATTTCTTATTCAGTCTTTTTTCTCAAAGATATACTATATATTTTAAAAATTAAAATCTATTTTTCTTTATATCTTGATTTCTTGAAGTTTTAAAGTAAATTAGCATTTTGTAATTTGCCCTTGTATAAGATTTTGGCTTTTAGATTTTAAAAACATTCAGTCTCTTTAGATTTTTATTAAATCTTCAGATTTTCGTATTAAAAAAAACAAACAACATTATTAAAATAACCCAGAGGTAATTACTTAAAGAAACACTCACATACATAATAACACGATCTCTAGCTTTAGCAATATTTCTCAGAAATTTACTAGATCATTCTGCTTCATCAGGCCATATTCCACAACTTCGTTTATTGAATATGTTTAAGTATACAATGAAGTAAACGATGCGTCTATTCTATATTGCATATAGAATATATATTTTACATATAAGAATACTTCAAAACACTTTTTTCTATATTCAATGCACTGCCTATGATCATTCTCTCACTTTCTTATTATTATGATCAATATACAAACTATAGCAAGTAAAACTTATTATCAATATTAATACTGTCATTGTTTCTATTATATAAATTTCCTTTCTTTTATTCTCAAAGACAAATGTATTTTCATTAATAAATAACCCTCTATCTTTATTAGACATTGTAAAATTTGAATAAGACAAGCCTCTTATATCTATTACTCCTTTTAGGAATTTCAAACAAAAATTTTACCTCAGGGTCAGGAATTTATGTCTTTATCCAAACAATGTTCTGCCCACTCAGAAACCTTCATTTTATTGTTAAACAGCTGTTTCACGCTCTTTGGAGATCATCAGATAGGAGCAGTTACCAGTAAACAGCTAGGTCTCGGTACTGAGGCTAATAGGAACAATCGTCAGATCTTGCTGCTTGCTGGTGTCTGCTCCTAGGTGATGATCAATAATGAGAAATGAAAGGACAAAATATATTACGAACATTACGAAAATCCTTATAAAAGTAAGCATATTTTAAATTTTAACTCTGCAAATAGCCTAAGGTTTACAAAGGCTGTAATAAAAATATGCTAACTGACCATTTACCTCCTTTTCTACTGTATATTGATGTACTTATTTGCTTTCCTTACTTGTTGGTAAAATTTGTTAAATAGTCTTTCTGTTCAATATCAAATTACGATGACGTCATCCACAAGTCTTAAGTATATAATTTTTTTTCGATTCCAATTAAGCAAATATATACAGGACTCACTTTGAAAAGGAAAATGTGCTTAATAAATGTATAAAGAAAAAAATATATGGAAGCTCATAGGGGTAACATAAATTAAAACGTAGGACATGTAATATAGTTTATTTTGGGAATATGGGGAGGACGCTCATATAAATGGTGAGGGAACATATTGCGGTCTTTCATAACAATAAACCGAAGGTTTCTGAGTGGATGGAACATTGTTCAGGTGAAAGACATTACAAATAACCTAATAGGAGTGGTAGATATATAACTGAAGCTTGTGTTAGTCAACGTTTTCCATGTCTGAATAAAGATGGAGGGTTGTTCATTAAAGATAATACCTTGTCTTTTTTTTAAAAAAAAATTATGAGAAGAAAAGAAAGACAATTTAAATAATAGAAACAAAGACAGTATTAATATCATAGTAAGTCTTATTTAATATAGTTTACTGTTAATCATAATAAGAAAATGGGAGAATGATCAATGGCAGTACTTTGCATGTAGAATATGTATTTTTTCAAAGCATTGTTTACTTAATTGTTTATTTAAACATGTTCAGTTAAGGAAGTTGCAGAATATGACCAGATGAAGCAGAATGATCTAATAAATATCTGCCAAATATTGTTAAGTAGAGATGGGGTTTTGTTATGTTACTTTTAGAAGTTACAAATACTTATACAGGATTTTCATCACACAGGTACAGGTTATAGTCATTTCTTTAAAAACTACAGGAGAAACTAGAAGTAGAGAATTTCAAATCACAAGTAAAAGACGATATTTCAGTTCAGGTCATAATTAGCAGATAAAGTCACTGCAATGATTTTACTGCAAAACATTACATTGAAACATTTGACTAAAAGTGTTAAAAATAATTTTAAAAAAAATAAAATTTGGTCTGCAAGGCATATGAAATCAACGAACATTTCTTAAAAGATTAAATAGTTTTAAAATGTGGATGGAACATTGTTCAGGTGAAAGACATTACAAATAACCTAATAGGAGTGGTAGAAATATAACTGAAGCTTGTGTTAGTCGAATGTTTGCGGCCATTCAATCTCATTCTATAACATTCTTCAGTGATGTGTTATAATTGTAAATGAAATAGTCGATCTGATGTTGATCACACACTCAACAGCGAATATTAAAATTAAAATTTGAAATTTTGATTTAGAAGCTTAAAAATGGGATTTTAAGTTTGCATCTTAGTTGTTTGCAAAATTTTGGTGAATTTCTAAGTAAATTTCTTCAATATAATTTTCTCAAACTATTGTTTTAATAATTTCGAAGACGAGTTTACATTCGTTTGTTTTTAAATCAGAGGCATTTTACTTTTGATATTTTTTTCTCATTTCAGTTTATAATATATTCAGTTTGTATATTTCATCCTATCTTATTTGACTTGAATTTAAATACAGTAAAAACTGTTTTATTGTAACCCAGTTGTAGGTAGTTCTGGCTTGTGCGTAATTGTTTATAGGTCAAGGCGAAAATTGTATTTAATTACATGTAAATTACTTCTGAGATAATTCGCTTTTATACGTAGTAAATTTTTGAAAACGAGATTGAATTGTACGTATTTTGAACTAAGTTGTAGATATTATCCAGATGCACCAATATACAGCTCGACATTTCCGTATCGATATAATAATTGTCGCGTTCATGAGGTTTCTGGCCGTCTCCTTCCTACAAAGGGCTTTTAATGAAACGTCGGTCAGAGACAAAAACTGTGGGAAACCAACTGAATGAATTTTTGTATTGATGAAACATATGTTCCATTGCAGCTATGGGTAATAGAAGGAATAAAAGTTACTCTTCAGAGCAAAAAGTGAGATTTATTCGGGAAGTGAAAGACACCCCGCAAAAATGAAAAGTAGAATAGCGAGTAGCTAAAAATAAATTAAACTATATTATGTGCATTCATTTGTAAGAAGGAATCAATTTTAGAAGAATGTTGAAAATTAGGTTCAAAATCTGTAAAGCGCAGCCGTCAACAAAAGGGAAAATTTGCAGATATGGAAAAGTGAGTAACAGTGTAATGGAAAATTAATGAAAATTTTAATGAGTCTTTGTTTTTTCATGTATCTTATAACTGTAATTGTGTAATGGGTATAGCTACAGTATTTTATTCAGTCTCTTAAAACACGAAATCAGAAAACCTCTATGAAAATGAATGTACTATTTTGAAATTGAGTTTTACAGTTATGCAAAACTGTAAAATGTTGAAAAATAAGTACCAAAAACGCAAATGTTTATTACGAGTGTACTTATCTAAAGTCCCTACGGTGAATGAAGATCCTCCCAGAATGCAACGCAGCTTATAGATTGAGCTTTCCTGGCCGACCGCTAAAATTGAAAGAGAATAGGTCGCTTCTCTTCTGTTTCAGTTAGCGGTCGCCCAGGAAAGCTCAATCTATAAGCTGCATTCTGGGAGGATCTTCATTCACCGTAGGGACTGTAAGTTTAATTAATAAGAAAGTTAAACCTGAGTTGTAAGTAATTCTCAGTTGTATGTAATTTAAAATGTTCCCCTTGAAATAAATATAAACCAGTTTTTACTGTATATTCTTACAAAGCCAAGTCATAATTGTCACAATTATGCTTTTATATTTAAATAAAAATTCTTGTTCCTATTTTCATTACCGTAAAGTTTCAAAAGTTTAAATTTCATTATTTTTCATTTTTTTTCCTTTCTCCGGCTTAAGATTGCAATATTTAAAGGAAAAAAATTACATTACAATGTGCTTAAAGTTCAAAAAAGTGATTTTTGTTTTTAATATTTATGATCTATTTTCAAATCTGAAGATTGATTTCCTGCTTTATCAAGAATTCGGTAACCAAATCCATAAAAATCTCTCCTTCGTTTCATTATTTCTTTATTTATATCTTTCTTACTGACAGGAGCGATAGGTTTAGTAACGTACAAGATCTGAAAGTGGATGAGTACTCTTTTGAGAAAGTTAACCATTTTACCTATCTTGGATCTTTGATTACGGAAGGTAACGAGATACATCTAGACATAAAAAATAGAATTGCTGCCGGTAACAGAAGTTATTTCGCCCTGCTACCCCTTTTGAAGTCATCGGTATTGTCTAGGAGGACCAAATCCAGAATTTATAAAACCATGATCAGACCTGTTGTTTTGTATGGGGCCGAAGCATGGACTTTATCATTTAAGGATATTTCCATTCTTGGTATATGGGAAAGGAAAATTCTGAGGAAGATTTATGGAGCTATTTGTGACCAAGGTTTGTGGCGTATCCGTACTAATAAAGAACTATTGGAATTATTTCAGGAGCCAAGCTTGGTTTCAATTGTTAAAAGTAAAAGGATCCAATGGGTAGGCCATCTCCAAAGGATGAATTTGAACCGTGGAGTTAAGAAACTTTTCATTGGAAACCCTGGTGGTAGAAGATTAAAAGGAAGACTATGACTTAGATGGCTTGATGATGTGGAACGCGATTTGAAAAAGCTCCAGGTACGAGGATGGAGGAAAAAGGCGCAAGATAGAAAAGAGTGGGCTCATATTGTTAAGGAGGCCAAGGCCCTACATGGGTTGTAGTGCCATGGAGTTAGTTTTAGTTAGTTATTACAGAAGCAGACATTTTTTACATAAATTGTACAAAATTGTTTTGAATTCCAAAGACTGGAAAATGGTCTGAGTCTGCAATAATTTTCACCCAATTGCTTACTAGTCTAAGTCTACTTCTTTTTCGGAGTTTCTTAAAGGTTGATTTTGTAAAAAACTGATTAATTTGTCTAAGGAAATATTCTAGCATTAACCTCTTGAATCTCTTGCCCCAATAAAGTAATTGCTAACGAAAATAAATGTAATGAAATTTTAACGAAAATTCTCATTAAAAGAAAGATTATTTCTTAGAAAGAAAACAAGAGGTAAAATAGCAACGACTATATGACAATAACAAAGAAGAGTTAAGGTCAAGAGTTTGTCTACTATCCAAACTATGCTATAATAAAGAATTAAGGTAAATAAATATGAAGTCTTTGCATCTCTGCAGGCAGTGACAAGTTAAACGTTCTAAAATTTAACCTATTGCTATAGATTTCAATCATCGTAATACCCATGCTTGAAAATTGACTTTTGTAATCTACTTACTAATTTGAAAAACATAATTTGAAATACATACATCAGGCTTCCAATACAGTGAACCTTAGAATCAACAATCATAGATCTAGTGCCCAAAATAGAGCATTTCCACTATAGAAATAAAACATTTTCAACAATACAACTTCCAAGAACCGGTATTAATACAAATAATAGATATAATGGAACACGGCCAACAAAGAAAAATTGTATATGCAAAGTTCCAACGATTTCGGAATTACGTATTTTAACTTATAAATCGTTCTGAAAATAATATGTAGGCCTATATCTTTGGAAAATCGTAGAAATCTTTAATTTCTAATTTGGACAAGATTCCATTCAAAAATTAATGCATAACCATGATAGTTATTTACTTTTAGTTTCTGAAATTGATATTATCTTCATCAACTTTTCTTGAAGATTAATTTTTAAAACCTTTTTTTTTTTCTTTAATTAAGAAAGTAGTGCTTAAAAAAATTCTGATCACAATTATGTAAAACTAGTCATCTAAAAACTCGCCCTATAATTAATTTAACCATTTAAAAAATGATCATTTTAACCGTTTAGTTGTCTATTAATTACCGTACCTTAATTATCGTATGAATAAAATAGGTTACTCT
>JAFIDM010009631.1:211791400-211808152 GCA_023159025.1 Thereuonema tuberculata | reverse complement strand
TATATATATTTTCTTTAGCAATTAATCCTATAAGCGGTTGCTATCGGGGATTAATTGATTGGCCTTTTTTTTTGTCTTTATTTATGTTTTTATGTTTGTTTGTTTTTTTAAAAGGAAGGGCCGGTATTGTGCTTATATTGTTTTGTTTATATATCTTCTAAGTTCACTGAGCTGTAGATACTGGGTGGAAACATCGAACTGAAAACAGAAACAGTCTGTCTTGGATTCCTAGTATCACAATTTCCAAAAACAGCTCAGTGAATATAAGTTCTCTGCGTTTATGTTTTATATTTCGATGTGATTAGAATCAAATTTAAATACAAAACAACATCCGATTACAACAGACCAAGCTTCAACGAATTTTGAAACTTTCACTTTTTTTTTATAGTCAAAATAGTTTCTTTGTAAGATCCTAAAAACGCAGTTTTTATTATTATCTTACATAAGATGTAATTTTGTTTATTGGATATACGAATAAATTAAGCTAGCTTATTTTAATTTAAGATAAATTTAAATAATGCTTTTGTGCTTCTTTGAAATCCGAAAAATTGTCTGAAAATGATTATTGGGATTTTAGAATTTTGTGATGATTCTCAATCTCACCATTTCCGCCCATATTTCTGTTTCTAATTCTTCCGCTTCATCGATCCTAAGTATATCAGTTGAAGTTACCTTAGTTATAGTTTCTTAACACCTGAATTCCGTCATGTTAAGTACATGTTTCATTATACCTTTATTTTGCCATATATATTCAAGTAATAACGTACAATCTAATCTTTGTTTTGATTTGTAGCTGTGTTCTTTACCATAATTAATGAAAATTCGCAACTATTAATTTAGCTTTCAAATCTGAAACACGTTGTATAACGATAGTCTTATAACAAAATGAATAATCTTAAAGCTCTCGCTATCTTGTTCTTTTTATTATTCTGACCTTCTTAAAACTCTTCTCGCATCATATTTTAATTATTACGTATACGAAAGCACTTACATTTCTTCCCTATATGAAAAAAGGGGGATAAAAAGGGGATAAAAAAGGGGACATCCGTCTCCACTTGGCTGTTAGTTTAGGCTCGTGAAAATGACTATTTTATTATAATCATCGTTGAACGAATTGAAAACAATGAATAAAATGTAGGAATTACATGAAAAGCAATGAGTTTTCACTCTTTTGTAAATTGTATATTTCAAGAAAATAGGCAAATATCTTCTCTAAAAAACAGCGATAGGATAACTTGCCATAAAAATGTTTCTTTGTCTATTAAGTAATGTTTAGTTATCGTGAATTGCAGCATTCAGGAGACTCACATTGAGGTGATTTTTGACTTTTAACCACATTTTTTAGCAAATACAAGGTTAGTATTAAACTAACTCTTAAAGAAAAGGACACATATCACTATAAAGTTATGTTAAAAACAAACTTTCGAAGCTAGTTATGTTTCTCACATCATTTTGTTACATTCGGAATTTCCTGCGACACTCGTAGAAGTGATGTATTATGCATAAGGATCTCCAAGTTTCCTCAATGTGAAGTTTTGAGAAATTATCCATGAGAACGATAACCTATGACTCAAGATTCCGTCGAGCATTCCAACATATGTTTTAAATGTAGAGCCTATTTGGAAATCAAACACATCCAGCAATGAGTTTGTTCGACTTTAGTTGAAGAGAGATTTTTGAAGTCAATGAAAGTAACTTAGAATGTCCTTAACATGTATCTTGCATCTTTCTTACAGAAATTAACATATTGAAGAGATTAAAAGAAAACTAAAATTCACTTATGATACAAATACTGAAATTTTGGAAAACATCAATTCTAGGCAAAGTGTTTATATAGCCTCGTAGCAAACATTGAAGAATCTAATAACAATAGATACTGTGAAACAAATCAAGCGATGATGAACTGTAAAAGAAGAATAAGAGATCTTGACGCTTTCACATAATTATGAGGACTAAACTATGTAATAAATATTTTTATATTTTGGAGGCGACATTCATACAAATTTGATTTCTAATAAAAAAGAGATTCTGAATCAAACAGCTTAACAAATTTCTTTCTTTAGAGTCAGAATAGTTCTACTGATAAAAATGGATAACTTGTTCACAGTCAGACTGAAGGGGCATTAATATTGATTCTTTGTTGTCTGTTTTTAATTAAATTTCGTTTCGTATCAGATGCGAATCCACTCAAGAAAAGTAATCAGTGAACTTTGTTCGTTTTCAAGATTAAGTGATCCATCAACTTCCTCTTCTCTAACTAATAATCCCGAACAGATAATCGCCATCAGGGGCAGCTTTCCGGTGCCTCCCAATCGATTCATAGCTGTGCTCTTGAGTTCCATAAACTGCAGCCGGTCCTGTTCAGCTATGTAGAAAAAGTCGAAGCAACTGCTTTTACGCATTCGTGTTTGATCTAAGAAAATTAATCAATAAATGTATAATCATACATTTTTTAGAATCTTTATTCAAATTTAACATTTTTCATTTCTATATGATGATGGAAAGAAATAATCTCAAGTATCTATTTTCAAAGGAAATTTGTATATTATCGTATTTCATTCAGTATTTTTGTATATGTTCTTGACAGGATAATCTTCATTCAGTTGTGTAAAAACACATGAATAAAACAAAATAAGCAAACAATAAAGTGTACTTTAAAAAATTGATTATTACGTGCGCTAATCATAATTTAACTAACAGAAATGAAGCCGACGCACTAGGAGACAAGTATAAAAGAACTATTTTAATAATATATTAAATACACGACAGTTTCAGGTACATATTTGGAGTATCTTTCTTCAAGTGACTCACTTGAAGAAATTTCCCAATATGTATCTGAAACTGTCGTGTATTTAATATATTATTAAAATAGTTTTTTATACTTGTCTACTAGTGCGTCGGCTTCATTTCTGTTAGTTAAATAAAGTGTACTAATTATCAATTTTAACTTGTTGAAAAGCTTACACAAGTTAAATAGACATGTATAACCGGTTTCGCCTTTTTTTAGCAGGCTTTTTCGAATGACCGTGCTCTTGAAAATGATCGCCTAATTACTCTGTCATCGGTGAAGTGGTAAAGCAATAACCTTTGCACATTTAAGTCGGTATCAAGGGATACTCCATCTTGCATAAAGATTGTGGTATCCAGACATTTCTTTGTTGAAGTGCAGGAATGACAAAATTTTGAAGCATGTCGTCATATCTAGAGGCATTAGTAGAACATGTCACTGACCAATTCAAAAAAAAAACTTTCAAGTTTTCTTCAAAAAACAAAAATCCAGTAATAGAAGATTGTTGGAAACCACACCACACTTAATTGTTGGTTGATCCAACGGAATTTTTGGATGAACGTGTGGGTTTTCTCCAGACCAAATGCGGCAGTTGGAGTGTTCGCAGCTTCATTCAAGTGAAAATAGACCTCGTCGGTCCATAGAATTTGCCAGGGCTATGAACTTTCGATCATCTTGTGAGCTGTGAATGACAAGGCAAATGTTTTCCGCTTCTCACAATTACCCGAAAGCAATGGAACTTTCCTAAAACTAGCAGCATTCTCTAATCAGCGCTGCTATGAATTGTGGGAAAGATATTTTGACCACATTAAATTGTTTCGAACAAAAGCACAGCCTCCAACATGAGTTTTATTGTTAAATCAGATTTTATTTAATATTTCAAGCGATGCTTAACCTAAAGAAGATGTTATGCAACCTGAAAAATTCAGCATTTCAAAGATAAGTGAAAAAATTATTAGTTTGTTAGTGAAAGTTAGCTGTAAATACTAAGTAAACATAATTCTAATAATATGTGATACTTTTTACGTAGAAATAATAAAATCTAGATAAAAAAATATATAATTTTTTGATGGCGATTACGAAGAATTAATTAGTTGATTGACTTATATTGATTTATTTAAGAAAAAAGAAAATAGACCTAAACAAGTATCTTAAAAGTAAAGAAATGCAATAGTTTTAGTTATAAAATTAATTTATAGCAATTTGTTTAGTTAAAAATTAATAATAAACAACTTCTCGGATATAGACTGAAAACTTTATGAAATATATTTCGCTTCTTTTTCCAGTATTATTAAAATATATAATGCATAATCATTATAATCAAAATACACGATGTATAATCATCTGTATATTCAAAATACCCGATATATAATCATCTTTATAATCAAAATATACATTTTTAATACAATATTTCATATTAATGAAGCAAAGGAATCTTATGATGAAACATAATATGAATAAAAACAATGGAGATAATTATTATAGACTACACAATATAGGTGCTGAATACTTGTGGCACACAATTTCATTTTTATGTTTATGAATCAATAAAGCTTATTATTGCAAATTGACTATGTACTAATAATATTGCTATTGGTACATAAGATTTTGATGTTGCTCTGATTACAAAAAAATAAAAAAGTTTTCTTTTTCTACAATTTAAACCCTTATCAGCCATGTGTCTGCTAGTGAGGCTTGATTCATTTGCCTTTTTTATTCTTAATTTATATATTATTGTTTTTAATATGGAGGGCCGTTGCTTTTTGAATTTTTTTTTTGTATATGTCTTGTGAGATCACTGACCTGTAGATACTGGGCGAATCCAGCTGATGATGGTTACGAATCCAGAAACAGCTGTCGTGGATTACAGGTATCAAAAATACTAAAAACAGCTCAGTGAACTCTTACTTACGTGCGTTTATGTTTTTTTTTATTGTGATATTAAGATAAAAAGATTATTTGACAAAAGCTTTTTCGATAATAAGTTTTTATTTCTGTCAAGTCAAGGTGCAGTAAACGTCTAGGTTGCGATAGGTTACAATATTGGATTATATACGGAACTGAACTTGTAATGTTTGTTGTTGAAGGTGGAATTAATTGTAATACAGGATCAGTTATCTTAAATGGAAAAGTACTAAAATAAATAAAAATATTTTGTCTTAAAAACTAAAGTTCTCTCAGTTCTATGAATAAAATATTTAATAATGATAGTTTTTAGTCATCTCTCGATGAGTTGGAGCATTTCAGTCATTTTCAGATGCGTCTTGAAGCATATGCCTTTTGTTTTTTTTCCTAGTTACAAGTCCTAATGCTAGCCAATTTGTCTTCTATCTTCCACACGTGGCGGACTCTTCATTATTCACTATGGATGGTTTTTACCAGATACTTTACATTCAATATTTTTCTGCTTCACTAACGGAATAAATCGAAAGCAAGGAATTAAATTCAACAGACAGCTTCCACTGACAAATGAAAGGAATTCTACATTTTCTGGATTTTTTTTTCACTAATTTTTTTGAACTTCAAGTCTTTTCTTCTCAGTTTTTCTGTCTATTGCACTTCAGTTGCTAGTAAGAATATTAAATAATTTTCACCAGTCCCAATTCTCACAATGGAGAGGCAGATAAAGTCGAAGATATTGTTTTCATGGGAAAAAGGACGAGGTGATTACAAATTCTTACAATTAGTTTTTATTCGAAATAGTTCTACTACTATAAGTACATGTAATTATTGACTAAACGTAGATACATGTACATACATTAGATATATTTACAGGTTGCGCTATATTTCAAAATTTACCATGACTTTCCTACTTTTTTAAGCTGAGTAATTTTAAGCTGATGGTAATTGGTTGCTAAGATTTTGCTGGAACTGGAGTATCCTTCAAAGATGTTTTATCAGGATCTACTTTTACCACCAATACGGTTCATTTTTGAAAATAAACCAAAACAAAAAAAAATATATGTATATAAAACCTTGAGGAGTGTCCAGGTCTCAGCGCCATAGAGAAGTATTGGAATTATTGATGTTCGGAAAATACGAATTTTCGTCTTCAGCGAGATGTTGTTTTTCTTCCAGAGACACCAGTTAAGGGAAGCGAAAGCAATTGTAGCTTGGAAAGCCGACACTCCTCAAAGCCGACATCAACAAACTCGAAGTTTTCCAGATGAGGTGCCTGAGACGAATAATGAGAGTGTCAGTAATAGATCGAATCAGAAACGAATCCATTCGAGACAGTTGTGATCATAAGGCAACCATTCAAGTACAAATCCAGAAGAAAAGGTTACAGTGGTTTGGACACGTTTGTCGTATGAACAATGCTCGACTTCCTAACAAAGCTCTATGGAAAGAACGACCAACCAATTGGAAAACCCAGAGAAGTGCCCAAAAGAAAACTTGGATTGGAATCATCAAGGAAGACTTGAAGAGCCTTCATATATCACTAGACGAAGCCAAAGTACTTGCTGCAAACCGCCATGATTGGAGGAAGATCATTCGCAAAGTTCAATGTTCAAAGGCACCCACAGCAGCGTACTGGTTGAGAGGAAAACCCCCACCACCCGCCAGCTAGGGACAGTGATGATGATATAAAACCTACAAGTCTGAACTATCTATCGTTATGGTGAGATATAACTTTATTTAGACAAATTTAATCAGACAGCCAAACGTCTGACATTTAATTCAACAGCCGAACGTGGCTGTTAATTCAAGTGACTTTTTATTTTGTGTCTTATCGTTGTAGTATAATAAATCTTTAAAATTCTGGTTATTTATATATTTGTAATGATTTTTTTTATTTTTATTGAAAGCATCAACAATAAATAAAACACTTTAAAAGACAGACAGAAGCTAAAATAATAAGTTTGGAAAGAACACAAATGAAAGAAAGTGAAACTAAATTTCAGAAAAATAATAAGCATCGAAGTGACGCTGAACAAACGGTAATTATTAGAAACAAGATGAGGAAAAAAACTAAAACTAAGAATCTTTCAAGTATTCCCATTTTGCAGATGCCATAAGGCCAAATCCTCGAACCATCTCTAATACACGCTGCAAAAAAATAAAGACAGAAAAAAAACCCCAGGAAATTACGTGATATCACTTACACATATACATTGTAATAAAGTAAGTAATATTACACTAGAATAAAACACTAGATTAAAGTAAATAAATTAAACTGTATGTGTATCTTCTCTAGGGTAATTGTAGGGGTATTGTAAATAATATTGGTATATACGTTATTTCACTTTTATCGGAAAATTTACTATATCGACAATTTCATTTCATTACAAAATTTAAATAATTAGCTAATTGTAGTTCCCTTTAGAGGTTCGACTTATTTCTCCTCTCTTTTTATTCAGTCTTTAATCATTTCTGTATAATTAACGGCTGATTAGTAAGACGTCTAAGTCAATTCCCTTTAGTCAGTAGGTGCCCGAAGTAAAGGAAACAAAGTGATGGCTGTCTTGTATTACGTCACTCTCAAAGATAGGTCTCAACTGTTGATAAGGCACAGGCCTCCTAAGAATGCAGCTGATAAGATGATTGAGTCCATGGATCTTCGGATCAATAATGGTAGCCTACACTGCTGGCATATCTTCATTCTTCAGGATATCGTTATTACAAGAAAATAATCATCTTCTGAGATCCTTACTGTTATTGCTAAAATGAATAGTAAGTCTTTTTTATCAGCAGATCCAAATTTTACATTGAAAGTCTAGAGTAGTCATTAACTTTCAAACGAAAAAAATAGTTCTGACGCTTTGGAGGACAACAATAATGGTGATTTTTTACCTATAAAAATCCGTTATTTCGATCTCACGATATTACTTCGACTTGTCTTCTGAAGCCATTTGTTCGAATGAACTGTTTTCAGTCAATAAAAACCCTTTACAAATATTTAAATACCTAAATTACTCCTTTGGATCTTCTTATAACATTAGAATGCTACTGATAACCTATTAAGTGCATTTTGAAAAAAATCTATCACCATTTTTTAAGGTCATTGAAATCTCTCTACAATGTAACTGAAGATAAATTACACTAAAAGTTCAAATGGTTAAAGAGAAGTATTTCTCTGAAAATCCTAACTTTAAATCCGACTAAGTTCTACTAAAATAAATTCGTTTAATTATTATTTTTAGTCCGCCAAGTTTAGTAAGGAAATTAATCATAATTCAATAATTGAGAATAATAGAGATTAAGATTGATTTTCCAAAAGAAGATGAAAATGTAAACCATAAAAGTATTTTTCTACAGTAAGAGAAAAAGACTAAAGTAAAAACTATGAACACAGTAACATTTTCAATACATCGGAAGCGCAGTGGTGCCTCAAAGGAAAAAATACACAATGAAAAACTCACCAATGAAAAATTAGTGAGAAAATTCATGTGCCAGCAGTGCGCAGATCTCAATGAATTTTTTTAAAGCATAAAAATTCAAATTGCGCATTTGAATTATTAATAATAACAATGGGTGAGACCAAATTATTTATTTGGATGAATTGTTCATACTAGGCTCAGAACGAAGACCTTGTTATTTACTGTGACTTCTCCTGGCTGATGATCGCCAACAAGCGTGAAACAGCTGTTCCAGGATGTCACTTGTAAATAATTTGGTCTCACCCATTGTTAACAGTAAGACTTTCTTTGCATCGATTAATCAATTATGATTAATATATTTTGAACGTACATTTATACGTAATGAAAGTAAAATAAAACACTTCAGCCATATATCTATTACATATCTATTTTCGGGATCTATTACCACTTTCTCTTTTTTTTATTTTATTATTTATGATGGAGGAAGAAGGAATAACAAGAACGTAATGAAAGTGCCTGTTTTAGCATCACTGGCACTTTGAGGCAAAAATATTCATGGCACCCACCTCCCCCTTAACAACGGATTTACTGGATTTTTATTACATGCTTACTGAGTTCCCAATCTTCCTAAAGGACTGGTCACAATATAAGTAGAGAAATAAGCCCTTTCTTTAATGGCGCCCTAGGCGGTCGCCCAATCCAGCACTATCCTAACGCCAGCACTGCGCAATAATTGTAATACAAAAAAACGGTATTACATGGAAAATTGTAGTTTCATTAATCGTAACGCAATAACATCCAATAAAACTTTTTATGATTTCATTCTGTTGAAATCCATAGATTTATTATAATTCGTTAAATGATTCTGTTTCTTTCTTTTTAAATTTTGAAATTTTCAATTGAGTTGGTTCGAAGCTTATAATGCATAAGCTGTAATATATAAATCAATATCCGTTCAATATCTTATTATTTTGAATAATTTCATCTATTATTCAGTTTTCTTTACGGATAACTTTCAATTGTTGTCTTATTTTTTTTTTAATTATTGTTATTAAATTAAATCATTTTCTTAACCTGACTGGCGTCGCTTCGCTCCGGAAGCCTTCTGTAGCCTATGTAGTATAAAAAAATTCTTTATTTATTTAGCAAATTAATAGTGAACTCGGAGACTATACGACTTCCCAGCCCTTTGTGGCCTTCTCCACACCCTTATCACTTGAAACCTTCCCCAGTTGATCATTAAAAAAACACATGATCATTACCAATTAATGGTATATTCTAAATTAAAGTTTCAATTTTAAAAAATATCCAGCATATTAATTAAACTTATCGTATAAATATACATAGCCTAATAGAGTTGTCAGGTAACTCGTGAGTTAATCGTGTTCCGGGCCTGCATAGAATCTCCTTTAACGCACTCGATTTAAAACTGCGGTGCGCTTTGTGGCCTTCTCCACATCCCTATCACCTGAAATCTTCCGCAGTTGGTAATAAAACACGTGATCATTAAAAATTAATGTTATATTCTAAATTAAAGTTGAAATTGTAAACAATATCCAACCAATTAATTACACATATCGTATATTTATCACCCTACATATCATCAAAAAGAATTATCAGGCAACTCCCAAGTTAATCGTGTTCCGCAAAGAATGTTCTTAAACGCACTCGATTTAAAACTGCGGTGGCGCCATCTATCGACAGCTTTGAGAAGTTTTTCATTTTTGGCAATTTTGGGATGTTTTTCATTCATCCCACGGAAACTACTTGATGGACCAGGATTAAAAGTAGCCTTTATCCTTCTCCGTGTCATAGATTACCTACATGCAAAATTTCATTCGGATCCGTTGCACCGTTGAGGCTTCATTGAATAACATACAAACTTACAGATTTTTCACTTTTATATATTTGTTAGGGTTAGGATTAGGATTAGAATATAAAATTAATATATTAAGGTTTTGTTCCATGGTTATTGTTATAATTCGAAGGTTAAAAAGATCAATGATGTTTAAAAAAGAAAAAAAAGTTACAGGTCTCACCGAGATTTGAACGCACATTTTTGGATTCATAGTCCGCAGTGCTAATCATTACATCATAAGACCACAGTCTACAATAAATTCACAATGATTGATGATTACATTGTGATATTTAGGAAATCATTATTGTTGCATATTTGGCTAGCAAAATAACAACATAATGCTGTATCATTCTTTATTCGTAGACATAGGCGCATATATCCATTATCCAATGTCTTAATTACCCATACCGTATATTTATTACCGTATACATCGTATATTACCTGTATAGAATTATCAGGTAACTAGTGAGTTAATTGTTCCGCGCCTGCAAAGAATGTCCTTAAACGCACTCTATTTAAAACTACGGTGGCGCCATCTATCGACAGGTTTGAGAAGTTTTTCATTTTGGGACGTTTTTCATTCATACCATCGGAACTACTTGATGGACCGGGCTGAAAAGTAGCCTCTTTCCTTCTCCGTGTCCTAGACTACCTGCATGAAAAATTTTATTTCGATCCCTTGCGCCGCTGAGGCGTGATTGAACGACATACAAACTTACAGATTTTCACTTTTATATATTAGTTAGGATTTAAAAAGTCTTAAAAAGCTGAAAAAGAAACTAAAATTATGAGTTTAAACAATGATGATCTATTGTGCTACTTTTAAAGGCAATGGATGAAATAACATTACTAAATAAAGATAAAAGTTTAAAATTTAAGTCTAAGTCATTTTCATTTCTTAATATGTTTAATTTTCTTAAAAAAACGAACATTCTGCCAACAAAGAAATTGACATCTAAAATGTAACCACACCTGAACTCTTATTTCTGTTGGTTTTTTTTTTTTTTTAATCACGGTCTCAGTCCTCAAAATAACCTGGAATTTCTTTCAAAAATGCCTCTTATCATTAGTTAATCGTCGACTTTATTTTAAAAAAAAGTTGAATTTATCTCGAGAGAGAGAAATAGTGGTTCCTTTTTTAATTAAATGTACACTAAAAAACTTACAAAAAAAGACAAAACTTCAAATCAAATTATAATTAAATTTAATAATCAATTTATTCTGAAAAATATTTCTTCATTTTATTAGCAAATACAGGTGATATTTCTTGAAACTAAAATTACAAATATTTTATAGTTTAAATTCTAAAAATTACATGCAATGCAATATCGAAATTCATTTGTAACAATCGTAAATTAATTCACAAAAGCAAATTACATCAAGTAAACTAAACCCTCAACCTTAAAACTTACATACATAAAAAAATACATACAATAGAATATTGAAATCCTTTTGTAACATGTGCGAAATGCCATTGTTGCAGTCAGGGTTGACCAAACAACAATATTCCTGTTGCCAGGCAATGCGCTTGCGAATTATTGCAAAATTCCATTGTTGACGGACATACGCCCGCACGCACACAATTTTTTAATAATACAGATTCACTTACTTTTCGTTAAAAAATATTATTAACAGGTTCTTTTCCTTATGAAAAATTCCTTTATTGACTACAGATGAATAAACAAAATCTAAATCTGTCTTGTTTTCAAAACAAAATTAAAAGTACTGTAAGTGAAAAGGCAATTCCCTTCAAGAGAAATTTCATTCAGTTTCCTTTTGTAATATAAATATTTTCACTTTGAACTTCACTTGTTTCTTTTCTCCTTGGCTTTTCTCACTATCTTTTTGAAATTCGAAGGCCAAAAGACAAATCACAACATAAAAATGGAAATGGGAAGCATTCCAATGGATTCATAATGTTGAGGTTGTTGTTTTATCGATTGAAATTTCATTTTAGAAATTCTTTAGTCTAATACTTCTGAATATATTTGAAACTATCTTAAAGAATGCTTTGAAGTTTAGATACCAGAGAAAACTTAGGAAAATAAATTGAATTTTGGAAAGAAAAAAAAAATCTTGACTTCGAATTTATTTGAAGGATTTTGCTTTTAAAGATTCATGAAAACTTATATATCTGAAAGGTAAGAGCAAAAAAAAAATGTTCACTTCACGAAGAATATTTCAACCATTCAGCTACTAAACAAGAATTTCTATAATCATACTAATAAAAGAATAAAGTGGACATAAAAGAATATGCTCTCTGGTCAACGGGGGGAATGAACCCCACTTCCCTACAAAGTATAAACAATACAAAGTATCAAATGTTTGATGTACTGTCGCCGGCATTTCCAATATCACATTGCGAAGTAGTGCTTTCCTGCATTGCTTTCCTTAAACCAGTCTAACAAGGGAATGGTTAGGTTTGTCAGATCGAAACATCCCTTGAAATTTTTATCATTTATTCAGGATCTTAAGGAGTTGCCGTATACCAAATTTTAGCTCCTTTTTTTGCACTGAAAGGGGGTAAAAAAAAAATTGTAAGAGCTGAGAGCTTGTTGCACTGGGAAGCATCGGGCAGCTAATGTGACATTGGAAATGCCGGCGACAGTACCTGATGAAGAAAACAGGATATGTTTTTGAAATACAGTAAAGTTATTCAAGAAGAAGAAGAATTTGTGTTTTTTTGTATCTTATTTGCTTTTTTAAAAATCTATAAGTTTCTATTAATTCATAAAAAAACTCCAGTCCAATATCAATTAGAAGATAGGTAGATATTGCAGTAAAAGCCTTGTGTTAATAATGCTGCCATCAACAGTTGCATGCTTTTGCAAGAGTAACTTAATCTCACATCAATTTAGTCTCTAATTTTTCAACTTGTTTATATTACCTTTTTATATATACTTTTTTGATACTTAATTTTCGGGTCTCTGCTAGTTTCTTTATATCCCTGTAGGGTCGACCTCATTTCACATCCTTCATGTATTCTATTCTTGATCTCCCTCCATCATTCCTTGAATCAAGTTGGTGGTCATTAAGAGTGTCTGAGGTTATCTACTATTATTTACTTAGAAAAAATAATAAAATAATCTTTTATAAAGATAAAAAAATAAAATAATCTTTTTTCAATATTTTTTACAATTCGTCTTTTCAAAGTGTGAAACTGTATCTTTGAACAAATGATGCTACAAATAAGATTTGTAAATATAAAATCTAAGCTCTCGACAGAAACTTCTACTTGTCTCAGCCGTTCATGAGTTCTATTAGAAGCTTGGTATAGTTTTATATTCATTAATCTACGCTAAGGTCAGAAAGTTGCTAAATATTGAGCTTCTGGTGTTGGAATTAAAGTTAGTAAGAAGAATCAATCCTATTTCATTGAAGATGAATCCGCTTCGTTATCATTTTAAAACAGTAATTTGCGAGACTCGATGAGGTTGGATGATCGCGTTTCAAGCCTGATCTTACGATGAAGTAATGACTTCAGTCATTAATGAAGTAGCCCTAAAGCTGCTTGCGTCTGCTTTACGTAGGGAGCAACTGAATTTTTAGTTGCTATTCACTGCCTCTTTTTTTTTTTTTTAAATCTAACACCAAGGTTTCCTTTCATATACCAAAAATTAAAGCTTAATTTCTTGACATAAAAAGTTTAAACACACTAAAAATTATTAAAAAGATTTTAAAAAAACACTAAAAAAAAAATGTTTTTTTCTTCTCTTTCCCAGTCTCCCCTATTATTTTAACGTTACGAGATTAATGGTCTCCTAATCTAGTCACCTGTTTGAGGGTTACTTTTATGTATTTAAAGTATGGAGCCATTATGATTTGTACTGAGAAAGTATAGCGTTGGCTATTGCGAAACCCGTACTATTTTTTAGTGTGTTTTAAAGTCTTTTTAATAATTTTTAGTGTGTTTAAACTTTTTATGTCATGAGCCGTTACGCACGTATGTTTTTATTGATATTACAGGTTAATTTCTGTTTGTAAGCATTCTTAACTAAAAAATATTGTGAATTTTTGCCTGGATGAATTAAAAAAATATACTAATATACATCATTTTTATTCCATAATATCAATAAACTGATAAGATTATGGATAATCAGTTTATTTATAAAACTATTTTTTTAATTAAACTTTTTATAGCCTTAGTTTATTCATTTGTAAACACTTCTATTGACTGTAATTTGAAGATTCTTGAAGTGGATATTATTTTAACACTATTTAGATGTTATTTTAAGAGGAATCAATAATCCATTGAATTCGAAATACGTTTTTAATTAAATATTAATTAGGAGTTTAACGTGTGCTGAATACATTTATGAAATGAGTAAAACATTGACACACACATGTAGGAAACAATAATGTATATTAAAAATTATGAAAAAAAAGAATACATTACAAAAATGGGCTTGAGGGCCGGACGTTTCGGCATTAGTAATGAAACTATTTGAAAATAGCTTCTTAAATAATTAACTTAAATACTTCCAAGTGACTGTAGTAATTTTATTTGAGATGCCAGTAAATATAAATCTTTAAAATTAATATCAAATGCATCACGTACCATCCATCTACGGACTCCCTAGGTCGAAGAGAGTTTGTTTTCACATTACGAAATGAAATTCATCATCTATTCCATTTGGATCGGAATAGAAGGTTCAAAAGCTACCTGAGCTATCGTGTATCCAATACTGTATTACAAATGAGGAAGGATGTATAATCTTCCAGTTCTTTGTTAACTTTAGTGATTTCTGGCTAATGCTCACTTCCTTATTCTTAAAAACCACTAGGGTAAATGCAGTTTTGACCTCTCGAAATTATTGTCACAATACTCTTCTCAAACACTACAGTTGTTTTCAAATCATATCCAATGACTCCTGAATAAGACACTCGGCAGTGGATCCGTGCATCCTAATGAAGTCTCCTGATCTCACATATTCAATATTTTTCAAGGAGCCGTGTATTGTCGTTTGTATAATTAAAAATGTTTCTCTAATTAAGAAATAAAAATCATTCGTAATATTCTGCTAAAAACCTAATATACATGATTTTATAAAAGCGCAAGTTTTAAAAACACTTTTTCTGCTTGAAGAATGTGTAATATTAGAAATTCCTTAATGCATCAAATGAGAAATGAAAAAAAAATATTTAAACGATTTCGAAATGAGGAAGAAATTTACAATATGTAATCGAAGATCATGAAAAGAGAAGGTGTGAACAAAAGAAATATCGGGTCACAGGTTTTTATAAGCATTGGTTAAATGTATTGGTGAAGCTTCTAAGAACTAACAGTACTTCTAAAGATATGCCTATAATTTTTTAAATTATCTTTTTTATTATTATTATTAATTACGCGTTTTTTTAAACTATATGCTTAAAATTTCTAATAACTAAATATTACTGGTGTGATATCAAAAAATTCAGTTTGATATTGAATATGCATTCTTTGACAAAACAAATCGACTTACCCCGAAAACAAATAATCCGATAGTAATGAAACTTCACATTCAAAAACCTTTCGACCGAACTAGCAACGCAAATGATCAAAAATTCGCATCCAATGAATGAATAGCCAGAGCTACAGCGCATTGGAACTGAGCATCGTGACTGAGCATCGTGGTGTACATCAAGAGCGAATCTCGCTTTCACGAAAAAAACTTTCAGGGGATTTTGATTGCGTTTTCCTACCTTGACTGTAACAATGCCTCTTCGGCGAATTCGCTGCCACTACGACCATATGAGGGAGTTTGAAAGAGGACGTGCCATCGGACTACATGAGGCTGGATGGACAAACCGACGAATTATTTGGGTCGGAGAGATGCGGTAATTAGACGATGCTGACAGGAATGGGTCCTGAACGACAGATTTCAGCGACAAGAGGGCCGCGTTCGGCTTAGAGCGACGACAGAACGGGAAGATAGAGCGATTGTCATAGCAGCTATTACAGCATCAGATTCGTCGCTATCAACTATCCAACGTGTGACCAATACAGAAGTGATCACCCTGACCGTTAGTATAAAACTACGGGAGCAGACCCTACCCTCGCGGCGTTATTACGCAGCCTTCCACTGGCCAGTATGCATCGTCAAAACGATTGCAGTGGTGATGGGCAGGATCAACGTAGAATTGGGCTGTTTGGGAACGAATTGATTCAATGATGAGTCCCATTTTGAACTAAGCCTCGACGACCAGCGCAGACGTGTCTGGAGACTGTGCTTTAAAATATAAAAAAATGTCAAAAATATATGAAATAACATTTAAAAAAATCATAAAATTTGTTAAAACTTCATCTGATTTCTTTGGAAGCTTACGGTTTCTGGGCCCCATATTTCATTTCTCAGCTTTCAATTTTTGAGGCTAGCATTGTTTTTTATATTTCTTTCCTTTGTGTTTGTCTGCTTTCTCGGTACAATGTAGTCTTGCCAAATCATCTCGTACCCGCGTTTAATCATTTAAATGCGCCAATATTTCGTCGACTAACTAGTCTATGTTAACTGTTTATTTTTATACTTTTACGGGCTAACCGTTAGAGGTCTAAGCTTTAGCCAAAATAAACAATATCACAATATTTATAATTTATCCTCGCAATAATAAATGGAATGATTCTGGAAGCCTCAATTATTTCAATATTTTAATTTTAGATCAATGTTCTTTCCTCGTGAATACAAAATGTTTAAGCGAACATTGTATGCATTAGTAACTTTGGAAAAAAAAATCATGAAACACTCAAAAGCTCTATTTGTCGATATTTAATAAACAACCTCTGGACAACAGCACTACGTTTCATATAT